>OX451384.1:28501770-28847324 GCA_949629135.1 Eremobia ochroleuca | reverse complement strand
GTTTTTATTTGTGTCGTCATAAGTAATTGAATAGGTTTTAATTTAAGTAAAGGTATTTTCCAGTTTATAAATACATAAAGTGGTACCTAATCATATCAATACTAGATATAGAAATATTATATACAAAAAAAAAACCGCTAATAAAAAAAAGGCCAGAATAATAGGTATTGTATAACTTTACCAAATACTATTAGGTACTTACAACTACCTCGTTCGTTGAGTTTTGTTGAACTCAGGTATCCAATTACCTGCCTACCTGCCTTTTCACAAGGTAGATTTCTTTCAAGATTTAATAAGAACTGATAATCTCACACCGAAAAAAGAAATCAATCAATCGATAAATCGAAAAAAGAAATCGAGTTACTTAATCATGTTCGTCGACAATCTTTCTGAATAGGTACCTACCTAAATAGCTTAACCTTTTGAACGCCAATCACTTGTGTACAACGAACTTGTATACAAGTGATTGGCGTTCAAAAGGTTAAACAAACTGAGCCGATAAAAGTAACTAAGTTCTAACTTAAAGAGATTCATTGAGTATGACACAATTTCGATATTTATCGCAACTGTCGACGGTAACTTAATTTTTAGAGCATCGGAAACCAAGTACTTATGCAAGTCAACTTCGCCGGCTAAAAGGCCTGTACTTATTAACCATTCAGAGTCAGAATATGAAATATCGTCGGATAAGTCGGACAGTGGTAACCGCACTACAAACGATTTAAAAATGGATTAAAAATACTTCACCCACTTAAAAGAAACTAAGAATAAAGACCGACATATTTGCAATATTCGAAGTAATCAATTTATTACAAGCAGCGTATGTTCCTTGAATCTAACTAACTGTAACATTTGAATAATAACCATTATTTTATAACAACGACCAAGAAATACTAAGAAACGTACACAAAACCACCAAGCAGTTGTAGAAACATAATTTTTTGTTGAAAATATAAATACTAACCGTCCATTGTTAGTGCAAAGTTGTATAATTTAGCGTTTCGCGACCAAAACTAGGTCTTTCTTGTAACAAAAGGATATTGTTTCAGTACAATTAGCAATGCAATCAACATAGATAAGTAAATGTTTGCGCTACAGTGCCTACTTTGGTGAAAAAATGTTACGATTATTTAGCAGTATTTGCTTTCTCGTTGGAAAATAAGGGGCCTTATGGATGGATACTATGCAAAAGCCGAATATTGGCGCAAGCCGAATGACGAAGCCGGATAGTCGCGCGAGGGGCGACACTCATTGTTTTCGGCTCATTGTGACGTTCAGAAGTTACACGTTATTGGGAAACCGCGGCTGTGAGGCCGAGGTTGTTCTATCGCTTCCTTGAAAGAGGGAAGTAGGTGTTTTGTTACGAAAAGTTTTTGCGAATAGGTACCTAATGTTTAAAATAATTACTTTTGATTACAAAATAAAACTACTGAAATAATTTGGATACTTACGTTACGAAATATATCCGAAGCCGAATTTCACCTCTGTATTTTTCCCCGAATTTCGTTGAATGCGAACCGCGTCCACTTAAGAGCTTGTACCTCACCCCTTTCGTAGCGGGAGGTTCTCCCTCTCAAGTGGTTATAACCTGAAGCGTTGATAATTTGAACTTAACTTTGAACAAATAGTTACATGATGGTTTACGAGTTACTAGTTTATACGTGGGTGAATCAATTGCCTTCGAGCGAGTTCTATGATCACCTGTCTGTCGTTACGTGATAAGTGCTTGTAAGTTACATTGTATGTAATGATTCTAGAAGCTACCTGTTTTTCTTATAAGAATTGTTGGGGTAAAAGTAAATTTTAAAAATTTGAATTTATAAAAAACAGCTCGGTATTCCGGTAAGTGACTTCAGTTCCTGAAATAAATAGATTTTAGATACATATGTAGGTCTGCAGATTTTAGAAAAATATTTCGACTGCTTCAATTATTAAAGTTAAAAAAAAACGATCTAAAGTAAATCAAAGAAGGACCAGTATTAGGACTTAGTGTTTTTAAATTTTTTAAATTCAAATACTTCATTAGGTATTCTGCAATGGTGGATCCATCCGCCAAGAAATAGTTACGGGTTACCTTTAGGTATTAAATACGTAAGTACCCGTCGAGACGGCCCGAAGTTCTGAGGTGCACTTTTATAAAACTTAAGTTTCCTCAAAGACCGTAATATTAAGCGAGCAGGCAAATTTCCAACTGAAATAAATAATTTTCCCAAGAAAGGGAATATTAATAGTTGCTGTCCGTAGACAAGGGAGAATATACTTAGTTGTTGAATCAGCTTGAAGGAGTTGAAAGTTACTCTTAAGTAGATAGATGCCACTTACTGACAGCCGTTATGACTATAGGTAGAAAAACTTTTAAAGCATAATCATATAATTTACCCACTGCGGGATTCCAGGCGTCCTCTCTGTAAGATGGAGTGGGCCAGATTTTTTGGTACTTTCGAACATTTAGAAAAAAAACTTAAAACATTTCGCATTTCAATCCGCAATCTGGAAATAAAAAAATTCGCAATCTGCAATCTAAATATTATGTATTCAATGATCTAAAAAATATGCAACTCAATACGGAATAAAACTTTCAAGTTAAACAAAGTTACTTGAAACTTTTCTCGCCCGTGGTTAAGATGGATCGAGATAAAACTGATATACTTCAGTACGAAAGGCACTAATATTCTGCTTTTCCTTGTACTTTTGCAAATCATATACGCCCTTTCTCAGGACGATTGTTCGAACTCATGCATTATAGATCGTACGGCATTGTTATTACTTATTGATATTCATTCCTTTATTATGAGCGGAACGATTTCATTCCTTCTTATAAACTTAGTCTTTTCTTACAAAATATTTTGAAAGATAATAAGATAATTTTGCGTGCGTACCTTTTTTAAAGATTTTCTGTTTTTAACAGAACAATTTTTAAAGCGGTTTCGTTAACTTTCGTGGTGATGGTTGTCAAAAACCACAAGATTGTCAGTCAGATTAGTGATTATGTAAGAAGGAAAGAAAGAAGAAATAAAATACGTTTATCTGCGATAAATTGGATTAATAAATAATGAATAATTGGATTAATAATTGGATGGATTGGATCTAACCCCCTTACTAATAAACGTTGACACGACCGATTTTTATGATGTTTGGTTTGCTGGATTTGTCCGCCCCGAATAGCAGAATAACTATTAAAACATAGGCAACATTCTCGACAAGAAAATTAAAATAATTCATTTTCACATAAATTTTCCAATTTATTGATTCTGAAGCGGTACGAAGTTCGCCAGTTCAGCTAGTACTTTTATAGAAGATAGTAATTATTATAGTAGATAGTAGGTACCTACTTTGTTATCGTTATCACACTGATGATGGGTGTTACTGCCTATGCACTTAACTAATGTTAAGTGTGTGTGTTACTTACCTATCTTTATCAGAAAATAAGAACAATTCCATTATTAAGAACTCGAACATTCAAACCCATTCTCGAGCTGCAAATTAGAAATCTTAGAAATTAGAACTTAATGAAATTAATAATTTTTAATTAAGATTTTTAATTAAAAAAGCATCAAATCTAATTATCAATTATTCTTTTTCGATTAGTGATCCCAATCAGAAGTATCGTGTCCCAGCATTAGTCTGTTGATTTTTATTTCTAGACCAAACTAGTTTACATTAATTCCGCATATGAAATCACCAGCATGGCCATGCAGATTTCAATTAACGTTGGTAATTAAAAATGTAAGTAGAGAGAATAAAAAAAATATAGTATTAAGTAGTAGATTAATTTATGCCAGTTGATAAGCCTATTTATTATACTTACTTGCTGTACGATTAATTCTGTAAATATCCATTGGCCCAAGTAGCTTTGATAAGGGGACCGATTCAATTACTTATTCGAGACGGAGAACATTATTTTGACATCAAACCATGGACAAAATCGTCAACATTTTATATGCATGAGTACAAGGCTCTTGACTACGTTGTATGTGTACCTATATTTTGTCTTTTTTTTTTGTAACGTGCGTCTTGTTTGCTGAATAAACATTTTTTCTTTCCTTCTTTCTTCTCTCTGTTTTGCGTATTTTCGGTACGTTTGTGGCGTTATCCCTTAGTTTTATCGATGCGTGAGTCGTCAAAGCTGGGAAGTGTTCTAAAATGGATAACAACCTCATTATAACTTGTAACTTAGAAGTTTGTTGAACACTGCAAATAAATGCTAGAAAATGTCTGTTAAAGAGGTAACTTCTTATGGATATAATGTGATATGACAAACAACTCCAACTTTCGATACTTGCCCGTTACGGATGGGAGGATAGGTGAAGTTGATACTAGTCTTCGAGAACAAAATAAAATAGCAAAATAGCTTTTAATGATTTACTATTCATGTGACTAAATAAACAGTCGTTTCAATTGACACTTATTTCCGTGAAATGAAGATTTTGGATTGTGGAAGTACTTAGGTAGCACTCGTAATAATTTTTTTAGATTGTGATTGTTACCGAAGTAGATTTTTCTCACCGCAAGTCGTCGACTGCCATCATATTAATACCTAAAGAAATCTATGACACTGTTATTTGTCAGGATTCTGCTAATTTTTACAATGTGCCAAGACAATGATAAGGCAATTTGTGATACTAAAATGTTGAGGTAAATATTTGGTCATATAGTATTTTCGTATATTATAAAACATTACAAATCGTCATTACAGTCGTTACGGGTCGCCAGAAGCCCGAAAGTCTGACAACCAGTTTTACTAAGGGGTATTCTATTACCCAGTAACTGGGTTGTAGAGGTCAGATCGGCAGTCGCTCCATGTAAAATACTTACTGTTATCCAGCTGCATCCGGTTAGACTGGAAGCCGACCCCAACATAGTTGGGAAAAGGCTAGGCAGATGATGACAGATTCTGCTAATATTATAAGTGTGAAAGTTGGTATTTTTAGATATTTCGACGCGGCGACATCTTGAATGAAATTTGGCATACAGATAGTTTATAACCTAGATTAATACATAGGATACTTTTTATCCTGGTAAATTCACATTCACGCGGGCTAAGCCGTGGGCAGTACAATAGCAGTTACTTACTTGGAAGTATTGGAACCCATGAGTTCCAGCCTAAGTAGAAGCTTGTGGAATCCAAGGACTTATTAGCTTTAAGTTAACTGCACTTTTCAGTAGGTACCTATGTTAAGGCGGATTCGGATCGTTAGATTCGCCTGACAGCATCAAAAGATGGTCGCATTTCTTTTTTGCACGTGTGTTGACAAAGACATTTGAAGTAAATATAGTATTTTCCCGCTCACTTAGGTATGTATACCTAATATAAGTCGTACCAGTCGTTCCAAGTGGGAGATCACTCTTCTCAGTATGGACATTGTTTGTAGCGACCTAAGTACCATGAGGGCTAATCTTTACAATTTTAATATTTGTTGTTGTACGATAATTTTGGACAACTGGACTTTTTCTATTCAATTGAACATTTTCATTATGGTTCGGTTTTGATGACAATACTTTTTACCTCTGAATTCTGCTTATATGATAACATCCATTACACATTATAAGTTAAGAAGCCGAAACTATCAAACAACATATTTTCGAAGGACAAAAACAACACTGTCCACTAGGTTAACCGTTTTTTTGACAGCTGCTTTAGAACTTAACTATTCCAGATTACTTACGTAAAAGTTAACTTTAAAATGCGTATTATAATAAATATATAAACTGCCTTATCTTACTGAATTATCTTATTTATGACATCTTACGGACATGATAATGCCGTACCTACGTGTAACAGTTTTGACAAAAAAATAATAATTGTTATGCGTATTCAATTACATTCTAACGTACTAAGTGATGGGATCGAATGTATTCACCTCAAATGAATATATCGAAAATAATCAATTTATTTTATAGGTAAATCAGTATAGAAACACCTTGCATCCTCTCAAATATCAATAAAATATATAAATTATTTGCCAGGATACGGATTTGCCACCATAAACAACATGCTAATGTAAGTAGGTATTATTTCGATTTTAAAACTGTCATAAAATGTTAAGAATAAAAAACGTTGTGTTTTAATATTTAGTAAACCTCATAATTATGTATATATATATATATATATATACCTACATATGCAACACAACTGATACGTCAAACCAGTGCATACTTTATTATTACGCTGGTTTCCGATAAAAAACCTGCAGAATTGAAATGAAAGTAAATAAAGCGGCTTATTTATATTGTTTTGTATTTAATAACAATAAACACAGGCAAATAATCGATCATTACTACTACATACAAATTAAATTGAAGTTACCGAAATGTGTGTTACGAGTATAACGTTGCTGCAAATCACTAGTTCCATCTGTCAAAAAACGTTTAACCTAATGGACAGAGTTTAGTAAGCTACGTGGCGTCGCGTCAAAAACTTGGCCCGTCTTTCAACTAGTGTGTACCTAGTACCAGTAGTACCTATACCAGTTCCGATATTCTAAATAGTTCCGGGAAACTGTTTTCGACGGGAATCGGAACTTGGATAATAAGGAATGGAACTTGCTGTACTTTGCTCTTTATGTTTAGTTTATGCAAGTTAGTGATCCAAGTTTGTTGTTGTGCTGCATAGACATGACTTAGGGAGGTTTACTTGTTCACCGGGAACACTGGGTTTGACAGTTAATTAAAGGTAGATGGGAAGCTAGGTTTTGGTATTCGGAATCTCAGTTAATTATTGAGTGTAGTGAACAGCTATGTGGACAGACTGGATGCGGAAGACGGAGGACAGCGTGTTGTGGCGCAAACTGGGAGAGGTCTATGTCCAGCAGTGGACTGCTATATTCCTGTATTGCTTTAATAAAATAATAAGAGGGGCCCGTGGCTAAATAATAACAGCCCACAGGTCGATCGATCAGGTTAAGCTACGCTTGCCACGGTTGGTCTGTGGATGGGTTACCATCTTTACATATCGAGACCCTTCCGTACCTCGGAAAGCACGTTAAGCCGTTGGTCCCGGCTGTCATTCGTAGATCTTTGACAGTTGTTACGGGTAGTCAGAAGCCCGAAAATCTGACAACCAGTCTTACCTAGAGGTATCGTCTTACCCAGTCAGTACCTGGGTTGTAGACGTCAGATAGGCAGTCGCTCCATGTGAAATACTGGTATTCAGCTGCATCCGGGTAGACTGGAAGCCGACCCCAACATAGTTGGGAAAAGGCTAGGCAGATGATGCTTTAACAAAATAATAAGCGAGCTACAACGTTTAAGTGTAAACTAAACGAAAAACTAAAAAAAAAGAAAGTATTTTGTTTGGACACAGTTCGTGCAACACAAAATACCTACAAACAAAGATAATGCTCTAACAACAATTATAGTGGGTGCCTCACGGCTTCGCTAAAAAGTCAAGCGAATGCGTGAGCTTCCAAGCACTATTTTCAGTATTTTCTCTCTGTGAATATCATATTACTTTTAGAAGCTGGGATTTAAACGTAAGAGTTTGATTGTCGTATCTAGATGTAAGTAATTCAATATCTGTTGAGCTGTTCCCGCGAATGTGCCCATATTCTACATCAACCACCCCTATTAGATTTGTAAGCGAAGATTCGAGTTCAGAAAATTGTTTAGGGGTGCAACACCATGATACGTTCGGGTCGGCACATTCATTCCGGCGGTATATTTTTAATAACAAAACCGAACAAGCAATTACTACACATTTACTACACATTTACTATAAATTTACAATTACACACCTTTATACAAAACAATCCATAGCACTTTCAATTTGTCGACTTTTCAAAATTTTCTTTCCCTTAAAACCTTATTCAGACTATTACAAACATTTATAACAAAGACATGCCAGTCCAACCGTTCTCAAGTGATGCACTTACCAAGAAACAGAAAGAACAGTGCGATTCTGTAACTATCTCACCGTGAAAACTTAGGTGAAGTGAGCTGTTAGTTTCATCCCACCTTATACTAGGGATTGACTAAGCATACAGTTACAATCATAATCGAGATTTTATACTAATTTTATTGATTATTTTGTATAATTTCAAGCTAGTATTTTAGTTGCCAAAACATTACTTTTTTTAAATGAAATAGCAAAACAGAACCTTAGTCAGAATCTCAATGTTCTTTTTTTTCTTTTTTCCTAGACTATAGACCCGATTCGCTACATTTCGTGAATCGGGTGATGTGATCACGCCACACAGGCTACGTGGGATTAAATTCTACGGTCCGTCAGCCAGGCACCCCGTTAGCACTCGATGACTTGACACATTCTGTTATCTCTTCTAATTGAGTAACTTTGGGTTAACAATAACGCTGAATATCGTCGCAGTCTTTACTAGACTCGATCTACAATCGCTCATAATAACAAACAATGTCGATGCGTATTTTCATCAGTCTAGTAGCTGTCTTAAACCTGAATGTTTTATTTTATTTATTGTTCGAGCGTGACGCGCTCACGCCTTATGCTATTTATGAACTAGTCTAGGAAAAAAAAAAAAAACATTGAGATTCTGACTAAGTTTCTGTTTTGCTATTTTTTTTTTAAACCCCCCATAATAGTAGATAATGTTTTGACAACTAAAATACTAACTTTGAAATTATATAAAGTTATCAATAGAATTAGAATAAAAAATAATATTAAAATGTGGATTGTGATTGTATATGTATGCATGGTCAATCTCTAGCATCAGTGGGATGACACTGACAGCTCACACGCAACTTGCACGTTCACGGTGAGATTTTTACAGAATCGACCGGCTGGTATTTATTTATAATAAATGGGTAGGTACGGTATTCAAATTTTAAATGATGCTGTTATCTAACTATTATATGTTTTTGCACCTAACGTAAAGCATCATCGTAATCTTGCCTTATACCAATTTATTTGCGGTCGGCGCAACATGTCTTTGTCTTCGATACTTCTCTATTCCTCATCTCGGTAGGCACCTCCTTTCTAGCCATAACGTCTTACTCACTGTCCATCCATTTATACCTATCGTAAGTAAAGTAATATAATTGAATACCTACTAAAATTATAATGTATTCAATTAGTGGATTAATTTATAATAATTAGTAGTCGAAAAGCAGTGGTAATGCCCCGACTTACCGAGTTGAAGGTTGTGGGTAGGAACCCAGGCCGGCGCATTTCCTTTCTTTCTTTCTTTTCGCTTTACTTTGTGTAAATAATTTCATCACTAATTTTCGCAAAGCGGTGAAGGAAAACATCGTGAGGAAACATGACATGTCCTAGAACCGAAATAAAATTCGAAGACGTGAAAGCTTCCAACCCGCACTGAGCCCGCATGGTATATTACCCACTGGCTCTCGAAGAGAGAAGGCATGTATGCCAGAAGTGGGAACGCCACCGGCTGATTGTGCTGCAATTAGTGGATACATTGCAAATAAGCACCTTCCCGAGTAAATCCCGGATAGAAAAGGATTATTTATTTGCAATGCTCTTTTTCATTTCTATTTAATTGAGTATCTGTTAGTTTCACGCCGATCGAAGTGGTACTGGGAATTGTATTGTTTTATTACTCGTATTGGCAGCAAACGTTTTAGATTTCAAATGAAATAGGGAATAAGTTAGCGCGTAATTAAGATCTTTATTGCTTACATTTAAGTAGAAAAAGCTGTTGTAGCTCCTGTTAATGTATTGAACTTTTTGAAAAATCTTTCGTTATTTAAGATTTTTGAGAGTTATGATAAATATGGATGAATCTCGCACAGACCAGCACCCTAGTGCGTAACACACTATAAATCACATTGTGAATAGTTTTAAACGATATTGCTAATTCATTGCTTTATAGGTGTGAAAAATTTGTCTGCTCAACCACGTAAATAACGCAATGTATGTTTTTGAACTGTCAAAATGTATTAACCGTACAATATTAGTAGGTAGGTACCTATACCAACATAGATTGGATTGGAGACGCTCTTTAGTCATTACAAGAATATGCCCGATGTGGTTTCCTATCAGAAACTTCTCAGGAGTCTTAGGGGAAACTTTTGAAAAATAAGTTAGGATAAAATTATGATTTATTTCTCACCACAATATATAAGTAGATCAAAAAATCACGAACAATACTTAATGGTTTAAATTATACTGTGAGAGACTGGTGCCTAAGCTAGGCGTTAGGCCTGTATTTCAGGACACCAGGTCTCCACCCCTTCAGAAGTGTGAGTTACATTCAAATCGCATTATGCACTCGTACACAAATGCGGTAAGTTATAAAAGCAGAAAAAATAGAGATTACTCGTACACTATTGATTATTACTTATTTTAGGGTTAGTATTTATGTGTGGTGTTTGTGTGTGTGCGCGCTTGTGTGAGGGTGTTTACGTGTGTTAGTGGTGAGATGTGTGTGGTGTGTGTCTGCGTGTAGAGCTGATTGCACAGAATGGTGATGACTTTTGAAAAATCCTTCCTTCGTGCTCGAGGTATGAGGAACTCTTGCGCAAAATGTTATCTATGCTTCTTGAAAAAAATAATGCGTTCTCTGTCAGTGAGTAAATGAATGACTTAAGATTTTTATTAGAGAGCATGGGTGACGCAGCGGAAACGGTCACAACTTACGAGTTAGGTCGTAGGTTCGAACCCTGATAGGCGCTTGACTTGGTGTACATTATTTCATCACCACTGCTCTAAAACCGGTGAAAGAAAACATCGTGAGGAAATTTTGTTCCCAGACAAAAAAAAAATCGAAGAAATGTGACATCTACCAACCCGCATCGAGCCCGCATGGTGGATTATGGCCCACTCCCTCTCACAGAGAGGAGGCCTGTGACGCGGCAGTTGGATCATTAGGGGCAGATTATGCTAAGACTTCCTTTATTCGATATTCGAAGTGACCCTGAAATTACTTCAAGAAAACAGGTACTTAGTTTTCCACGCGTTACATCGAGCTGCCCAATAAATTTTTAACAACAATTTTAATGTAAATATTGTATGGCTGTAACAATAGTTTCGCGTTCATTGCTCATAAAGATAAAATGGTAATTACATTCTTAATGATCGTGATTCAGTGCCTTCGACCATTATTTTAGCCGATATGTGAGTAAGCTGTGAGCCGTTTCATGGTGGTGACTGTTCGACCTACTTCTTATATACCTACAAACATTTCTATGGGTTTATGTTCGTAGACCCATGTGTCATCGGCTGAGAGCGAGTTTACATCTTCGAAACAAAGAGAACAAGGGTTTTTAAAGTTTGGCAAAAACATGTTTTAAAATTCTCAATATTTTTTATAATTTAATATTTTATTTTATAATAAAATAAGGAAACTTATAAGTGACCTTTAGTTTCATATTTTTCAAGAACACTACGGATCTACATTTTTCTATGGTATGACTTAGGTTGTCAGCT
This sequence comes from Eremobia ochroleuca, assembly GCA_949629135.1. Lineage (NCBI taxonomy): Eukaryota > Metazoa > Arthropoda > Insecta > Lepidoptera > Noctuidae > Eremobia > Eremobia ochroleuca. The sequence continues at coordinate 28,835,965 of OX451384.1, read as the reverse complement.
AATCTGTCTCCTGAGGGGCCTCAAGCATCAGCAGAAACCAATTGTGGCAACAAAATCCACTTTGCGAAGGCTATGTCCCGTCAACAAAGCTGGTCTCAGCTTTTTAACCGAGCCTCATAATCAGTGTTCTTTACAAAATATGAAACTGTAGGCCACTTACAAGTTTCCGCTGATATACGAGTACACTAAAATAAAAACGAGTCCTGCTATAATACTATCCCCCTACTCTTACTCAGTTTCATATTAAGTGTTTATATGCATTCCACATTTTTTCTTGTTTTCCAACATCATCACCTGCCTAGCCTTTTCCCACCTATGTTGGGGTCGGCTTCCAGTCTAACCGGATGCAGCTGAATACCAGTATTTTACATGGAGCGACTGCCTATCTGACCTCCACAACCCAGTTACTGGGTAAAACGGTAGCCCTTGGTAAGACTGGTTGTCAGACTTTCGAACTACTGACGACCCGTAACGACTGTCAAAGATCCACGAATGACAGCCGGGACCAACGGCTTAACGTGATTTCCGAGACACAGAGGGGTCTTGGTAAGTGAAGATGGTCATCCACGGACCAACCGCGGCAAGCGTAGCTTAACCTGATCGATCGACGAAAGGTTTTTTTTTCTTGTTTTCCAACGAAAATTTAAAATCCTATTAGATTATCTCACCATCATTGGCTTACTGACTATCTCTAGGTATATCTCTATTTAAAAGCATTTTATCACGACCAGTAAACAGGGCCTTTGTGGTTGATCAGTCTGCCTATACCAGAGTAATTGAGCCGTGATCATAACTTAGTTAAACCCGACACAAACACGACCCCGGTCGCTTTAACTAATTTTAGCTAAAGCCTTGATTACGTTTTCCTGGACATAGACAACATGGAGATTTAATATGCGGGATGGCAATATAATGAAATATCGTTACATATTGTCAATAATCAACTTTTCTGAACAGTCTTTTTAAAAAAATAGCTTACAATATTTTGAATGACATTATTACATAAAGTCACGCCTTTTCCCCATGGGGTATTATAATAGTTGTCGTTAGGTTAGTTTGTAAGTTTTACTAACATAGTTTTCAAGTCGTTACTAATACTATATGGATTAACGCAATAAACGAGATATTATATATTATTATTATATTATAGGCAGAAACTACAGAGTACATATTTTGGGAGAAAACATGTAAAATATGATAAAATAACAAATTTAAATGGAGTTTTAAACTGGTTATGTTCGTAAAAAAAAAAAAAACTTAAGTATTACATTCACTACAACTGTACCAGATTTAAGTGCATTATAAATTATAATAAAATAATATAATCATAAAAACAATACTTACATTGTTGCTCATGGTATTGATAAGGCAGGTAACTCACTGAGGTTTTCATAAGGATTTTATTCTGAAATTAAAAAGGCTTTTAAGTACCTTGTGGGCACGACAATACAATACTCAATGAAAACACTGGTCCATACTAGTGCTTTGGTGTATCTTGAAACCTAAATCAAATACCTAAATCTAAACACAGCAGCCAAGTACGAGTCGGATTTACACACGAAGAGACCACCACAAGGCAAAAAAACGCTAAAAAACACGTTTCTTGTATAACCTCCTTTAATTTATAACGTTACTTAATTTTTATTTGTTTTTACGGTTCATGAGATACAGTCGGCCGACAGACGGACGGGCGGACGGACGGATAGCGAAGGCATAGGGTCCCGTTGCCACCCTTTGGGTACGGCACCAAAATCGAAATTGTGAACCTCCTCCTTTTTAGAAGTTGGCTAAAAACGAAAAATCTTAATGGGTCGACTATGGGTTCTGCCAGTCAGCTGACTTAGTAGTTACTAATTGGATATTATGTATCTATTTGATTGATTTTTTGTTTGTAGACTGGGATCTGCCTGATTGATTTGTATAAAATTTTGGGTTCCCACCTAACTACATTAGACAGAAACAAACTTAGCATGCTCTAATATACGCCAAACAAAAATAAAAACTGTTTCAAAATCTATCTCTAACAGTTTCTGATTGCATAAACAATTAGTAGAACGGTGTTATGTATCTGTAAAGGGTTCGAATGAGTGCAGGAGGGGTATAAAGGTCACGGGGTCGACGACCCCAGGGGACATTTTTGCCAAATGACTGGGTGCTCACTTGCCTATATCATTTAGAGCACTTTACATTAGAAAGTGTCTAACCTGTATACATTAATTATCAGCTATACCAATAATAAAGCCGAAGATTTTGTTTGAACGCGCTAATCTCTGGAACTGCCAGTCGGATTTGAAAAAGTATTTTTGCATATGATAGCACAATTCTTCAGGAAGCCCATGGGCTATTTAACATCATGATAGGAAGCTTAAAAATAAAATATAAAGTTAGAAAGAAAGCTAAACGAACCCGAATTAATAGCGACGGGGATTTTGTATAAAATGTGGCTATTATTTTAGTATAGGCATTGTGTATCTTACGACTACCAAGCGAACGAAGTCACGGGCTGAAGCTAGTACAGACGCCAGTACATCAAGCTACTCCAATCTGTCAAATATTTTTAATAGATTTTCAACTTTATCGCTAAAGCATTAGATTCAAAGTTGATTGCGAAAATTTGACAGTTACGGGTAGGTTGATGTGCTGGCGTCTGTACATACTCAATACATTTAAACGCGTTACCAAAAGGGTTAGTGTCAGTCGGGAAAGGTGTAAGAATTACTTTTCCTGAGTTTACCTAAGTATTTATTTATTATTATCATATTAGGTAAGATCGTGTGAATTGGATAAAAAAATGCAGTGATATTGCACAACGTTTTTTAACGTCAATCTACCAAAATCTAAATAATATAGCCGATAAAATTACAATTTTAAAAAAATTTAATTTTTACAATTTTACCTTTTTCCTTCACCTTTGGTGTTTTGCCCGTTCTTCTCCATAATCATAATCATAAATCATTTATTTGCCTGAAATATACATAAGATGTTAAATTAAATTACCTATAGCACAGGACATATTTCACCCTCAGTAGGGGCATGCAAAATTATAGTTAATTTACAACAATTATTTGAATAAAATTACAATTATGTATTAGAACTATTTGAATTACGTTACCTGCTAAATTAGCTTTGATTGCTTTATTAAGTTTCATATCAAGTATTTTAATCGTAACTAGTAAATATAAGTTCTAAATATTTATTTATTCGGAAGAGCATACAATGACACATTACAAAGACAATTAAAAAAAAACTAACTATATAAATAAATACAAAAACAAAAGTATTTAGGCGTCGAAGTACTCGTCCGCATCGCTGTCACCCGGAAACGTTCCCAGAAGACTGGCAGCATTGCCACGTTGAATGGCAAAGCTAATTCTTTGGCCAAAGAAGGACCCAGCCCTCTGGTCACGTGAAGTGTCGATTAGCCGGCGAGAAATTTCTTTAAAAAGGAGACGTGCACTCGGGCCCCATGACCCGAGCGTTTCAACCCCAAACTATTTGAATTACTACAATTTGCAGTTCTACGTATTGGAATCCCATTAGCTTCAACTTTCTGACTTACTGAGCAACTATATTAGACAGAGACAGTTCAAAAGTGCCTGTATTTTTTTTTTTAAGTAAGCCTACACTATCTTACTGCTGAGCGAATGCTCCCCCAAAACCTTCCAGGCATTTCTTTTCTAGAGCCACTTGCGGTAGGCATCTAGGTCGTCTCGGCACCTCTTCCTGGGCCAGCCTCGGCAGCGCCGTCTATCGTCAAGCACCCAACGTAAAAGGTTTAATTGAAATTTTGTTGTCATCTTATTTTTTTTTTTTTTTGTTGTTGTTACTTTTTACCGAACTACCTACTTAACCCTCTATGACTGATAAGCTGGGATTTATTTGATTTTTTGGATTAGAGATGATTACAAAAAAATAAAATACATGTGTTTCTGGATTTCATTATTTTTAATTATTTGGGAAGAAAATTACAAAAATTGCAACAATCACTTTTACCAACAAAAACAAAGTAAAATGTGAAAGTATTCCAAAATAACAGTTACAAAATAAAGTTCAAACACCTCTCCAATTTATCAATATAATACACAAAACACGAGCAGAACAATTTTTTATATATTTTTTAACTCACAGTGAACCGCCACGTTTCGTGCCTAAATATCGACTGTTGTAACACAAATCTCAATTTGTAACAAGAAGAGCCGTCTAGTCGTATTTTTTGGTACTAGTTCATTAGTTCGGAGTGTAGACTACGAGTTACAGTGCGCGGTTACGTTATGAAATCAATTATTTTAAATTTGGAGGCGTTTGTACGGTATGTTGCCTACAGTCTACACTATGCTATAGAGGGTTAAGTGGTTATAACTCTAAACTCTAAATGTATGTAATGTATAACTCTAAATATGTAGTCGATGATATTGGTGCACGGTAAAACTCTAATGAGTTTAAGTTGGCACCAACTTAAGCGTTTAAAATGTATGTAAAAAAAATGCTTTGAGGTTGTTGTTCAAGATTTAAAATTAAAGTGGACACATAAACGTAAAACCACTGGCATCAAATAGGGTTTTCTTTAAGGGTGTCCTCTGTCGGCTAAAGTGCCAAAATAAGCCGAGTTTTTCACTCACGCGGCTAAATATTACAGAGAGATAAGATAAAATAATTACAACGTGCATTATCTGTTGTTTAAACTAAGATCTAATCTTTACATGTTGGTCCTAAGCCGTTATGCGCAAATGCCGTGGTTAATGCTGCAATAGTAGTTCAACATTTTAAACTTATTGAAATATCTTCTTAGGAATTAGGTGTTTACTGTAACAATATTTAAAGCTGGGCATATTGTTTAAATAAAGATATTTGTGTAAATTTTACTGCTATACGGCCAATTAGGGACTTAGGAATAAATTAAATATAGTTATCAATCGAAAAAAAACATTATTAAAGGACGAATGAAGCGAGTACAAAATAAAGGGCTAATTTTTCAATCGACAGATAATTTTTATTCGTAGAATAATATTAACGTTTGTATGGAAGAACTGTCTAAGTAATAACAGCCGCACGGGTCTATAGATCAAGTTAAGCTACGCTTGCCGCCGTTGGTCCGTGGATGGGTGACCATCTTCACATACCAAGACCCCTCCGTGCCTCGCAAAGCACGTTACGCCGTTGGTCCCGGCTATCTGTCGTGGATCTTTGACAGTCGTTACGGGTCGTCAGTAGCCCGAAAGTTTGACAACCAGTCTTACCAAGGGGTATCGTATTTCCCAGTAACTGGGTTGTGGAGGTCAGATAGGCAGTCACTCCATGTAAAATACTGGTATTCAGCTGTATTGGGTTAGCAGAGTTAGATAGTTGGGAAAAAGTTAGATGATGATGGAAGAACTGTCAAAAATTCAAAATGATTCCTCGGATAAAATTATGGCGTTGAAAAATTCAGCCTTTAATCGTATAGAGTATAGTTTTATTTGTACATACATAAACCTGCGCCTTTTTCCCATTGGGGTAAGCAGAAACCACCGAAAGCCACCGGCTACGATCCCTATAAGTAACAGCATAACATTTTTTGTGTTACGTTTTGTTTATAATTACCACAAAAAATGTGTTGACAATAATGTATCTACAAGCGAAGCACGAACCGACAAATACATCAAAAACAAAAGAACCTCATGAGTGTCAAATATTTTTTTCTGACAAACGTCTTGGTGCCCCGTAAAGTTGTTAGCACACCCAGCGGTCACATCGACATGTCAATAAAAATTTAACCTTAATTCATAGAAACTGACAATTTTTTATGTTATCCGTGTTTTTTTTTAATTAAAGAGATATCCGATGTTTGCGGAGGCCTAATGAGTTAAAGTACCGCCTAAGTTTGTTCTAGACAAATTGTGTAAGGCATGTTGTATCATTGTATGTACGTTGATAACGTAAAAAGATATCATTTGCATTGAGTAATAGACTAATGATAACATTCTTAAAGAAATCCTTTTGTTGTGCGTGTGAGTTACAACTAAGGGGGAATCACCGCTCTGTCTGTAATAAAAAAACTTAAAATCAATACAAATATTATAAAGAGGTAACATTTGTGAGTTTGTGTTTAGAGGGAAACTTCGAAACTACTAATCTGATTCCAAAAATGGTTTTACTATGGGAAAGCTACAGTATTGCCGAGTGTCTAAAAGCTATATGACGCGATATGTACGAAAACGAGAAAATTCAAGAGAACGAAGTCGCGGCCAGAAGCTAGTATAAAATAATGGCATAAGTAGAGTTTATTTTTTTCATATCATTTTATTAACCGACTTCAAACAAGGAGGAGGATTTGTTCGTCTTACCTATATAGACGGATTTGCAAAATTTTATTTATGTTCGATAGAGGGTTATTCAGAAATTGTCCCATTTGAATGTCGTAAAGATCTGATGATAAGTTTCGGAGTCAGACAACGGAACTCTTCAATAAATTGGCATTTATTGAAGAGTTCCGTTGTCGGTCTCTGAAACAATGCTGACGCAAATCAACCGCAGTTACTGCTATCGCATATGTATGCTTTGTTTACGCTATCACACAACATAACATCACGCCTGTACCCTCTAAAGGGGTACGCAGATGTGTTCAGTATACAACGGTACATACTCATTTCTATCAAAGTGTTTACTGGGGTACCTATCTTGAAAGTAAATTCGGGCATATCTTTTTTGTTTATGAATTGATTTGATTAACCGTCTTCAAAAAAAGGAGTAGGTTCTCAATTTGTTTTTTTTTTTCTTTTTTTATGAATTTTCGGGCGTAACTCCGTTAATATAGACGGATTTGCAAAATTCTCTCATTTTTTAATGGATAAGGCAGTGGCGTGCCTAGTGGTTAAACTTAGGGCAAGCCAACATACTTAAAAAAAAAAAAAACTAAGTACCTACCTACCGTATCGCCTGTCACAAGTTGTGCCTACCGACTGATTCGTTTTAGTTCTTACTAATATTCTTATTTCATAATTGTAAGTTTTTGCTATTAGCAATTAAAATGAAATGTTTTTTAATAGCACCATTTTTTTCTTATATTATAAATTATATACTCAAAGTATTGGTAATCCTTTACAAAATCGCAACTTTTTCATTTTCATATTATCAGTTTCGTGTAAAATATGATAAGACGTATAAGAGCCATCTATTAACATTATTGGCACAACAGAGCTCAGAGTTAGTTCATATTTCACTCGCTCGCAACAGTCGCTATAGGCAAAATATTACAATCTGGCCACTAGATGGCGTACAAGTTATTGATTGATTTCTAACTACACATTGTTTACGATGTTGATAATATTTATAATTATAATTACTCACAATGTGAACAGCCATAACTCTTCAATTTTCGTTTCTTTATCACAGACAGATGACAAACACCACACGCACACACACGCACACGGAAGGCATGGTAAAAATTACTAGACAGATTTACTTTACCTTCAGTAGCTTTGATGAAAGCCGTTTTTTGTCAATTCATTTAGAGAACATGATCCTGGCGCCTGCTTTAATTTTTACAATTAATTAAGCGGCCTTTACAAAATATAAAAATTATATATTCTAACTCAAAACGGCGTAATCAGTCGGCGTCAAAATTTGGTGAACGTTTTATTTCTACCAACAGCTGTTTTTCTATTGCAATTTTCGATAATTCGGAAAGCCGTTCTTGTTCTTGAGTACTTATTTCTTAATTAAATATGTGTGAATACTTATTTAACACGTTCCGCGAAACAACTTGTCGCAGGAATGGAAATGGTATCTTTAAAAGTTCCGGAAAGGCACCCTGAAGGCAATTTTCGACTAAAATGCCTATTACGTAATTTAGATTTCTGAGAAATAGGTACTCAAAAAGTAGGTTTAGGTGAATTAATGAGATTATTATATTCGTCTGTATAACTTGAAAGTATTTACCTTTCCGAATAAAGATTGCACATACTTTAATCCATCACAAGGCACATTTGCAAGCGTTTCCGAATTCATTTTAATGTCAAGAAACTTTTTAATCACTTCAAAACAAAGATAATCACCGCAAAACTAATCACAACACTTCATTTCACAGAAAATGTCCAAGAAAAAAATGCACCAGTAACCGCTCGAAACGAACTTGAACTAATTTGAAATTGTATCATTCCATTCCATAGATCGAGCTTTGCACAGCGACGCGCTCATTCATACTATTTACACACACACACGCTTCGTTTTACGTTCCATTCATAAAAAATCAGAAGCCAGGCTTAAAAATCAGTACAATTTGGAAAATAAGTACATACTGATGTAATCAACAACGTGAACATTTGTATACAAATAGTGACAGGTCCAGAAGCCTCATAAGAAGCCAGCTGGTGCGAGCGAGACGGGACGATGTTTATTGTTGCGTTCTCGCAATAGCGGTATTGGAGAGGTTTGGCAACGGTGCGCGTGATGAAAACTGTGCGGGATTTAAATATTATTCTTCGAGTATGTAAACCTGGCAACCATGCATCGAACGTATAGCAGGCGGCCGCCGGCCGGGGCGCGCAGTTTTTATTATTCTTATCAATTCTTGCGACATGATTGAGTTGGTTAATTTACAAGTTTACTTGTGTAGTTTTATTTTTTTTTAATTTTTTATTGTTAGGCTCACGTTTGACTGAAAGCCGGGCTTTTCGGCTTTAATGAAAGGAACGCCCCTGGGATAAGGTGTGCCCTCAGGGATGGTCCCATATAAATTTTACCAACTTTGCTTGGATAGTTTTTGAATTAGCTTCAATAATACGATTTTTTCCACTTACTTTATATATTGATGATGTTTTAATAATTAACTTCCTGTTATCGATATCCGTCACACAATCAATCCGTCAATTTGTGTAACACTACTTGCAATACATAGCAAGTAGTGTGTGTTATATGAATTTGTGTTGGGTAGGTACAACTACAGAAATAAAAACAAAATTCTTTTTACAAAAAAATAAAAAAATAAACCGACTTCCAAAAAAAAAAAAAACACAAAGTGAAAAATAACTTTAATTTCGGAAGTCGGTGTTATTGCCGTGACATGAATAAAAGTTTTTATTGAATTAGATTTTCATTAGTCAATTTTTACTAGTGTATTAGTTTACAGTGGTTGCCCCCCTCTGGGCCGCGTGGTGGATTACAGACATTACAGTGAGGAGACCGGTGTCCCAGCAGTGGGAATATTATAGGCGGATCATAAAATTATGCTATGCTTACAGTGTTAATTGGTCAAGTTGTTAGGTACAGACGCCAGCACATCACGCTACCACAATCTGTCAAATTTCTTTAATAGATTTTCAACTTTATCACTGAAGCATTAGGTTCAATGTTGATTGGGAAAATTTTACAGTTCCGGGTAGTATGATGTGCTGGCGTCTGTATCTACACTCTCTTAAAACTTTGTTTAATAATCATGCTGCTCGAGTTCTAAGAATGGTAGGTACAGGTAACTCCGTTTGACTGTAAAATGATGGGATCTGAACCATTACAACATCATCCCCAACCATGAATTTGTTGAGCCTCGAGCATGAATAATTTCTATACAGATGTAACCTTATTATGTTTTACTACGTCGATAGGTAGGGACTTACCCTAATCGATTCTATTAATATGAATTAATAGCTGCGCCCCGCGGTTTCATCCGCATAAGTCTCGATCCCGCGGGAATATCGGCATAAAAAGTATTGTGTGCGTTAATCCTGGCTATAAACTATATGTGTGCCAAATTTCACCAAAATTGGTCCAGCCGTTTGAGCGTAAAGAAGTAACAAACATAGGTACAAACACACACACACGCACACACACACACACACATACTCACAAGCTTTCGCCTTTATAATATTAGTGTGACTATCGGATTCGAATCTCTTAGGAATGTGTGTTTTTTAAAGAAAATTACGTAACATATTATATTTTTATTCAAAAAGTTATCCGAATGTTTTTTTTTTGTTCAAGGCTCATGAAAAATAATATTAATTCAGTTAAGAAGGTTAAGAGAGTAGTAGTGGCCCAGTGGTAACGAGCGCGACTTAGAGTTGTAGGTCGTAGTTTCAAACCCTGACAGGCGCTTTACTTTGTGTAAATTATTTTAAAATCACTGCTCTCAAAACGGTGAAAATAAACATCGTGAGGAAACCGACATGTCCTAGAACCAAAAATTCGAAGACATGTGACATCCACCAATTCGAATTGGGGCCGCGTGGTGGATTACGGCCCACTCTCCTCTTACAGAGAGGAGGCCTGTGTCCCAGTAGTGGGAACGTTATAGGCGCATTATGCTGTTCAGTCAAGTATGTAGTACCTACCTACAATAAACGTACGTAATACGTATTGGAACAACATTTTTACTGATGTTTCTTTAGCCACGTGACATGCCCTCCCAGGCGGGGTGTTGGTATTGTTGAGACTATTAACAAATGCATTCAAGTTCAGTTTACATCATTAGTGATTCGAGATCAATTATATCGGATCGTTACGTCGACAAAACAATCGGTCTAGCGTAGTCTAAACATGGGATCTTTTATGTTATAAATTAGTTCGTTGATATGTTCACATGCCCAATCAACAGTGTAAAAAGAAAGCACTTACTGGACAGGTCCACTCAATCTGTGTGGTTCTTTCTAAAATACCATTTCAGACTTCAATCCACATGGTATTCACATGATCCGACCAAGATTATGACTTTAAAAAGACTGACCACAGAGTTTGTTTCGGCGTTTCTTCTCAGAGTAGTCAGATAGGAAATGCCTACTTCATCTGGTTTCTAAAATATGATTGACGAAATCATTTATTATTCAACATACCATAACAAACATATTTAAAATATAACGATCCCACTGCTGGGACACAGGTCTCCTCTCTGTGAGGTGTGTATTATTGACAGCCAAACGTAAAATCAGTAAATTTCCTTTTTTCTTATTAACCCTACAGTGCATGATTTTTCTTATCGGCTTAAAAAAATACATTAGCCTGCAAATATGATGCCAATTCTCGAAAACATATTTAGAAAAAGCATAACTCAATAGAAACGAATGTTTTAGTGCATGGCACATCATGCATTATAATGTTAATATGTGTTACATATTATCAATGATATTACAAGATTACACGTAAAATCACAAATATGAACATGAACTTACCTATACTAATTATTTCGACCCTGAAAATTCTATCATTTTAATTTTATCATTTTTTTGCGATTATTATACGCCGCTCGTTAATAGTATTCAAAGTACCTACCCACCGATTTGAAGAAAACATAAATAAATGTTTATCTACAGATCTATCCAAAATATATGGTACTAAATTCGAAACACAAATACATAATAGTTAATCTCGTCAACACTAGATCACGCTACTTGGATCGATTTTTAAAATATAAGACATTTTTCGGTATGTGCCATATGTGGGACACTACGCGCTGTAGGGTTAAGAAAAAATAAGTGAAGATTAACATGAACCCTTCCCATGACAGGTAATGAATCCTTTATTTAACCTCAGCCATAAACCTCGGAAAGGACATGCATGAAACAATATTGAAATCGACTGATCACATTGCGCATAATATGATTTGAAGAATCGAGTAGATCGGATCGACGACCGCGCATGACATTCAGTCAAATTTAAATTACGAATTGAAGCCCTAGAATAACTCGTCGCGCATTCATTTATTCGTTCATCGATGCATGTGACGCCGTTATCTTGAATTAGAGTCATTCGGGCTAAAATGACGCACTTTTTATTATTTGTCTCCATTGAACCGAAACTAATAAAATATTAGGATAGTTTATATTTGCTAACTGTAGCATAACTATTACGCTCCTAAAACGCAACAAATATTCGGCGATGGATCAATTAGTCTTTTGTATGGTAAGCTAAAATGTGCCTTGACCAGGCTGCGTACCTTTGCCCCAACTTATGTGTAATAATACGCGGTGATTTGGGTCATAGTACGCACGTTGAAAAAAGTACACATTTGGGCATAGAAAAGAGAAAACTATTGCAGAATTAATCTAAGAAAGGTGGCTATTCTTTTATGTTAGATATCAACTTTTTTTTTTAATTCCTTGTTGAGTGACCAGCTGTGCGATTCTGTAACCACCTCACCGTGAAAACTTGGGTGAAGTGAGCGTGGAGGGAGCTGTCATTAGGGATTAACACTATTGACACTGCTCACTTCAAGCTCACTTCACTTATGATTTCACGGTGAGATTTTTACAGAATCGACCGGCTGATCTGACGTGCGTACTGCCCGCGTACTTACACCAAAAATCTTATCAGCTCAAATCCAGTGAGGCTTAGTGTAAAACGTTAAATAAGAACATATACATAAAAAAACACATTTAAAAGTACGAATGCTAATGCTCCACTTCTACAAACTTTTTATATCGCAAACGCGATACGCACTCATCAGCGTCCTATGGCACAATATGGCGGTCCTTGCACACACATTCTCCAGGAACTAGCGTTCCTGCCCTTCCCCCTCAGGAGAAAACAGCACTGCGTACTTTTCCCCACTGCGTCCTTTTACCCCTAATGACTCTTATCGTAATGTAATATTAATATTTTGGCCAGTTATTTACTCGATGCAACACTGACTTTACAAATAGGCCCGTGCCGTTACGTCATTAAACATTCATGATTGTTGTGCACCCGTGTATGTGTTGCGGATTATACTGTTCAATACAGTGTATCTTATGATCCGCAGAACTTGATTCTCGAAGGAATCATGGTCACATGCGTGAAAGTAAGATGCAACTCGGCGACAATGAGATATGACCCTGTGTCACAGTGATGCGACACCATTTGTATTCCCGGTACCGTTTATCTGACAAGCAACTCAATACCTTAGTGCACTCCCAGCCTAATTCAAACAAAAGTGTTAGATATCCTTACGGAAAGTAATAAATACAATTTTATTAATGTTGAAATAATAAAGAATTGCATAATGCGTGAATTTTAATATCAACCCATATATTATTTTTAATTTCACGGACAAATAAATATTAATTGAACATTATAAAATATCTCGTTACGATTATTAATATTTTCAAAGTTTTTATTGCTTCTGTGTCGATAACTTGGGCATTACTCTGTATAAACAAACTTATATTTAATTTGCAAACATAAACACTAAACAGAACATTGTTTTTTGTACTGAAACGACTGAAGAGGTGCTTCCACTGACGTATTCTTTAGTAGGTACATAAATGTGAAGGAATAGAATAGAATACTCTTTATTATGTACACCATATAGATTACAGACATAAATATAGAAATTTTACAAAGGGTGACACAATGGGCGGTCTTATCGCTAAGAGCGATCTTTTAAAGACAACCTTTGGATGGATTGAAAAGGGAAGGAGAGACAAATATTGTGGGGTGTAGTGGCGGTAAGGTATAAAGCTTATCATATCACAGATTGGATGTGAAGCCACCAATAAGGCCCGTGGTTATATAATCACTCAGGGTACTTCCTGGTAGATGTCAAAGTGTCATCTTTACTATATAAATTAAGTTTAGATGTAACTTACACTATATACGTCTCAACAAAGAATAAAAATAGGCCAATCGACACTTAAAACAATAAATAGAAATTCAATCTGTAATATCTCTTACAAAACTTATTGTAATTGGTACTTACAGTGAAATACAATCTAGCGTTTCTGGTCTATTTCGCCAAACAAGGCTTAGTCCTTCCATTTCGAGTAGAATCACGTGTAGAGCCGGAGTCTCCCGCAGAAAGGCGTGACGCTATTCTAGTAGAACAATTTCCATGAAGTTTTTACAGAAATTGTTCAACTGGGTTCGCGTCGCGTCTGGCTGCGGGAGCCTTTATGAATTGCATTCATAGAGTTGACAGCGACCGATTTCCAGGTGACGGCTTTGGCTTGTCAAAGTCCCGTATTACAGAACGTCACTCAATACTCAAGCATTACTTAAAACTAGTTTCAACCAATCAAATGGCTTGAGTCTAGGCTTAAATAATGCTTGAATATTGAGTGACGTTCTGTAATAACACATCCCTACGTAGAATATAAAAAGAACTTTCGAAATACAAAAAATGTCATTTAGGAATGTCATGAATTTTACTCCCCGTGAGTAAAATAAAATACTAATTGAATGCCATATTTAGACAGCTCTCCTCGGGCAGTGTTTATAAAATGAGTCTTATGACCAATGCAGTAGAACTCTTTTTTGAGTTTCTATAAATTATTTGGATGATATTTAACATCATACGAATTTTCATTACATATCTGACACTGGCGGAATAGTCGACGTCGGCGCTAATGGCTGAAAAGTATAATAGGCATTTATTATTATACGGATTTTGTTATTTCCCTTCCGATAAGTCTTCATTAATTTATCTGCGAGATATTCATACACAGGCTGACTTCACCCTTTGCTCTCTTCTCTTGTTATATTTCTTATCTTATTTTGATCTAGTGGCCTACCTAATCCTAAATCGTAAAACGTAGACAATGACGCGATTCACCTCAGATTTCAAGTGCAAACTCCTTTTCTTTATCTTGGATGTTCTATTGGGGTAGATTTTTATAAGAAGGGGAAAGAGGGGTAAAATCGGGACGATAAGACAATTTTTATACAAAATACAAGTTTGAAAGAATATAAATAAACTTTAATATTAGTTATATTAAAGTGTATTTATATTCTTTCCAACTTTACAAATATAAATAAACTTTAATATTAGTTATATTAATTTTTCATTTAATTTAGTACCTAGTGTAAATAGTTGTGTAATAACTGTATAAAACATGTCCCGGAATTAACGCACACCACCAAACACCCCAATCAAAATATTATGTTACAATCATAATACATACACTGAATTTTAACTATTAAGTAAGTATAAAACATTTTTTATTTATGAAATTAGTTATAGTGATTCTGGGAGAAAATTGTGGTCACATTACAAATCTATACACGCACACAGTCGCACACGTCTGTGGGCCTAGCGTAGTAGATATCTAATTCGTCCATTTTGGTTGGTTTTAACTACACAGCGGAAGTGCGACTGCAATTTACGTAGTATTAATTATTTTTGGGATAAAAAACCCTATTTTAAATATAACAAATCGATTCGGTGAACGATTCTGAACAAACCAATAATAATAATAAATAATCTGCATAAATAAGTTACACATTGTATATAAGCATTTTAATGATAATAATAAATGAAACTACGGTTTTTTAATAATTTAAATAGGATATTTTGGCATCGGATATTCGGATTTACTTACAACCTATGATACGATTTCAAGCTCTCGTCTCATTTTGATTAGATATAGAACGGATGATGACCAGGCAGCAAAAATTACGAGAATCGCTCCTCAGGTTCAAACACTTAGCTTTTTGTGGTGGTGCCACAAAAGGCTAGGTGTTTGAACCTGAGGGGTGATTCTCGTAATTTTAAGAACGTTCACAGTCTGATTTCAGTCTCCTGTCAAAAATACCTGTAATTTTCCTACATTTTTGACATTTGTTTGTCGCCGAGATGAGACTGCGACTAGTTTTTGAACGTTTGAATTGGCCTTCAGCAGGTCGATTCTGTAAAAACTCCCCGTGAAATCATAAGTGAAGTGAGCACTTAATAGTGTCAATCCCTATCATTACGATATGACAGAACTCACTTCCCGCTCACTTCACCTAAGTTCTCACGGTGAGATTTTTACGGAATAGCAGTGCTGGTCTTAAGACAGACTTTTGTAATAAGATGAGCTATACGATGATCAGCCACCGAGTATTACGTTTCCGTAACGTTTTGAACATAAGTGCTATAAACCGTATTATCCGTCAAGTATGGCGCTATTATTGGCTATTGTAGCTCAGGGAAAGCATGCTATTTTGTAACTAATTGCGCTAAACAAATCGTCTAGCAATTAGGTTTACGGGCTTTCTATGTAATAACGGGATGGGCAGCGATGCACCATTGCTTTTTCTTGCACATAAACATTTTCTAATTTTCCTTTCAACCTCATTGCGGTACATGATGCAATGAACGCATGGAGGCGGTCGTGAAGGGAGACCTCAGCCCTCCTATACGTATACCGTTGACTCTGCCGGCCAACTCTATTGCATTACTTGTGACCGGGTATTTAACTTCATTATAATAAGGTCTTGTATCAATTACTGTGTGCTTGGTCTGAAATAAATATTTTGAATTTCAATTTAAAACAAAATTTCGGTCTCATTAAGGAAGGTAAAAATGATTATCATAGGAAATAATGATATTAATTATAATCATAGGAAAGAATGATTTCAAAGGGTGAAATGAATTACAATAAAAGTTGCAGCCTCTAGGCAGTGCTTAGGGGATGCAAGTCGATTATTGTTTGATTGTTGATACCTGCGTCTTATAGTTAGATATGTTAATCTCCTTTGTTCTATGGCGTTGTCAAAGGTGTTAGGATTCTTCATCAGTCAAAGAAAATAATCAGAAAAGAAAAGAACAAAAAATAGGTAAAATCAGAAAAATTATTTGCTCATCAAATTGACTAACAACTTAAATTGTTCGTATATTTAAATCGCAACTGTCATTCTTCAACAGTTGTATGAAATGAGTGTAAAACGGCAAATGAAAATGTCGTAGGGTGTTAAGGCCTCGCATCTCACGCGCGAGGTTGTGGGTTCAAATCCGGGCAAGTACCAATGTGACTTTTTCATTTCATATGTACTTTCTGAGTTTACCTTGGACATTACTGACATAGGTGAAGGAAAAACGTGGTGAGGACATCTAGACTTATGGTTAATATAAGTCTGAAATCGCCAAACTATCTTGAGCAAACGTGGTGATCAATGCTCATTCATGTCTTCTCTGTATGAGAAGAGGACTTTGCCCTGCAGTGGGACAGTAACACTGGTTTAACTTGGTGAAGAAAAGTAGGTTTTTCTATTTTGGCATAAGTTCCAGTTTAGTCATAGTGAATATAATTAAAGTCCGTATATAAGATCGTATTTCGGGCACGGCGGCTGATCTCAACGGACCCTAGCCTTCGGCGCTGGAGATATTATAGTGCAGGCGTGTGCGCGGAGACACAGATGCACTCCCTCTTCCCTCACTCTCATAGTCCGATGGGATGGCAATCCGACACGACCGGAGAGAGATCAGGCGCAGGACGAACGGCTTAACGTGCTTTCCGAGGCACGGGGGTATCACACCGCCGACTTCCAAACCCCGGGCTAGTACTAAGAAATTCCTAATGGAAAAACTCAATAACACTTTGCCCGACCCAGGACCCTTACGCTCAGCAGACGCGCTAGCGCCCACGAGGCCACGGGGCGAGTCGTATAATTAAGTAGCACAAGTGGCTCTACTTCATTGGCTACACGCTGACTCGACGCTACTCAGCACACTGGCAGCGGTACCTACCCACTTTATCGCAAACATAGTCCAGATAATATAAACTGATATAATTTTAAAATGCACCACTGCCACGTACACTGCGATACATTTAAATCGCTAAAGCAATCGACACGTCCCCATATATATCGATATCTCATCGAGTCAATCGAATTACATTTTAATATTAAAATTATTCATATTGCCAATATATTACTGCTGGACCGGTGTCGATTGATCCAACTCCGGTAGGATTAAATAACTTGAATACATGTGAAATTATAATTAAAATATCCCTTATGAATATTTTTTGCATTATCCACGTCGGAGCAGGCAAACATTTTAAGTTTTTTAAAGTTAAAATTTACATTTAAAACGTTATAGGATCATGTATCGACGTCGTCGTCGGTTCGAGATTAAAAAAATTGTTACGTCATGATCGTAAGTTATGGTAATATAATAATATCGTTAGTGGTACTGGTACTACATACTCGGCACTCATTTGTAACTCATACTTGAGTGATGCGCACGTCACCAGGATATCGAATTCTTGGTTTTTTATGATACAAAAAGTACAATAATAAATAGGTACATAACAAAGTGTTACAAATTAGAAAGAAGTTTGTATAAACTATTATAGTATCTTAGGTATATTTAGGCGTTTGGTTTTTCTGACATGGGTTCTGTAGATTCAAATTTCAAATTAAAATTTATATAGGTATTAATAATCAAATAGTACCTACAAGTAATAGATTGGATGGCGACCCCTAAACTATGCATTTGCCTAGTGTGTCTTGTGTGTTTTGTCGGTCGGATTTGCGACATTTTGCGTAATGATACCGAAACAAAATATAAATCAACAAAAATCTATACTAATATGATATTATTTATTTTACTTTTTTATATTTGATTACGACTAATCTAACTACCGTAAATTATTACATCTTTCCTGTTACTGAAACAACTGAGGTAACATCTCAGTTAATATTTTGCATATAATTATAAAATTTTATCAACTGAGAAGAGCAGGTGAACCGACATGACTTCAAAATTACGAAGAACCTTAAAAACTTGAGTTTATTAAGATAATTAGCGAAGAGGCTTGCCTCAAGCTTACCTTCGTATCATTTTATTTGGAAATAGGAAAGATAAAAGAGTTTATTTATTTTAAATACATATTTAACGGGAGTAACGCAATACGTAACGCTAGGTTCAGATTATAATATCGTCGATAAAATGGAAAAATGTAATTTTTAAAATTTATTGGAAAATAAGGTTATTAGTTAAAATGAGTCTAATAGCAACATTTTATATGGATAAATGACACTTTATAAAATTTATCTTATTTGATTATTTCATTTATCTAATAAGTAAGGGTTACTTTTAAGATAGAGGTTTTCTTAATGATTGTTGATTTTAAGTAGATGTGCTATTCTTTAAATACCTCAGTTTATAAAAAACAATTTACTTAATAAAACCATTTATTCTCTTTTATTGTATTACATGTTTTAGAGAATACGTGCCGCAAATTTTTTTTATTTATGTAGAAAATTTAAATTTCTTGCTATATATGCCCCCTTTTTTTTAAAAAATAATCAAAATATAAAAAAAAAATAATCACACCATCTTAATCCTTATGTCAGTATCTTTAAAATTATACATAACACTTATATTTTAATATCCAACTTAAAAAAATAAATTATAAAACAAAAACTTTTAATGCACGTAGGGTAAAATTTGTTATTTTTTAATAACGCCACTTTTCTATTTAACCGACGATATGGTCTGAGGTGTAAGTAAACCGAGACTTAGGAACAAGGGCTTGTCTTTTTAAATTGGTAGGCTCACCTTTGACCACTGTCTCACCTGATAGCACATAATAATAATAATAATATTCCACAACTTTCACACAACGCCATGTAGTCCCAAACTAAGCAGAGCTTGTGCTATGAGTACTAGACAACTGATAAACATACAAGTATATTTCTAAATACATACATATTATAGATAAATTAATGAGCCTATAATGTCCCCACTGCTGGGACACAGGCCTCCTCTCGGTGAGAGGGAGTGGGCCGGCATCCACCTCGCGGGCCCATTGCGGGTGGGTAGATGTCACATGTCTTCGAATTGCGGGCTCCCGACGATTTTTTCCCGAGAGGCAATTCCCGTATTTTTAAGAACGGTCCAATTCTAATCTCACTCAATCTGTCAAAAATATCTCTAATTACCTTTTTTTTAAACTAATTGTCGCTGACATGCGATTACAACCAGATTTGGAATGATCTTTTTTTTTCTTAATCTATAGGACTGTCGTGGGACAGTCCTAAAGATTAAGAAAAAAAAAATGGGCAAAGGCCTCATGCAAATCCTTCCAGAACGTTCTTAAATACGGAAATTGGTGTTCTGATGGCAATGAAACGGTCAATGAACCTGTTCACTCGACACTTGAATCCTTCTGATGTTCATATCTACTGAACACTGGTAGAATGTTTATTTTATAGAAATAGAGCAGTGGTGTCCAAAACAGGAGCTTACCTTTGAATACATAAACAACAATTGAAGCTTGATATTGACAACAATATCCCTGTATTAACATTTACTTTAAATTATTTATATACTTGTTGGTATTTTAAACAAAGTTCAATGAAAGCTCTTACGGAAATTCTTTGAGTGTGTTACCTACTCACATTACGGGTAAATGTCAGTAGTTAGCAGGTACCTGCATACTTTATTCGTCCGCAATCCAATTGAAAATTTGGAAAAAAAAATGAAACGTTTCGTTGGTTAAAAACCAACGAAACTTTTAATTTTTATTTCAGGAGAGCGTATTGTGTTGAAAAATGTCCAGTTTATTTGGATTTATAATAAAAATAGAAGAAAATAATCATAAAACTCGACCGAGCACGGCGACAGTTTTTCAAGCCCTTAAAACCACTAAGCTGCATGTGGAAATAGCGATTTCCAACTAGATTTTCTACAGCTTTAGAGATTTGAGTAAAATATATTACATGCCGATATTTGTTTCGGCTTATGTTCAGAATAAGCTCCATAAATGTCACATACTCGTATCTCGGAACGTTTATTTGTATGCCACCAATGTTTCTCATTCTAAGTGAACAAATTGTATTCAATTGTATTTGTAATTGTATTTAATTGTGAAATATATGTATGTTTATCAGTTGTCTAGTACTCATAGCACAAGCTCTGCTTAGTTTGGGACTAGATGGCGTTGTGTGAAAGTTGTGGAATATTATATTATATTATTATATTCGGTATTAGAGAAAGTCTTACTTAAAATAAATTTGAAAATCGACGCAACAATAAAACGTTATTTCTAATCTTCTGATGTAAATAATCGAGACAATTAACTAAACATTTTTCCGCTATCCCACGCTATAAAAATGTCAAGAGCAAAAACGGTAGCACCTCTACTTAACCCTGCTCCCGCGCATTAATCTCCCAAGTTGCGTAACTTATGTCAGAACAGTATTGAGTGCTGACACCGGGCAGTATCGGCGATCGCCGCCGGTGGGTTAGCGTGCTTTTACACGTGTACGAAGCGGCGCGGGCGCGACGGCACCCCAGATTACGATCTACCATAGACTAAGAATGTACAGACGGGAAAAAGGACTACCTCGTTGACCGCACGTGTGACTGCGGGGCATAGGGTCCACGATTGCATAGCCAGGTTCAACGCCCGGTTGATGATAAATGATTTCATTTCTATAAGTAGGTTTATACCTACCACCACTTTACACGTCACTAATATTTGTAGTATTTCCTATCCAAATACTCTAAGAATAAACACCGAAACAAACTCAGAGTATGTGAAGACATTACTTGCCTACATTTGGTGGGCATTTAGAACAGTCCACACAGTATTGTAGCGTCATTTGCGCACTTTATGGTCCGCTCTTGTTCATAGTAAAAATTGACAACCCTAACGACAGGTAACATTTTGGGGAGCGGTACAGTCATTTCAAAATTATTTTACCTCTGACAGCAGCAATCAATCCAACAGCAACCTTAATGCAACGAAAATAAAGATCACTGTAATTCTGACAGACTTGCCAATGGCAGCAAACAATAAGCAACCTTATTGTATCAAAAATAAAGATCACTGTGACTTTGTCAGCCTTGTCCACTGGCAGCTATTGGGTAGCTGCCAGTAACCTTATTTTATTTCAAGGAAAATAATGATCGCTGTGACTTTGAAAGAGAAGCAAAATGGACTTCTGAGTTTAGCTTCTGGAGGTTTCTTAGTCTGTGGTCATACCTTCCTATATCGCTTCACGGGCTCGTACCCCGGTGATACTGTATATTATAATATCGTTAATTACCTACCTACAATAGATTTTTAGTTCGGAGTGTCCAAGTTTCGGGTGTAAAAAATACACTGTAGATAGATTGAATGATAAGACCGTGTATCTGGTATGGGGTAGCGTGTTGTTTTGATTTAATATACATATTTTTCTAATAGCTCACAATATTAATTTAGTTTTTTTATTTATTGTCGGTTAGGGATGACGTGATAGTGGATTGTCTGTCTGTCGGTCAGCCAATCAGTCAGTGACTAAAAAACTTTTAGTAGGTACACACGACGACACATCAAGCTATACATTTCCAGTTTAAGCTGACCTCGCATTGTATAGGCCTTTCGTACAATGAGAAGTCAGCTTATACTGGATATGTATAACTTGATATGTCGACGTGTGTACAAAGAAATTAACTCGCTAACAGTACCCATAATTCGCTTAACAATAGAAACAAATGTTATTAAAACTTCTTATGAATATCATATTTCCCTGTCACTGTAGCCTTGATTAAAATGAACGGACAATTGTCCTAACTTACCACGGAACCCTAATTACTTATGTACCTACATGACCCCGTCCTTCAGTCCGGCTGGCTCGTTGAAAAACAGTTAAAACACGACAATTACGGCTCGACATAAAAATTAAATATAATTAAATGACAAAGTGTACCATAATGCATGATCGGGTACCTACTTGTTAGGAAAATGTAGTTTATGACAGAACGCTATAATAGTGATTAGGGGTGCTCTGTCAGTGCAAGCGGAATGCTGTTGGAAGACTCGCTTGCTGTATAGCAGGGCCTTTATAATCAAGACGTTTATTGTAGTACATTTGGTAAATTAATTAAATCACACTAATATTATAAAGGTGAAAGTTTGTGAGTGTGTGTGTGTGTGTGTGTATGTTTGTTATTTCTCCACGATCTAACGGCTGGACCAATTTTGATGAAATTTGACACACAGATAGTTTATAACCAGGATTAACATATAGAATACTTTTTATTCTAGATATTTCTACGGGATTGAGACTTATGCGGGTGAAACCACGGGGCGCAGCTAGTAAACATAATATGTACAGTCGCCAGCACATCAAGCTACCCGAAACTGTCAGATTTTCCCAATTAACTTTGAACCTTATGCTTTCGCAATAAAGTTGAAAATCTACTAAAGAAATTTGACAGATTGTAGTAGCTTGAAGTGCTGGCGTCTGTACAATAGGTACACCTCTATAATACAGGCGTTATATGATGTATAGGTGTACATTAATAATGAATTGATATTGTAAAGTCAATATTGAGTGTGTCTATTTGCTCAACCATCAAATTCCCTGACTGTACAACATCTAATAAATTAAACATGTTGTATTGACCATTACTTTAGTCCCAGTCATTAGTTTTGTTTTAGTTATTCTAACAGATAAATTCATTTTTCGGAAAATTTAATTTGATTGATTGATCTAGTACGGAAAGATATAATCAATCAACCCTGGAGTAGGTACTCTCGTCGCTAGCTCTAGGTCTTCTCTTTTCAGTACACTGTGTACCGACAGTCCCGACGGCCGCATATTTTTGTCACGTTACGAAAAGTGACGTGTCGACGCAGCCATCTGTGCGCGAGATAAGCTTCCGTTAGTACGTACGTAGTTTTACGCAAACTTTTACGTTTCGCTTACACCGTTGTTATTTTGTTACGTAGTATTCTTAACGTAACCATTCCCGATGTTCGAAGCCTTGCACGTTCTGCTTCTTCTCTCGTTTGGGCTCGAATTGAGTATAGCTCCTGCTCTGCTACACGGAGAGAAAATTCTTAGAAAAATTACTGTGCTCGTCACTGTAAAGTGAGTGCAAGTGACATCTACAGAAAATTTTGTGATATTGGAAAAAATCGCTATTGGCCAATAAATTTTACTGTACAGTCTAAGAATAATTTTTGGTGGTCATTTTTAAATTACCACTCAAATGCACACAGATTATGAGACAGTAATTTTTCTAAGATTTTTCTCTCCGTCTAGTGGTGGCCCAGTGGAAACGGGCGCGACTTATGAGTTGCAGGTCGTAGCTTCGAACCAGGACAGGCGCATTACTTTGTGTAAATTATTTCAACACCATTGCTCTCAAAACGGTGAAGGAAAACATCGTGAGCAACTCGGCATGTCCTAGAACCAAACATTCGAAGACATGTCTATTATTCCGCACTGGCCCCACTCCTTCTTACAGAGAGGAGACGGTGTCCAATCAGTGGGAACATTATAAAAGACCCTGCTATGTAGTCAAGTTATTGTCAATGATATCGAAGACAGTGATGGTGCGTGCTCTAACTTATTACGTGAACGGGTATTATGGCGGGCACCGGTGCGCGAAGTGCCTCGGCGATGTAAACGCGTGGTGGACGGATCCGGCGCAAAAAATAGAGTAGAGTGTAACCACGGTTGCCAGTCAACAGATGTTTTCTATTTAATCGAATGTCAGTCGTCGTGTTGTTTGGAACTAGACGGGGTCAATGGGGTGAAAACAAACGTGTGCGGTCGGGGGACCCCCGTCAACCCCTTACGTGATCGGTACTCTCACGCACACGCATCGTATATAACGGAAAGTGACAGAGAGAGTGAGAAAATGTGAATTTAATACGCTGTTTTAATCTAGTAGGTATACATTTATGAAAGTTCTCATAAAGTTGTTCCATCATTTTGACCACACTATTGGTTCCAGCACCCTCGTAGTATTAAGACTCCGATTAATAAAAATAAGAAAATATTATGTATTAATGTTAGTAAGGTACCTTTATTCAGAAACATGGCAAGCTTCCTAAGTAGCAAAGTTTAGCGAGACGTCCAAATCCGAGTATGACTTGAATAAGTAAAAAGGTAAATTCTTAACAAACTTCAAATAAGTTATAATAAATTTCCACTGGTCGTTATTATTGAATTTGACAGTATATTGGATAACAGCTTGCAATTGTCATTTTTAGCAAAAACTGCTATTTGAGAAAAATAAAAGTTACAAGTGAAAAATCCATCAACCCCTATTTTTCTACCCTTAGGGATGGATTTGTATTTGAATTTTAAATGGGAAAAACTTTGAGGTGTTCCCTTTACAATAACAAAAGAATCATCAAAATCGGACTACTTAGTAAAAACGTTATGCGGTCATAAATAAAAAAAACTAAAACCCAACTATGACAAAAACGCCAACTAAAAGAGTTTACTTCAAGACACCACAAAAATTAAATATAGAAAGCACACGCCATGCAATTAAGGAATAAACCGAACACATTCAACACACATATGTAGCCTATCAATATAAATACATAGCTTGTCAAAATTATAGCCTTTGTCTTTGCCGTAGTCGAGTAAAGATAACTGGGAGGTATGTTTACAAGCTATCGTACACACCATTGTAGTGCAAAATTATAATAAGTAGTGAATTAATTCGTCTAATGTTCATTAATAAAGTAAAAAGAGAATAGTAATGTCACTTACGTACTTATTTATTTATTTATTTATACTTTATACGTAAACCATAAAAATACATAACATAAAAAATACATCAAACAC
Source organism: Eremobia ochroleuca (assembly GCA_949629135.1). Lineage (NCBI taxonomy): Eukaryota > Metazoa > Arthropoda > Insecta > Lepidoptera > Noctuidae > Eremobia > Eremobia ochroleuca. The sequence continues at coordinate 28,810,735 of OX451384.1, read as the reverse complement.
TGCAAAATATACAAAGGGCGGCCTTATCGCTTTCTGCGGTCTCTTCCAGACAACGTTGAAATGGATAGTGGTTTTCCTGGACATAAAATGGGACTGTCGTTGGTGCAAATATTATGTATAAAATACAAGTCCTTCGGATAATTGGTAATTTTTCAGCATGCATGAGCTTAACTAATTATATTGTGACTATCGCCCTTACTAAAAAAAACGTTGTATAATGTCTGTAACACAACGCTTCGTCTTCTGTCGAAAGCATCGATCAATCGATGCTCGAAAGTCAAATTACTGACGACTGAAAGAGAGAAATCTGTGTGTAAGTATTCATCAGATATAATAGGTTTATTAGTGAGGGGTATAAATATAACGGTGCAAACCGCCCCGTTCTTAGTAACAAAATATTATTGCTTACTTGTTTCGGGCCAGCAAGTTATTATTGGCAGTCTTAAGGGGAAGCGTCAGAACCCCGCGAAATTCAAGTTTTATTACGTTATTTTGCAATTTGCAAGTCAGCGTCAGGTAGTATGTTGATTTAAATATGATCCGCGACCCTAACAAATCTATACATTACAGAAATATAATCATTAACCCTTTGCACTAGAGGCCTTTTTCGCTTGCCCGAAATCGTCTCGAGTTGCTAGTTCACACTAGCAACTCGAGACGATTTCGGGCAAACGATTTCGGCCGAATTCGGCAAACACTTTACAAGTACTTTAAAAACATTTATAAACAAACAAACTTATAAAAATAATAAAATGTCACCAGTTTATTCATTTATATCTCGAAAACAACAAAATTTGATAAATATTACACTATTCTGTGACTGAGCTAAGATTTGGCTACAATGTCAGCGGAGCCTAGTCCGCGAAAGTACTTTCGGAAAAAAATATCTTATCGCACATCGTAAATAAGGAGATCGAGTTACAAAAGACCATAGCCATCGTAGCATCGTCCCTCGATTTGAGACTTCAAATCACTTGGGCGCCGCAGCAGCGCCGCTCGAGTTGACACTTCAAATCGGCCGGACGTCGCAGCAGCGCCGCTCGAGTGCATAGGGTTAAAATCATAAATACAATCATCTAAGTTCGTATATGAACTTTAAGATAAAATTAATTTGTGTTAGTGATCATAATTATGTTAATACATACTTGTTACGCTTGCGAATCATATATTTGGTTCAACATACAACCTGACAGCAAATTGCAAAAAACGTAAGAAATTTTAAATTTCGCGGGCTACGTTGCATTGCCCCCTTAAGGCTATCGATACGTCGATAGTCACATATCACTTACTGCCCGTGACTGCGGCCGTATTTTTTGCCGTTCAAAGTGTTCAAACGTACAATAATTGTTTCTTTAATAGCTTCTTATTATTTGCGAGGCCTTTATGACACATTAGCACGATCAACACTGATACAATGCGGTTAGAAAACTTTGTAATTGCCACACATTGTTGCTCCACTCGACCATAATAAAGTATTATAGCCGAGATAGTTTTTAGATACAAATAGTTTTTGTTTGTTGTCTATGCGCAAGCCTATCGATGCGAGTGTATGGACAGGCTGGCTTCGAGAATTCTTTTTTTTTTTGTTTTTCATTTGCAAATTGGCATGGAAATAATTATAGGGTAATGTTTTTTACTTGTTTTTACCGTTTTAATGTTTTTTTTCTTTGTAAGTTATTGTTCATTAAATCAGTCTGTGTGTAACCGTAGAAAATGAAATAACGTTTCCGCTTGAAAAATAAGTAGTAATAAAAAATGTTAGTCTTATTTTTTTTTAATTTTTAATTCAACATCATTTTGCAAAGAGTCATTACAATTTCACCAATGTCACGTACTATTTAAGACCTGTAAACTAGATCAATGACTAACAATTAAAATGAAAATAATTACTAGAAAAAATGCTGTACGAACAAATATATAAAATGAGAATTTTGCACTTCAATACAATCCATCATTCGTAAAACGTAATAGTAGTCAAACAAAGTCCTTTAATGAAAATAATATTATATAGTAAATGTGCTAGCGACCGTTTTCGGGGGCACATTATTGAATTTGCAAGTCACCCCCTGCCATTTTATCCGTGTATATTATATGTTTAACACTGGCAGGGGACATAGTTCTTCCATACTTCAAGGTAACCAATCCATTATAACCACCAAACCCATAGCCCAGTATGTTTTGTTTCCATGTTCTGCAACTTTTCGTGTTGTCTGCACATAACTTGCATTGTATCGTAGTGCTAACATAATACGTGAACATAATCCTCGAAGGGTTCACCAGTTATATTTTTAAGTCATCAACCGGACAAAAATCCAGACGATTGCCTTTTCTCAACTTCTCCTACTACATTTGTATTAATTTATTAAAAACTGTATGTAAAAGTAAAAAATCATACAAAGGCGGACTTAATGCTTGAGGTATTTTCTACCAGTCAACCTTAAGGTGATACAGAGACAAAACACGGCAGGTGCGATATAAGGGTTCATAACAAGAAAATAGCTATTATTTTAGATTATGGCACTTATTTCATATAAATTAATATGCTTAGTTATAAACAATATTTATGGCGTTGCTTAAACATAGGACACTGTAAAACGCTCAGTTTTTCGCGCAGCTAGGCGTATTGGTAAATATTACAAGCCAGAAAAAAATTGAGTGTATTGTCTAATGTTCAAAGATAAGTCTTATTTAAAAAATATTTCATAAAATTAAAATTTGCTTTTTACCGCGTCTTAACACAAAGAACTATTTACAGTATGTACTAAATTAAACAAATATCTTCTGCTGCGCTGTCATCCGGAAAGGTGTCCAAAAGACTGGCAGCATTGCCACGTTGGCAATTGGTGGGTTTGTGAAATTTTATACAATGTTTGGTCCAGAATAAATGATTTATTATTATTATTATTATTCTGGGCAACGCAAATTCTTTGGCAAAAGAACGAGCCAGCCCCTGGTCACGTCACGCCTTTCTTCATTGACCGTTTCTCTCTCCTTCTAAACAGCTATAGCTACCTGCTGTGAGATTCTGTAACCATCTCACCGTGAAAACTTGTTTGAAATGAGCGTGGAGTGAGTCGTCAATAGTGTCAATCCCGCATGACTCCACAGCTCACTCTAAGCTCACTTCACCTTAGTTATCACGGTGAGATTTTTCCAGAATCGACCGGCAGGTATAGATTTCACCCGACGGACCAGCTCAGTGTCAGGAATTCAAACTAGCGCCATAATTGAAGGAAGCCGAATGCAAATCGTTTATTATTTATAATATTATAATTACGCAGCGGTTATTACATAGTTGTACTTGTATACCAAATGTTGTCCAGTCGGTTAGTGTACGGAGTTACCGGTTGTTTTGCATATCTTGTCGTTTCTCTGCATAACCCCTTTTCCATAAGGGCGTTTGCGTCTATGTTTAGAAAGTAATGTTATACCGATCATAGATAAGATAGACTGAATTGTAAAAAAAAATGGAGATTTTTTCTATGCCTTTTTGTTTCTATGCGAAACAAAGTGCAAGGCAGTGTCGGGTTGCATGTTCAAGGGATTAATTTATTGGTTGAACTTAATAAACGTGAAATTAGATGTTACTGCATTACGTAAGCTGAACAATTCAAACATTGAATATAGAATGTCGAGCTGTCAACTACAAAAATAAAATAATAAATTGCAGTTCAATGCTCATCCATAATCAAATACATTCGAAGAAATTCAACTCCACAATAATATTTTTCTTGATCTCAACAGCTCAATGTACCGTGCACCTACCGGTTCACACACAAGTACCATTAAATCATCTAATAAAGATACAAGCATCAGTGACGTCATTCAATTGGCAAAAAGCCAAATTAGGCAATTTTTACGTCGTTTGATATACCAACAATATTGTATAAACATTTGAACTGTACATGCGGAACCATTATCTCTAGAAGTAGGTTAAAAGAAACTAATGTTTTAATAGGAAAAGCCAACAATACAATAGAATCAGTGGAAAATATTTGTTATTGCGATGACGTGGACGTTGGGGTGGGCAGCGGTCCCACTGCTGGCGACCAGCGATCACTTGTTTTTGAACCTGACTGTTTACACAACCTTTTCATGTACGCACGACGACCACATATCAAGCTTTACACAACCAGTATAAGCTGAATTCTCATTGTACCTAATAAATTACCTAATAAATAAATATAGTACCCAATAGGACTATTAGGTACTACAATAAGAACGACAGACAAAAAATATTTTACTGTTCGTCTATGAAAATAATAAGTCCGAAGTGCGGATTTGTATATCGCTGCCCCGCTCTCTGACATTGGGACCACACATAAAAATGATTCACGTTCGGTAGCTGCGCGTACGCTCATAATGTGCGTTAATTTTATCTAAAAATAACACCCATTCTTTGTTTGTTAGATTTTTACGAAATCTGCCTGCCTTTATTAAATGTGTAATTCGTTTCTTCAGTTATTCTGTTTTCTATTTTATCGTTTCATATTCATGTAAACTATAATTTTATGTTACGAGTAATTCGGAGATTTTATTGCCGATATGAGTTTTAATGTATACTTAAAAACGTAATATAAATCTTGATAATCATTACTAAATAAATAAAAAGATACCTTGTATTTCACAAAAATATAACTTACTCAGTTTTTTATTTGTACAAAAACTTATTTCATGAGTTGGGTAAAATTATTAACCAAGCCCCTTTCACCGAGATGACGCCTGTGTCCCCTACTGTGTGTGTGTATGTGTGTGTGTGTATGTGTGTGTGTGTGTGTGTGTGTGTGTGTGTGTGTGTGTGTGTGTGTGTGAGCTGTGGGAACATTATAGGCTGCTTATGTAAGTACCTACCTAGGTATAGGTACCTAAATCAAGTATTACGTTTGTTTATTTGACTAATAAACAAACGTAATACTTGATACCTTTTCCAACTATGTTGGGGTCGGCTCCCAGTCTAACCGGATGCAGCTGAGTACCAGTATTTTACATGAAGCGACTGCCTATCTGACGTCCACAACCCAGCTACTGGGTAATACCAAACCCCTTGGTAAGACTGGTTGTCAGACTTTAGGACTTCTGGCGCTCCGTAACGACGTGTATTTGACTAATATGTACATAAAATTATTTCAGGACTATTAATGGTGATTAAATGTCAAAAATCCTACACGAATAAATCATATAACCATGTAGTTCGATGTAAATGAATCTAGATGAAGTAATAAGCTGTTACACATCACAGCTTATCAAATCGAATCATAAAATATAACACACGTGCAATAAAATCAATAAAGAATCGATTAGTCAAAATAATTCGATTCCCCTCTTCGATTGGTCGATACGAAGTCTTATCATACAATTTGCAACCTCGCGATTTGTACCGCCGTTTATATAAACAATAATACATTAACTTTAATCAGTTTTTTTTTGTAAACAGACGTGTTATTGCAATTGTAGCGATGAGAATATCACTAATACATTTATTGTAACTGTAGCGTTGAGAATATCACTAATACAGTTATTGCAACTGTAGCGTTGAGAATATCACTAATACAGTTATTGCAACTGTAGCGTTGAGAATATCACTAATACAGTTATTACAACTGTAGCGTTGAGAATATCACTAATACAGTTATTGCAACTGTAGCGTTGAGTATATCACTAATACAGTTATTGCAACTGTAGCGTTGAGAATATCACTAATACAGTTATTGCAACTGTAGCGTTGAGAATATCACTAATACAGTTATTGCAACTGTAGCGTTGAGAATATCACTAATACAGTTATTGCAACTGTAGCGTTGAGAATATCACTAATACAGTTATTGCAATTTTAGCTTTGAGAATATTACTAATACAGTTATTTATGGTTTTAATGGATGTTATTACGTTGTTAGGGATTCACCCGCGGCTTCGCCCGTGTGTATGTCGAAATTTAACTTATATTGAAATTGATAAACTTAAATTGATAACAGTCGCTAAGCCATGTCGTTTACTGAGATAAAAAATATCCTACGACTTAAACCATGTTATAAACTATCTGTGTGCCAATTTTCATACAAATCCGCTAAGCCGTTTTAGCGTGATTGAGTCACAAACATACAAACTATCATTTATTATATTAAGACTGGAAGCCGACCCCAACATATGCAGTTGGGAAAACGCTTGGCAAATGATGAGTAGGATATTTATGTTTTGATTCGATACTATTAAAGTTGTGAGTAGTTTAGAATGAATAAGGAATTTTAATAAAACAGAATATTTACAACCAGCTAAATATATTTTCACTTTAGATACCTAACAAACCACCACCTACCTACCTACCTTGTGCAAAAACAACTGTCATTGTAGAATGACAGTTGGCTTTGCACACATTAGGTAACCGTTCTCTATGGCAGGCATAAATGATAATTATGTTAGTAAGAAGGCTATTATGGCTTAAAATATACAATATCGAACAAAAGTATAGGTAAACGTTCTGAAGACAAAGATTCTTTTTATCGACATGAGGCACACCTTCCGAAGGCAGGGTCATTTACACATCAAGCTACTACAATCTGTCAGATTTCTTTAATAGATTTTCAACTTTATTGCTAAAGCTTAAGGTTCAAAGTTGATTGGGAAAATCTGACAGTTTCGGGTAGCTTGATGTGCTGGCGTCTGTACCAACAGATAAAGTTAATGCACCTGTCTAGTATCGATACAGCTCAGTCATCATCTGCCTAGCCTATTCCCAACTATGTCGGGGTCGGGTTCCAGTCTAACTGGATACAGCTAAATACCAGTGACTTACATGGAGCGACTGCCTATCTGACCTAATAATACTGGTAATACGATACCGCTTGGTAAGAATGGTTGTTAGACTTTCGGGCTTCTGATGACCCGTAACGACTGTCAAAGATCCATGAATGACAGCCCGGACCAACGGCTTAACGTGCTTTCCGAGGCTCGGAGGAGTCTCGGTATGTAATATGGTCACCCATCCATGGACCAACCGCGGCCAGCGTAGCTTAACTTGATCGATCGACACGTGAGGCTGTTATTACTTAGCCACAAGCCCCTCTCGATACAGCTCAGTATCAAGTGAAAAGTATAGAGTACGTCTAGAATATGTACAAATTATAAAACGTGTAATGTTAAATGCGCAAAACGTGAAAATAGTTTGATCAGAATAACGAGCAGAATTAATTGAACCACTTTTTAATATAGGTCACATTTTTCAAAAAATCTTCATTAAAAACGCTGCCGTGTCTATTTATTAATAGGTCAAGCAACCCAATGTCAGCGCGGCGCAGCGGCCCGGTGATGACTCCTCCCTCGATAAAGCGTCGTCGCAGACGTCGCAAACGATCAGAATGGCCAGTAAAACTAAAACAGCACATAAAACCTGTACAATTTTTTTAATGACTTATTTTCTCTCTGAAATAGGTCAATTGAATTAAAAATCAGTTGGGGTGTCTGAGGTTTTGCGCATTTAAGGTTACACGTTGTATATCGATACATTCCTGAATTTTGGTATTGTACGCACTTTTCTAACTCTAGCCTGGAAGGGGCGATCAACTAGAAGCTATTGGTTTTTTATTTATTCACTAATAGTCTGTTATTTTATAGCATAAGGTACACGGCACGGCAAGAAAACGTGTGTGTAGAAAGGGCCTAAAGGATAATGGCGGATATAAGTAGACGTGAACCCCTATAATTCAGTATTATCTAATAGTGGAAGAAAATTACACATTTTATGAATTTTAAAAGTTCTCGTGGTTTCTTTACTAAAACTGTTTTTTTCTTGTTTCAGGTACGTATAATTGTAAATTTTACTTCCAAAAGTGTTATTTTCGGACATCAATCGGACTCAAAAGAAAAGGTATGTTTTTTCTTTACTGTACACACGATCGCAAATGTGTTTGCGTAACATTTTTCTTTTAACCCTTTACTGCATGATATATTAAATAAGTGACAATTTTTTTTTTTTATGTTAATGTTTTTATTAAAGCTTCAGAATTAATTTTAGTGTATTTTTTTTTTTATTTATTTATTTTTATTTCCAAGTGGTATGTGATGATAGACAAAATAGTTGTGTTTTATTATTGCTAATGATATGAAAAACAAACCCCATTAGCATTTATACGCTAGTTTTTGATTTTTAGAGTAAAGTAATCTGTAAACATGTCAAACCATATATGATTTCCTATGCGGTAAAGGGTTAAATGTGTTGATAAGTAATTTCTATACTTTCGATATTTTGACATTTCGTCTTCCATCTTGCGCACGCCCTGTCACCCGTGCACGTGATGATCTTGTGACTGCATTTGTGAGTTCGCGTAGCTGAATTTTGGGCCATACATATCTGAACTTTAGGCCATCGACACCTACGCTGAGAAGATGAATAGTTTGACAATATGTCAACATTAAAACGAATCCAAGGAGCCGTTTGCTGTCCACACTTAGATGTGCTTCTAGTAACGCAAGTGATGCGTAAGGCAGTGGCAATTAGACTTAATGTCAAGAAGTCACTGGAAAGAGAACGAGGCGCGTCATCTTTTCTGATGAACTTCAGCTGCCCAGTTTGCAACTGAACATAATTCCCCTTACGAGGAGTATAGTAAAATTAACTTCCTTGTACTATCGTGTTTACTATGAATGATATTCACTCATGATATATTTAATGTGATCGAACGTAACTGTGGTAGATCAGGCCACAGAGTATGGCTGATGATCACCGTTGTCGAATAAAGCCTGGTTTGGGCAGTGCAGCACTTTTAGAACAGACCAAGAGCACGTAGGAAACCTGTTGCGATGAGATGTTGTAAAACGTTGATACACAGGAAGAGAGAGATAAAGTACTTCATGCTAATGGGCTATGGTCTTCGAAGGCTCCAACAGTCCTCCTTGTTGTCACCACAGAAATCCAACACTCACACGTGTATGCCTAACACCTGCACGGAGGGTGACATAACGAGGGCACATCTAGCGCGCTACAGGTGGCCACCTATTTTAGAAATAACTAAACGAACCACAGGAAGAAAAACGATATCATACCACAGAGCTCGTCGATTGGTCAGAGCTAAACCTGGGGCGGCAAAGCTCTGTGTTGGACGCGTCTCTGGAGAATCGGGCTTACCAATATAAAAACGAATAAAAGTCCTTGTACAAATATTGTTCAGACAAAATATAATGAACGAAAAGTAAAATGAAGAAATCTGCTAAATTTAGAATAAAAACATAACATTACAAATCTTACAAAAAATTGCGGAGAACACTTGAGCGTTCGTCTGTACATATTTGCTTAATTATTCTATTATAGTTTGTACCGTATTACAGAATTTATTAAGTTGTACAAAAACCTTTTAATCCCCATTTTATTATGCATATACAACGTGTCCCAGAAATCAACGTCAAGCCGAAAACGGGCAATAGGCCAAGTCGTGACAGCTATTAGAAAAATATTTAAAAAAATCTTGGTCATGTACTTTTCGAATTATAAGCATTCAAAAATAAATCTCAAAAAGTGACACCCTGTGATGGTTTTTCAAGTCCTGTGACTACATTATTAACATTTCGGTAGTTTTTTTCTCTGTGATGTAACCATGAATAACCCTTCTGTAAATTACAGTTAAAAGTAAAACGTAACTGCCTCAGTTCTAAATTAAATGTTAGATTTTTGCCCAATATTGAATTCAAAATAATGACATCACCCAACTTTAACCGACTGTACTGAAAAAAAAATCTACTACACTATTTTGGCAAGTAACTTTAAAAGATGGCGCGTTTAGTCAGGATTCCAAAATGGTATAACACATACTAATTGCTACTTCTTAATTGAGAAAAAACATTTTTTTTTTATGAAGCCGTATTTCATAAAAGTTCGATTGAGACGAAGAGTGACGTTATTTTGACTAGTGTGAGCGAGAAAGATTCATTTTAGCTAATGTGAGGTGACGCTACTTTGACAAGTGGGAGCGAGATAGATAGTGACGCTACTTTTATCTAACTAAGAGGGAGACGGATTGACACATCATTTCATATGTGTGAGTGAAACAGATAGAGACGCTACTCTGGCTAAACAGGGATGCGTCGGCAAATTATGCAATACTGCAGTACGTTACGCTCTTTCGTTGACTGCACATCTTTTTGTATTCGTATTGACTTCGTACTTACAACTGTGGCTTTGTTTATTGGACTTGATTTGCATTGTAATTTGGATTTATCTGCACCGTTTCTGACAACCCCGGACTTGTTTTAATCGCAACCCCGTGTTTGTGTAGTGTTTTATCATGCCATCTCGATACACCGCACAGGAATACGCCAACATGCATCTCATTTATGGAGAATGCTTATGCAACGCCAATGCCGCAGCAAGAGTGTATCGTGAGAGATACCCGAATGCTGAGCGTCATCCCGATCATCGAGTATTTATTAATGTGCATCGGTCATTATCAGAGGGTCGATTTCCTAGCCAAATGGTTAGCGAGGGAAGACCCGTTATGCCCTACGAAGCCGAAGTCTTGCAAGCAGTTGAAGAAGACAGAAGTATCTCAGTACGTGGAATTGAACAGAGCATAGGAGTCCCCAAAAGTACTGCACATCGTATTTTAAAAAAGAACGAGTTTCACCCATACCATGTACGACGAGTACAAAGTCTGCTACCCCGAGACTACCCAGAGAGAGTACGATTTTGTCGAACGATGTTGCAGAGGCACCGAGAGGACCCGCGATTCTTTGAAAAAATTCTATGGTCCGATGAATCAACATTTAAAAAGGACGGTTACATGAACCTCCACAATTTGCACGAATGGCACGTGGAAAATCCAAATTTGATGCGGGAAGATAGATCTCAGTACCAGTTTAAAGTAAATATGTGGACGGGAATTTTGAATGGTAAAGTTATTGGTCCAATCGAGCTGCCGAAGAATTTAAATGCCCAGGGTTATTTGAACTTCTTACAGAACCAATTACCAGAATTATTGGAAGAAGTGCCACTGAACATTTACGGCAGCATGTGGTATCAACAAGATGGCTGCCCAGCGCATTATGCTCTCACTGTACGAGAGTTTCTCAATCGAGAATACCCCGATAGGTGGATTGGGCGGGGTGGTACAATTTCGTGGCCTGCCCGTTCACCCGATTTAAACCCCATAGATTTTTTTTACTGGGGTACGATAAAGGATAAAGTGTACTCTAAACCAATTCAAGATTTAGACGAGCTGCGCCAAAGAATTGCAGAAGCCGCTGAATACATCAACTCAAGAAGATACGCCCGTCTTATTACGCGATCATTTTTAAAGAGATGTAGAACTTGCATTGCAGCTGAAGGAAAACAGTTTGAACATTTGTTATAAAACTTCGTAAATCTGATTTAATAAAAATTATAATAAAAGAAATCCAACGACTGAATTTTATTTCAAATGCACCTAAAACCAACAATGTACTTTTTTTCCTCAATTAAGAAGTAGCAATTAGTATGTGTTATACCATTTTGGAATCCTGACTAAACGCGCCATCTTTTAAAGTTACTTGCCAAAATAGTGTAGTAGATTTTTTTTTCAGTGCAGTCGGTTAAAGTTGGGTGATGTCATTATTTTGAATTCAATATTGGGCAAAAATCTAACATTTAATTTAAAACTGAGGCAGTTACGTTTTAACTTTTAACTGTAATTTACAGAAGGGTTATTCATGGTTAGATCACAGAGAAAAAAACTACCGAAATGTTAATAATGTAGTCACAGGACTTGAAAAACCATCACAGGGTGTCACTTTTTGAGATTTATTTTTGAATGCTTATAATTCGAAAAGTACATGACCAAGATTTTTTTTTATATTTTTCTAATAGCTGTCACGACTTGGCCTATTGCCCGTTTTCGGCTTGACGTTGATTTCTGGGACACGTTGTATATGTATATGTATACAGCGCGCCGCTTGTAATAAACTCTTATCTATGGTCAGATCAAAATTACACACAAAGTGGTACCGCACTATGTACCGTGAAATGGAGATGACATTTTTATAGTAACAGTGTTCATTGGCGATGGATCTGTGGGAATTTTGGATATTTATGAGGATTTCCACTTACACAATTTACAAATAAAAAAAAAAAAACTGTTAACCTGTATCGTCCCGTTGCTGGGCAAAGAGCTCTTCCCTATTCTTCCACATTTCTTTGTGCTGTGCCTTCTCCGTCCAATCAGTTAGGAACGAGTATATAAAAAATGGAAAAAATGTACGACATGTTTACCTCCGATTTTTTAAATAGATACATCTCTGTCAACCTACCTATGAATATCGATCAGGATTTTGACAGTTCTGGCCGGAACTGTACTTTCATGACGTGAAAAATAAACATTCAAGTTGATCAATCAATCAATCTAGCCTATCACGTTTAATTATAATGTTTTTGCTGTTGGAGTATGTCCATTGATGGCTTACTTTTTACACAGAGCATAGAGTTGTAATCTATTGCATCTGTTTAGGATAGTTTAGTGCTTAAAGTGAAAGCGTTAGGGTAGGACACCAAATTTAAATTTTCTTACGTTTTTTTGCAATTCGCAAGTCAGTTTCACCATCCTAAAATAAATAATAATAAATCCCTGGACATTTCACACAGCACCATTTGTCCCAAGCTAAGCAACCTAATGCTTGTGTTATGGTAACAAGATGGCTGATAAACTACTTATATACAATTTTTTTTTTTTTTTTTTTTTTTAAATAAAAAATCCTAAATCCAACCAATCTGAATAATTTTGAAGGATATTGCTAATCCATTGCTTCATATGTTCGAACAACTTATCTGTTCAACAACGCAAATAACGCAATGAATCTTGTTGAACTGTCAAATTGAAAGCTATCCCTACTGTTGGTTTGTTACGCGTTGAGTGTCAGGCTGTATGTTGGTCAAAACATGATTAGCGACCGAAACAAATGAGTCTTTAAAAAATTAATATCATTAATGTTTTTAATTATGTAAAGACTCATTTGTTTTTAAGGTAGAATAATTGATCTAAAATTTCAGGATTTCATGAAGTCATTAAATAGGAATTTGAACGTAGATAGTTGTAATCAATGGGTTAGCAATATCTCATGACTTGGTGCCTCCCAGGTGATAGCTATCATTGAATAGACTCGGGCAAAGAGATTTCGGATGAATTTAGAAATCTTTTATGGAAAGTGGAAACCAATGAAATGACGTATAACTGAATTTCCGGTTCCCTCTGCCCTCTCTACCTTCAACTAGAAAGTCATACTCGTTTTTCCTTTCCTCTCATTCTATTTTCGTTTTTGTTTAACTTTGCTGATCCCAAGATAGTTTTATAACCACTTAACAGTACCTTGGGTAATGTTAAGTGTCACAAATGTCAAGTGTCGTTCACATCCGTACCAGAAGCGATTTTACATACTTTAGAGTTTTCTTTGAGGTAAAATACTTGCTCGCACTAAGCAGTAAGTATAGTAGGCAATTCGAAAGGAATGATGGAAGCTGTCCATTGTCATCGCTAAGGTCTTATTTTAAATGGAAGTGACCAAATAGTTCACACAATACCTAACGTGTTTACCCTGCAATAGTTCGAAAGCTTAAACGGACATCCTAGCACACAACTGAACCACAGTCTAACCATTCAATACAGTTGTCCAAAGCAGGTATCTGTAAGATATCTTCCGAGCCTCAACACCAAATCATTGTACCACTGCCAGTAAATAGTTATACTGTGGCTACAGCGAGTTATTGTTTCTTGGAAAAAAAAAATAGAACACTGAAAAAATATAAACTTTAGTACCGAGCAAATTTTTGCCAACGTATTTAATATAATTAGTGCATTTGCAATTGTTTCTATAATAAAATTTACATCCGACTAGCTGGGACTGCGATAAGTCTATTTTTTTGTCAGCACTTAAACGCTAGTATGCAACGCAACAGACTTGCATTTTTATGAATGACCGACACCCCTTGAAAATTCAAAAGTGCCTGTAATTGGTTTACTTGAAATAAATGCTTTGAGTTTAAACATATTTGTACTGCCGTCTATACATTATTCGTTTTTAGTGTTCACCTAGCGTGTTTACCCCGAAGATAATTTTAAAGGTTAAACACACATGAAATCAAATCAAATCATCTTTATTGTGGATCATAGGAAAGTGTACATAATACAGTTTGTGTTAATATTGTGTTTTGCGAACAGCTGTGTCTTGCCCTTAGGGCGTACAATAAATGTAGGTACATAAAGTGAGTCATGCATGTCAACAATAATATTAGAACAATACATTACAAATTTTAGACCATTGGAATTGTTGTTCTCCGTCACATCCTATAACCATTCAATACAGTTGTCCAAAGCAGGTATTGCTCTGTAAGATACCTTTAAGACTAAATTTCAAATCATTGTACCACTGCCAATAGATAGTTATACTGTGGCCACTCTAGGCAATACCTTCTAAAAAAAAAAAAACTGGAACACTGGAAAAATACTTTAACGTTTTACCACCTTCATATTTTTGGTAACGTATTTAATATAATTAGTGCAACAATTGTTTCTATAATAAAATTTACATCCGACTAGATGGCTGCGATAAGTCTATTGTTTTGTCAGCACTTAAACGTTAGTATGTAACGCTAAACATATTTTTAACTGCCGTCTATACATTCGTTTTTTATGTTCTCCGTTTATTACACCGTACATTAATTATAACAGTTAAAAGAGCGTCGTATAATAAAAATGTACATCGCTCCCGTTTTTTTATTATAAATGTCGATGAATGTTGGACTAAGCATGTGTTTGTCGGATTGCTAATCGTACCTAGTATTGAATGCTGGTTCCGACTCCTTGCTAAAAATAGCCCTGGTGTTGCGTGACGTTTAAATGAATGTACCTGCGTGATTTTTATGTCATTTATTAGAGAGTTTTTTCGGAAAGAGACAACGATTGGTTAGTAAAGTAAAAAAGGAAGATTATTTAAAATTAGCTTCTGGCCTCGACTTTGTCCGCGTGAAATTTCTTTTTCCCCCGACACACCCCGTCGCATCGTATCGCCAGCCTTCGCTGTCACTTCGTTTTTGTTTAAAATTCTTTGCGATTTTTTTTCGTTTTGCTCGGCTCCGACGGGTCCCAGCGTAATGTTAAATAGCCGATAACTTCCTCTGGAATTGTGCTATCCAATGCAAAAGCAATTGTTCAAATCCGGCTGGTAGTGTCAGAGATTAGGGCGTTCAAACAAACTCTTCAGCTTTATTATTAGTATCGATATCGTTGTGACCGTGTAAACGGGATCTTAGGTTGATTAGATTTTTTAAATTAATTTTAATTAAGATAGTGGCACCTAATTACAACTTAGTAACAACTTATTTAATAGCGTAGGAACATACACCATGTCTTCCGAAAGCTTGCGAAAACAAGTGCATTCGGGTAATAAAATTAGACTTAAAAATAATTATTGTTTTATAGTTGTAATTTGATAATAGGGTTGCCAAACACATTGCAAATTCTTTCATTGACGTTCTAATTATTCCTGTAAACTATTTTAACCAAATTGTGAAATAGGTTAATTGTTTTAGAAATAAATAAAAAAGAAAAAAAATCCCACCAGTCAGACCAGTCTTTTTTATCATTTAAAAAAGACTGGTCTCCAGCTTTGAACTTTATTTCAAAACAAGTTTTATTTGCAACTTTTCGTAAATTGTCTAGCTCGACGTGTTTTTTGCCAACCCTAGTCCTAAACTTAGTCCACACATGTTTGCTGGTAGCATAGTAAAATTATGTTTCTTGATTATGGGATTTATCGAGTGCTAGATTTTTAACAATTAAATATACAACTTTGAGGAATTATACATTTCAGCTCCTAAAATAATAATCCATCTTACTTCCTACTAACCTATAGATGGATGGATGTTTGTTACTCTTTTACGCAAAAACCACTAAACCGATTTGGATGAAGTTTGGTACACAGTTAGTTTATAATTAAGATTACCTTTTATCCCGATATTTTCACAGGATGGAAACTTATGCGGGTGAAACCGCCGAGCGCTGCTAGTCTTATAAAATTACTTTCAACACATTTTTTATTCCGTTACGTTTTTGAAATATCTAGTTTTAGGTTTCTCCTTTTTGGGGTTCCGTTGTAAAATTTGTAACAATTTTAAATAATGCTTGCCCAACTACATATATTGCATGTGAAAGAATTGTAAAAATTTTATTTTACTGCCGCATTGTTTTTGAGTTTTGATGAAAACGTTCGTGAAAATACCATTCCCCTTTATCTCCGAAGTTTGCTAAGAAAAACTGAAATAAATCTAGAAGATGGAGGCATATGTAAATAATACAGGAAAAATTCTACGATGTCTGTAATTAGCATAGTTTTTTTAGAAATCAGTAAAAACCGTAGATACAAGCTTAGTTATGCGACCGCGTATCTAAGTTGTAAATTTAATGTATTTATTTTATTAATAAATGTATCTCGTAACTCTCGGTGTGCAAATCCGACTCGCTCTTTTCCAGTTTTATTAAATTTCTCGTTGCGGCTGTACCGGGAATGCAGTTCTATGTTGCAAAATGTCTAAAATAGCCCTCGTGACATCTGGGTACTCCCGAGTTTGATATTCTATGCATTTTTTATCGTATTTTGTCGGAGTTTTGGTAAAACTATCAGTCGTAACGGTCGTACGTCAAAGCGTTTGGAACTCGACGGTAAATGTTAATTGTTTATTTTTATGTAAGTAAGTACGAACACTTATACACCGTACAAGTCCTGCCGGTCGATTCTGTAAAAATCTCAACATGAAATCATAAGTGAAGTGAGCACTTAATAGTGTTAATCCCTAGCGAATGACAGCTCACTCCACGCTCACTTCACCCAAGCTTTCAAGGTGAGATGGTTACAGAATTGCACGGCTGCACTATTATTATTCACAATTTGAATCGTTTTGAGGGATATTGCGAATCCATTGCTTCATATGTTCGACACATTTGTCTGCTCAGCAACGTAAATAACGCAATGAATTCTGTTGAACTGTCAAAATGAAAGCCATTGCTACTGTTAGTGTGTTACGCAGTTACGCGGCATAATCTTAGTACCATTCGGTGTATCGCTTCTGTCAGAGTATACTCAGTACTCATATAACTACTAGTTTCCGCTCCTACTTATTTTGTCCGTCTGTTTGCGCTCAATTATTGACTTTAATAAGACTTTGACAATTCATGGTAGGTAGAGCACACACGCGTACTATTTGTACAAGTTTTATATACGTATACCTACATATACAATGTAGAACAACGGTTTTAAGATGAGCTCCCATGATTTTGTGTTAAAATGTTTATGTTGAGTATGTAAAAATCGTAGCAGGTGGCTTTCTGTAGTTTCTACCTACCCCCATGGGAAGATGGCGTGAGTTTATGTTAAAGTTTATGTCTTATGTTTATAAATATGTCTTAATTTTGTAAATTATTATAAGAAATTTTTCATTAGGCTGCCCAATATAAGCATTTCTTGTCTAGTTTGGGAATCAAGGTTTCAACTAATACTGTCCCACTGCTGGGCAAAGCCCTTCCCGAAATCCTTCCAGGAACTCTCATCTTCAGGCACCCATTTTGTGGAGACTTCTGCTTAGCGGTGATAGTGCATGCGGCTGATTTGAGCTGCCCAATCCCATTTGAGCCTGACAGGCTACTTTCCTACATCCAGTATGTCCGTTTTGGAACGCAGCGTGCTGTTCCGGATTCTGTACTGTCTACACCCAGAATGCGGCGTTCCGTCGCTCTTTGAGAAACTCCAAGGCGGAACTTTTACTACTCGGTGAGCGAGTCTAAGCTCCGTAGGTTAGGACGGCAGGATACACATGTCGCTAAGTATATGTATAATTAATTACTCACAGCTTTAAACATACAACAATTTTGCACTCAATCCACGATCACGCATTTACTATGATATACAGTCATTATTATTATTACACCGTACATTAATTGTAACAGTTAAAAGAGCGTCGTATAATAAAAATGTACATCGCTCCCGTTTTTTTATTATAAATGTCGATGAATGTTGGACTAATCTTGTGTGTATCATAATAAAGATTATTATTATTATTATTATTATATTTGACATAATATGATGATATATGTATAATGTAAAGTTGTTTTGCTATTGTGTGTAATGTGAGGTTATTGAGTCAATAAACTTTTAGATTTTTTGCTTGACCTACTTGACTGACATTTGATCTATTTTTGACGGACGCCTCATGTCAGTCATTGTTGAGGGTACAGTAGTTTTTTTTTTTAATATTTAATTCTCCTTCTTACTGCTTAGCCTTTTCCCAACTAAGTTGGAGTCAGCTTCCAGTCCAACCGGATGCAGCTGAATGCCAGTATTTTACATGGAGCGATTGCCTATATGACATCCACAACCCAGTTACTGGGTAATACGATACCCCTTGGTAAGACTGGTTGCCAGGCTTTCGGGCTTCTGACGATCCATAAAGACTGTCAAATGATCCACGGATGACAGCCGGGGCCAACGGCTAGGTGGCAACGGCAAGTGCTTTCCGAGGCACGTAGGGGTCTTGGTATGTAAAGATGGTCACCCATCTACGGACCAACCGCGACAAGCGTAGCTTAACCTGATCGATCCGTGCGGCTTTTATTACTTAGCCACAAGTCCCTCTTAATCACACTACATTCATATTGTATTTTATTTGCACAGTAATTTATTTTCATTAGAATAATAACAATATGATCGTTGTTCTATAAGAGATAGTAGAGATGTTTTGCCAAAAATTTGGTGACGTACAATGTGTCTGTTACAACTCATTTGAAGTTACTGAAAAGTTAAACCCAATGATTTATAAGAGCTTGTTTGTCTTGGTATGGACATGTAATGAGGAGGGATGAAACACATGTAACGAAAAGAGTGATGAATATGAATGTAGATGGATGGAGAGGGAGAGGAAGGCCAAAGAAAAGATGGATGGATGGTGTGAGGAATGATATGAAAGAGAAAGGAGTAAATGATGCCATGACGTCTAACAGGGAAGAATGGAAGAAGAAAACGTGTTGCGCCGACCCCAAATAAAATGGGACAAGGGCAGGAAGAAGATTTATAAGAGTTTGGAACTTATTAATTAGATTGAAATATATTTTGGTTCATGATGAAAACCAATGACCCTTTTATCACAAAACTTAATAATTTCCATGACTCACCAATATCTGATTTTACATACAATAATAAACAAATGAAGTCCGTGATTTCCGCCGAAGCCGAAAGCGAACGTCGTAGTCACTCGAAGCAGGCGCGGCTCTAGTCGACACAAGAGCAAGATTTAGTCATTGTGTTCGTCACTGCGCCATTCATCATGCGACATTGTTTTGGCACACGATCACCTCGATACTACATTAAAATTATACTAAAAACAAATGGCGAATAAAAAAAAAGACATCTATTTTAACATATCAAGGATTCCGAGTTCCATCATACATTTTTTTAGTTACATTGTTAAATTCCAAGGAACATTAAAAGGTGAATGTTTTGTCTACGAATGATTTAGTCTGCCTTTTTGTTTGCACAGTTTGGATTTAACTGTAAAGTTGGAGACAGCGCGAGGCGGGGGCGCAGCGCGCGCGGCTTGTCTAGCTCGCTCCAGATACTTTGTAAAGATTTCCTGACCTTATCGGTCTTATTACAAATCACGGTGTATCTTTAGAACCAGGCTTAAACTATCGAGCTATTTTTAAATTTCGAACTAATATCTGACAAAATTAAAATTCTTATTACAAACTGACGTCAAACCCGAGTCTTAAGACGACAATTTTGCATTAAGAACTACGTTAGACGGAATACATTTCAAAATACAGTAACTGGCTCGAAGGTTTAGGCTAGGTCTAAAGTAAGAACTCGTTTTGTAAGTTCTGCTTGGGATAATACTTAATGTAATTTCCCGTCGGGTAGGGTAGAGTTCCGATGTTTTTTTCATCTTCTTGTTCTTGCCTATACATTCGGACATGATCCGAATGTATAGGCAAGAACAAGAAGATTGCCCAATTCCATTCAAGGCACTTCTAAACTCGTTGCAAGTTCTATCAATATATCAGTCTTTGTCATACATAACATTACAAATCCCAGCCTAAAACATTGCCATACTTAGTACCAGAACTCCAAAACGATCCCGTAGTATAACTTCGCGCCGCCTCCACAGACCCCCCACCTCAATGCAAGGTACACACTCCAGTCGTGGTCGGTGGCATGTTTTGTCTCGATACACAAACAAAAATTGAGTCTTCCACGCTTCTAATATAATTGGTCGTCATATTGTAGGTACCGGTTTCATCACCACAACAGATTACCCACTTAGGAACTCCGTTTCAAGCTAAGTGGTTATTTATCTGGCGCTAAACCAGTATGGTTAACCACTACTGGCCGTGACCAAGCTGACAAATGAAAACTTTTCTTTTGTACCAACAATTAGATGTTGTTTGATGCTGTTTGTGTTTTTGACGGAACATTCAAGTGGCATGGGTTTGCTGTGTGCTATACAAAACAACGCACGATAACTTTTTATTGAGCATAGACAGTGTCTCAACACTTAATTGATTTGCAATTTGGAGAATTTTCCAATTTCCGTCCCCTTTAATTAACGTGATCATATACAGTAGCCTAATGAACATTCGCTTCGTTCTCGGTAATTACATTCCTGATTTTTTCTCGTATTAGTTATTTGGCCGCCTGCACCCCTTGGCAATATCGTTGTGCATTTTGCTCTTTGATCTTGATTAATAAACAGCAAATAAAGTCTAAAGTGTTCATCAAGGGCGTCCAGCCCTTCGGCCCCTTTGACCCTACGTGGTGTGGAAAGTAGTAAATGCCAGTCACACGAGTGCTTGATAGGTTACAATTATGTTGATGATAAAAATGGAAAAAATGTAATGTCGTCTACCTACCATGTACGGCGTAATGTGACGGCATTCAGCGTTTATTGGTCCGCATACTCGTTTCTAGTATTAAAAACACGCTGTTCTTATTATTTTATTAAGACAATACATCAACTGCTAGCCCAGTTCGTGAATACACAAGAGTCAGCCACAAAAGGGCTGACTAAAACTGTGGTATCTGCAAGGGTTGGCAAAATACCAACATACGAGGTACTACACATCAATCTTTAACTCCGCTATACGATCTGGAACCGTCAGAAAATGGGAGCCTTGAGCGATTGCGTTATCGGTTATAACCGAAAACTTTGGACCGAGGATAGACCCTGTGTAATAAATTATCTGGCTTCCAAATATTTGAGTCAGTTCGTGTTTATTTTTTTACGTCGGACGCGTCGAACCTGTGCTATAGTATTTAAATGTATGGTCAAACAAAGGGAGAACACAGAGCCACGGTGTGAAAGGGCTCCGCCGAGGAAACCACTACTATGCATACTGCCTAATTGAAACACTGCTTAGTGCACGCGAGACTGCTTGATACTTGTAAGGTTGATGGAATATTTTGGAATACGGGAGATTTTTTAACGTGTGACAATTTAAATTTATTGAGTAACCGTTGAAGTTAAAATATTTTGGTGAGAAATAGGAACAAAAGGAATTATTAGCACCATATTTCTCAGGAGTTACAGAGACTCTATGGTATTTATTACCAAGAACAGGGGCCGGGGCAGGCTCTGGAGTTGCAGAGCCTAGCAAAAAAGTCGCCTAGTCCTGAATTCTAAAATATACATAAGTACGAAGTAGTAAAAATGATTTGTTTTTGGGACAATACTGTTCTTTCAACACAGTAGCCACGCGGATACAATTCTTCAAGTTCAGTTTTATAAAATACGTTTCTTTTAAATGAAGCCAGTACACACAAAAGCAATAAAACTAAGCAGTGTTTACGCAATTTCTAAGATGTCTGTGCCCACAAAAGATATTATAAAACTGCGGTATTCTAGCTTTTAACGCGAAATCACATCAAAGAGTTTTTACTTATTTATATTTTATAAACTTTTATTACGCAATATAAATCTTTTCCTTTGTTGTTTGGAATAATAAAATCTTTGTTTAGGTCTTTTATTAAACGTTATGTATTAAAAAACGTTTTCGCCCAGATAATCAACTTTTACTGCATATTTTTTGTAGATTTATTGTTTTAACTCTCTATTCATCTACATTCTTGAAGTCTTCTCACTTTAATAGTTACTTTTGTAATTTAGTTAAACGGAATGAAGTTTATCACACAACTATTTTACAGCATTTTAAATTAAGTTTCTATAATAACTTGTCAGCCACTTTGCGTTGATGAAAGGATATTAAATGAAAACAATTTTCAAATTAACCATCATTTCTTCGGGAAGCTCTGACAATCATTTTTAAGAAATTGATCATCATCATAATCTGCCTAGCGTTTTCCCAACTATGTATGTATGTTGGATACTGCTTCCAGTCCAACCGATCGATTTTAGGAAATTGATAATCTTTACTATATATTGTGGATTTGAGGCATATGTGTTAAGGTTTTCCATAAAAATTTCAATGGAAAAATAAGCTAAAGAAAACATTTTCACTAAGCCAAAAAAGTTTAAAATACCAAGACGACTCGTGCGCTCTGCACGGTTAGGGTTTCGACCGGCCAGTCTTAATGTTTACTTATAATATTAAGTTAAATATTTCACATGCCCTTGTGAAACTGCTTTATGGATGAAGAATAATCACTTCCAAGTCATACTGCGCCTGCAGCTTCGAGTTTTTTATGACAATTAGACGCGTTTTACTCGCTCTTATTGTTATGTAATATTTGTGTTCAATGTCAATACTGCGCGCTATGTGTGGCTGCGAGGTAGTCACTTTTGTTCGGGTTTACTCGTTACAAAATATAGACTACCACGTTTTTGGTGGTAAACAGACTACCTTAGGTGGTGTAAACAGTTATGCTAACACGACTTCGTGGTTTTTATCACTGGTGGCCGGTCCTGGCCACACGTAGGTACTACCGGACGGTACCGCTGTGCCCGACTGGCTGGATAAAGGGAAGCTTGCTTAAGGCGAAAGCGTCAGGGTAGCCGATGAAATTAAATTCTTTTTACGTTTTTCTTCCAATTTTATTTTCAGGTCAGCATCAGGTTGGATGTTGATCTAAATATGATTCGCGGCCGCAACAAATATTTATTTATAAATTCAAATTCAAATAATTTATTTTCCCTGCACAAACAATAAAGCTTAGAAACTAGTTTGTGAGAGACTGGTGTCTGCACTAGGAATACCTGTATAGCAGATCACCAGGATCCCACCACACGAAATGTGAACATAATTAGTGACTTAGTAAATGTGAAGGGATATCGGGCATAACATAAAATCAATGATAAACAAACAGTTTAAAATCAGTAACATAAAAAGAAGAAGTAAGTGGAAAAAAGGTGATCTAATTCTCGTACGAGTATGTATTGTGAAAGTAGGGGGTTGGACTATTTTGGATGAGTTAGTAAATCCTCAGTTGCTTTATGATCTAAACTAGCTGACCCGGCGAACTTCGTACCGCCTCAGAATAAGAACGAATGTATGAAAAAATGAATTATCTTCATAATTTTTTTTCGTGAATATTTCCCTTGTATGGAGCTATTCAACTAGAGCAATCTTACAAGCCTTTGTTTTATTATATGCCTTTGTAGGTTTATACAACGTGTAACGGAAAGGGGGTATCAACCCTGAAGGAGGTGAATGTGCTCATGAAACTCAACAACTTTCCCCAAAGAACATAGGTCGAAATATGAAAAAAAAATTTGGCCCTCCCATAGTAAATCAATCAGCTGGTAGTCAGTTTTGTAAGGGAGGGCCAAATTTTTTTTTCATATTTCGACCTATGTTCTTTGGGGAAAGTTGTTGAGTTTCATGAGCACATTCACCTCCTTCAGGGTTGATACCCCCGTTCCGTTACACGTTGTATAATTATAATCATAAAAACCATCAGCACAACTGTCTAAGTTCATATTACCCTATTTAATGAAATCATGACATTTGATGCCAATTCTAACTCAAGGACTTGTATTGTTGATTCTAATGATTATAATTGTGTTAAGTCATTTGTTGCGGTTGCGAATCATATTTAGATCAACATACAAAGTGATACTTACCTGTAAATAAAATTCCAAGAAAAACGTAACAAAATTGAAAAAAAAAAATCGAGAGAAAATATGTATTTTGCGGGCTACCGACGTCTGACGGGCGACGACTGTCGCCTTAACTTGCGTATTGTACAGACGCCGGCAGTGCTATTCTGTAAAAATCTCCCCGTGAAAACTTAGGTGAAGTGAGCGTGGTGTGAGCTGTCAACACTGTCAATTCCTAGCATCCAAACTCACCACCTACGTTTTCGCGGTGAGATTTTTACAGAATAGCACCGCTGCACATCAAGCTACTACGATCTCTCAAATTTCTTTAGTAGATTTTCAACTTTATCACTAAAGCATAAGGCCCAAAGTTGATTGGGAAAATTTTACAGGTTCGGGTAGCTTGATGTGCTGGCGTCTGTACGTCGGCTTTCTTAAAGCAGTCTTATATGGTTGGAAATATGATTAGGTGGTGTTAACTTGCAGCGGATGCGGAAGGCATCATCGGTCATTTGTAAAAGTTTAAAGGTGGATACGCTTAATTAGAATACACTGTAAGTTTGCCAGCAACAGTAATTAATAATTATGAGCTGGTACACTCTACACACTGTGTATCATAGTTTTCATACTACGAGTACTATTGTTGGGTACCGGTATCGCTAAAGTTTACAGCGTAAACAGCTGATTCTAATTTGCTTATCGACTATCGTTGGTTTCTGTGAGTACCTAATTTTAGCTTGAACATGACATGATAACTACGTACGAGCACTTGTGTTGTTTCCGTGGTAGTCTAGGTAATTGAGTATTTTACATAGTTCCTTCAATTATTTTATTAGTATCATAATAAAATAATTTAACTCTCTCAGGACAATAGATTAGGTCATTAAACATACAGGGTCATACTAAATTATCTAGCGAAACTGCAGACGCGACGCGATCAAATAAAAACAAAAAATAATTGAAGGTTTTTGAGTTGAGGAAATCTTATTTTTTTATTGTGGTTAGATATCGATACCGATCACGTGTGCGGAGTCCGCGTGCTATACTTATAACATAAGTGTGAATTATTTCTTTATTATAATTTAACACTCTCTCAGTACAAATACTTATTCATGAAACCCATAAAACTGGGCTGTAAAATGATTTATTATATAAAATTAATTTGCCAGTGAACTTCGTGAAGGAATAAACCAACAAATATTAACACTTGAAACGATATGAAAGTGAATCGGGGCCACCCGGCGCTCGATTACTCTCTATAACAAAATTTGAACTCATCTGTTTGTCCATGTTTATGTACCATCAACGAAATTAGTTGCTTATCAAATTGATACACTACGTTAATTTGCCGTGCTATAATACCCATTTCATACAACTGTCAAAGAATGACGGTTGTGATTTGAATATACGGACTATTTAAGTTGATTGTCAGTTTGATAAACAATACTTTACAAACTTTATTTTAGAATGTGCGCTGATATTTCTTACTACAAATAATTAAGTTGAACTTATGAAAATTTTTCTCCTTTGAAAGATAAATCCTCAGTGAAAAATATGATATTTATAAATAAGTAATTTCCCCGTAATGAAAACTTTGCTGTAGGTACCTTCACATAAAACATGCCTGCAGCCTTCCTAAGCACTTAACCACTTCTGGGAGCACGTTATGAAATATTAATAACAAAAACGTCGGCGAGCCCGCGTGCGGAGCCTCTATCACAATAACACTCAGCAAACTTTTCTCATTTTAATGTTGTTCAGGCAAAAGTTTAAATATAAAAATATAATGTTACTGTACGCATTAGTGAGTCATTGAGCGGCGAGCGAGTGCGTGCCGCGTTCCACCCTCGCATCGCGAATATACAAGTTAAAACAAATGGAAAATAAACTTTTCAAATAAAATAAAAATAACCCTCTTGGCGGCCGGGAGGGCGGGGGCCCTCTCCAATAAAAAATATAATAACTTTTCTTTTTATTCGACGTAATGGCAACGATTGTTCCTTTCTAATATTGTTGCTTTCTCGTTTACTCCCAGATTATTATAATGGGGTGCGACAACGCCGAGTGCCGCGCGCTGCGATACGGTGCCACTTTTCAAGTCGAACTGCTAATGAACTTTTTAATATCTACAGTAACCACAATGTGTCGTCGTGTTACAAAATATTTCAATTTACCTTTCGACATATGAATAAAACCACCACATTAACGATGGCGTTTGTCGTTAAAAAATGATATTAGAAGACGAGGAAAAGAAAAATGAACAACGGATTACCAGCTTTTTCTTTCGTTTCTTCTCAGTTAAAGTTTAAGCTGGGTTAGGTAATGTAATTTATTATACCAGCACCGTTATTGCGTAACACAATATCAATCTAAATCTGTATCATTTTGAAGGATATTGCTAATCCATTGTTTCATATGTTCGAAAAATTTGTCTCCTCAGCAACGTAAGTAACGCAATGAATGTCGTTGAACTGTCAAAATGAAAATCATTCCTACTGTGTGTTTCACAATTACCCCTCTGCCCGTGTAGCGGCATATCCTTCTGTTAATCTGATAGTGGTTTGCTGTTAACCAAGAAGTAAAATGAAAAGAATTATTATTAATTTCAATATGGTTTTGCTTCTATCTTCATTAATATCGAAGATAGAACGAAGGAAGAGGCTTTATATGGACTTCTTTGACGTACAAAAATCAACTCAAATTCAAGGCTTCAATAATATTAGCAATAAACAACCATTATTATTATGTGAAACGTAACGTGAAATGTAACATACGTTGAAACGAACATGCCGTCCAAATATTTGCAGTGCAACATGAAATGTAACACACTACAAGGCGTATTGGTTTCAACATGTTTTACCATGATGAAGGGTGCAGCCTCGCGCAACGTGCAGGCTGGACAAACGACGGCAGATGTCCCGCCCTGACCCCATGTCATTCATTCTCGCACCGCCGATGATAGCTGTTATTACTGCGCTTTAATCCTCTCAATATCCTGATACTATATTGATGACGCTGTAAACATACAGACAGATATTTTTTTTTAATATTTAAACTAACTTCTGCCAGCGGTTTCGTCCGTATGGATGTTGCAAACAGGAAACTGACAAAATGTACCCTATACGTGCCTTTCAACATCAGCTATCCGCCAGTTAAAGTCCCGTCAAAATCGGTCCAGCCGTTTCGGAGATTAGCCGGAAGAAACAGACAGACAGGCAGAAAATATAAAAAAAAATGTTTTTTTTTATAAGTAGGTACCTACCGTATATACTTTCAAATGCAATTTATTAAAAAGCTGAAATATGTTTAGTTTCACACAAGTTTACAGCGCGTTTCACGGGTTCTTGGGTACCTACTCAGAGAATTCTAGCCATCAGATGAGAAAATCTATCAGATGTTACATTTTCTACAACCACCCGGCTGTGATCCTGCCGTGCTACCTATGGGGGGGTATCATGGTGACATGTTTCAACGACCAAAACAGCAACATCCTTTCCAACGCCTCCTACA
Source organism: Eremobia ochroleuca (assembly GCA_949629135.1). NCBI lineage: Eukaryota > Metazoa > Arthropoda > Insecta > Lepidoptera > Noctuidae > Eremobia > Eremobia ochroleuca. The sequence goes on along the minus strand of OX451384.1, from coordinate 28,783,179 downwards.
TTGCGTGAGAACTTAAAACCTTTCACTTTTCAGTTTCGTTTGGATAAACAAATACCTGTATTTACATGTTTTTGGGGTTGTAGTGATGGCTGGTCAAAGTGACAACCTGCGGTTGTAGAGACTTAGTGTAGAGGAAGTGCACAGGACCTTTCGTTGACTCACCTAAGTCACTGACTGTAAAAAGTAACATTATATAACATTTGCATAGTGTGGATGGTCGACCCCACGCCCTTGCCAAAACATGAACTACAAAAACCAGTTTACAGGCTTCGTCATAAAGGCGCTATCAATGTCCAATTCTGACCATGGAACTGCGGTTGACTTTATTTGGTGACCGTTTGGTGACGATTTGTACCTGTCCTTGTCTGTTGTCTGTATTTAACGTAATGAGACAGTTAAGGATGGTGGAACTCCCGCGCGCAGCCGCTAACGGCGGGAGTTTTGTTAAAAACGGATTCACAGGTTTTTTGTACAAACTTTTTGCGCCCGGGCAGGCGGCCGGCACGGCTTGTTCTTTGAGTCTTTGTCATTTTGTTTATGCGTTAAATATAAAAGTGGGTTTAGCTTAAACATGCTAATGCTCTGGATTACACTGTAATGTTTCATTTTCCGCTATGAAAAGTGTCCTTATATTCTTTTCTATTATAAATTAGGAATTAACCTACCTCTGACAAATCCGGGGTCTACTCCCGAAGTTACGGACATTTCCTATGCTGTATGACTTGCTGTCATAAGATTAGTTCGGCGCCCGAAATAACCTATTTTGACGTGTCGGCTACTTTCGGATTGGCCCGTATCTTCGTTGACGGAACTAGAGAATCAAAATCAAAATATTTTATTTCACATAAACCAACAAGGGCATTTATAAAACGTCAGAAGCTAGATGCACGGTTCCGATTGGAATACGAGTAGACTCAGAGAATCGGTTCAACAGTTTCGCTGTACCTAAAAGCTTAACAAATAAACTCACTTCGGGGTTTTTATAGAAAGAAAGACGTAGTGATGTGGCATTGTATACATACCTATGTATATCAACTTCTTATAGAAACATATTAACTCTCACAGACCTTGATACCTATTATTATGTCGGACCTATATTATTAATAATCGTCTTCATGCGTTCGAAACGCAACTTTTATTACGTCGAAGTGTCTGCAGTATATGTTATTATTTCAATGAAACCTATTGTTCACGATACACTGTAAAGCCAGCGATGTTATGAATTCTATACGTACACAAATAATAATATTATTTTGTTGTAATGTTTTCCGTTCGCGCGATCATTATGTCTAATAATTATAAGTTTTGTTACATCCATATTATCATCAATCTAAAGAATTATCGTCTTTGTTCCCTCGTGTTTATAGTTCTGTTTTGCTTGGACTGCTTTCAGTAATCTACCTCTCGAGATTTTTCTAATAGATTATTAAATCAACATTATGTTCTTTCGTATTTTATGTTCCTCGTTTCTTGTTTCTACGAATGAAATGAGAGCAGATGTATTTATACAAAAAGAAAAGGCATAATTATACATAGGGTGTTATACGTATAATATGAATACTACTTAATTAGAGGTACTTAAAATCATCTTTAATTACTATAAATTAATTACGATGCAAGATTTGCATTTTTATATCCAGGGCCGAAACAATATTTTATGTAATAATTATTTTTTTAAGATTACTCTTATTATTATAATAACTATCATAAAATGAGAAGGTAATTAAAAATCATATTAATCATTATAGTGTGTTTTTTTTTTACTTTGTGGATTATAACAGTAGGTAGGTACCTATTTGATACCAGTTTCAGGGTTAAATTAAATGTATTGCTGTCTGACGACAGAATAGATAACTTCCCGTCACTATCGTTGGCATCTTCGACAACACTAATATGCACCCGAAACTGTCAAATTTTCCCAATCAACTTTGAACCTTATGCTTTTGCGATAAAGTTGAAAATCTATTAAAGAAACTTGACAGATTTTAGTAGCTTGATGTACTGGCGTCTGTACCTATATGTACTAATAAAAAGCTGAAGAATTTGTTCCATTGAACGCGCTAATCTCTGAAACTACCAGTCGGATTTGAAAAATTCTTTTTGCATTTGATAACCCAATTCTTGAGGAAAGCTACTAAGACACTTAGGAGACGAGCAAAGAGAAATATAGTCAGAACGAACGCTAAACGAAAACGAAGTAATAGCGCGGGCAGGCGATGCGATGCGACGGGTGAGAGGGGGAGTAAGTTATTTCACGCGGACGAAGTCGCGGGCAGGGGCTAGTATTAATATAATTAGTAGAATTTGTGATAAAAAATGTATTAAAAGAATATGATCATGCATTTAAAAGTTGGTGAAAATCCTTTGGCTCACTCGTAGCTTATTTAACGTCAGGCAAATTAATTGTTCATCAAATTGACTACCTACTGAAATTATCCGTATATTCAAAACCTACCGACATTCTTGACTGTTGTATAAATAGAGTTTAACGCCGCAAATTGACGTAGCGTATCAATTTAAAAAAAAAATATATATATTATTATTATTTATTTCCCTGACAGTATAGCGGCCACAGCCTAAGAACTAGGTAATAAAAGGCGCTAGACATTCCGTCTACAAACAGGCCCATTTATTGATAAATAATAATTACATTTTAGTGTCCATGCAGGCAGTTACAAGCCCACACTAACTGCAATGCAAGCCAGGCTGCGACTTGTCTGCCGCACCTCCTCACATCCTGTTGTCTTACTTCTAAAAGCTGTTTCCAATTGCAGTTTCTCTAGATACTTTTCCTACTTCACCCTCAGAAAATTAAATAAACAACATTAGATCTTCTTTAGAGCAGTCGGAGCGAGCGGTAGCAGCAGTGGTGTCCCAGAGGTAAGGGCCGCAACTTGCGAGTTGTAGGTCGTAAGTTCGAACCCGCATAGCCGTTTTACTTTGTGTAAATTATTTCATCATCCCTACTATCAAAACGGTATACGGCATTTGGTCCTGGAACCACAAAATCGAAGATATGTGACATCTTCCAACCCGCACTGGGCCCGCGTGGTGGATTACGGCCCACTCTATCTCATCGAGAAGAGGTGAAGGGCCCTATTGATGTCTAACATCAGGTGTAAAAATAAATATTTGGCAATAATCAGTACCTAATATTTCTATTCGTCTTTCTCATGAGTTGTAGTAAAGCGTAACAAACAACATAATGAATATGATCACCATCATCTTTTTATCAATCCAATCTTCATGCTTCCCTGACTACTGCCAATATTGTTCAAGTCTTCCTTACAAGTTAATTTTGAACAATTCCTTCGTTTTTTCCTGCGTACCAGGAACCCAGTGAAGTGTAATTTCATATTAAAGCAAACTTTACCAACTCTAATAGAAAACCGCGCTTGTGCTTGCAAAGTTATAGGAATTTTGCAATTACGCTAGATAGTCGTGCTAGAAGTGGATTCGCCACTAGGTACCACCGCCCACGAGGAAGCGAATAGCTATCAATTCGCTCAAGAAACGTACGTGATTGTAGATACCGGGTCCCAGTTGATCGCTGACTGTTCACACTCGTTTGTCGCAGCGACAAGAGCTACAAAAGAGAATCCTCGCTCAGCGAAGCGCGCTTGGCGGGTAGAACACGCGCTGAGACTCACGCTTGGTGCATATGCATACCAGCGAGTGATCAGTCGTCGCCGTTGCGCACTCACTACTCGGCGCTCGCCAACTCGCTTCTCGTTAATCGCCCGCTGTGGGTCAGGAGCCTAAAACAAAGGGCAGGTTTGAAAGTCCGCTAGAGATAATAATATGTACTCATTTAATAACTAACGAAATATCTGCTGTATACAGAACAGAAGCCATGACCAACAGCACTAAGTGTAGGCTAATAAAAAAAATACAAACAAATAGATTTCATGTAGGTTACCTACACGTGAATGTGAGTTTTCTTGGACCATCCAAAAATAAAAATCATCATTAACATAAACTTTGTTGGTCTCAGACAGAAAATTAGCTCTCGACCTGATTAAAATCTCATCCGAAGTTAACCTTGAAAGTGTAACTGGAGTCACTGCTAATCGTTTAAACATTTTGCTGTCCATTTGCTGCCATTTTAACCAAATGCTGGCCGATCTAAAAGTAAGATTTTTAGACAATTTTTAAGCATCCATGTCTTCAGGAAAGATGCTGCTTTTAAAACCTAGCAAACCCAAAGACAAGTTAACAAGAAAAATAGCTTTTTCGTTTAAAATAATACAGAGACGACAATATTTAGTTGGAGAATTTGAATGGACAACTTTGAAGCCGGGACTTTTTTTATTTGATCGTCACAGACCTTTCCCCTTTGTTTTTATAGTAAACGACTGACTACACATTATTTACTTTACGGTCTTTCTAAAATAAATCGTGGTGGAGTGAAGCCACTACGCTTGGACGACAACTGGTGCATTCAAAATGTTTATTTGGCATACATATTTTAACTTAAGGGGTACGCGTCGATGTTTGAATTTTGACGTTAGTCGTTCGATATTTTGATGACACATTTAAGGCGTATCTGCCATTTTTAATTACAGGAAATATTAAAAACTGAAATTGTTGTGGCGCAGTCTCGGAGAGGCATATCTCCAGCAGTGGACTGCGATAGCCTGAGTTGATTGATTAAAAACATTACCATCGTAGTGGGTACGTAACAGGAGTACTTAATTTAATAAATTACCACAGCAATGACCCACTTTTTATAACTCGAAAATAATACCTTACTGTGACTCTTTTCAGTGTTTCATCGGTAATAGGATATAATTTTATTCTATGCATGTACAAGTATATAAAAAACGCATCAATAATGTGTGGTTTTGTCCCTTTACATGAGCAATTATAACATCGCATTCTCGGTAGGTACTCATTTGCACAACTTGCAGTCAACTGCCACGGCTGCCCTTGGAGTGACTTTGACAGTATAAACGTTATAATTTTCTAATCGTGTTTTTCAAAACTATAGTGAACCTATAATAATGTTATAGCAATAATTTATATTATAAAGATACGCTGACGGTTTCAAATTAGAATCATAATACGTATTCTTATATGTTATTTGGCGAGCACAGTAATTGCTCGCGTGTGGATTATAAGTTAAAATAATATCTCCATATTATTCTTTATGAATGTTACTCGTGCTATTATAGTAATAAATAATGATACACAAATGTATAATTTACAGTTATACTAAATATGAGGGGTGATGTTGTTTATATTGTTTTGTTGCTTGTTCTACCGTTCTTGGTAGGAAGGCTGTAGAAGGACGCTTCGATTCGAAAAAAAATCACAATATGGGTGTCTTAAACTGGCTACAGATTTGAACACCGATTAGACCGTTGATATGGATCATTTACACGTCTTCAGTCTTTGCTAGGTTACTTTGGCGACTCGATTATGTTGCAGATGAACTAATTGGATGGTTTTTGAACTTAACTGATGTGGAAAGTGGAAACCATACCAACCCGCACTGGGCCCGCGTGGTGGATTATGGCCAGTGGACTGTGCCCCAGCAGTGGGAACATTAACGGCTGATAATTATCCGTGATCAAATCATTTTACTATCATGTATAAGTTAATTATAAGTAGGTAACATGCTTGAATTGTAAATTGTCCTCCTTCATGAAACTTAGTAGACGTCTTTAATTTAAGGGCAGCATAAAAAAATCCATACCCATAAAATAAAATAAAAATATCGCGGTGGGATTTTATCGCGCACTGGATTTTCAACTCTCGGTGTTGTGCCGAGCATTGAGAATCCAACAGAGCGCATTCCAGCGCGTCAAAAAACATACTGCTGGAATTTCAACTCTCGGCGATAAGCTGTGCATTAAAAATCCAGTGCGCGAAAAAAATCGCCGCCGCAAAAACGCAACCTGGGCTTACGCTAAACATGTTGTACAGTGAAAACTGTAACTATTGTTTATCTAATTCCTTCATACGTTTGAAATAAAAACCTTGAATACAAGTCTACTTATGACTCTCACTGTTTTATCTCGCGCGATAACATATTGTGGGTACTATCGGCATCACTGCAACGTGCAGGCTTTTTGGCAACGAGTGATGCACTGCTTGCTTGTTAATCTTGCAGCTAAGCTTTATGTGTTACCAGCTCCCACACAACACAAGAAAGAAAGAAAATACGTTTATTAGCGATAAACATGACGCGTAAAAAAGAACATAAACACAAAAAAAAAATTGTTGGGAAAAAACATGCGCCGCATCTGCGTCTTCTTCTTCCATACTTCTTATACGTCATTACCACCGCCACACCCTTTTTAACCATTCATCTTTCATGCATCCAACCATCGTGTATTCCCCACTACTAAAAACTTATCTAAGAAAACTTTTTAATAAAAAAAACAACCGACTTCCAAAAAAACACTACAAAGTGAAAAATAACTTTAATTTTGGAAGTCGGTGTCGTTGGTTCTGCATTTTCCTTTTTTGACACCGACTTCCGAAATTAAAGTTATTTTTCACTTTGTAGTGTTTTTTGGAAGTCTGTTTTTTTTTATAAAAAAGTTTTTAATTTTACACTTTTTGGTTATACCTATCCCACACAAATTCATATAACACTACTTGCTATATGATAGGGTGTACGGTGGTATATTGAACACATCTGTGTACTTCATCTGCGTTTATAGGGTACAGACGTGATGTTATGTTGTGCGATTGCGTAAACAATGGATACATATCCGATAGCAGCAATCGCGGTTGTTTTACTGGTATTTATTGAAGAGTTCCTTTGTCTGTCTCCGAAACTCATCACCAGATCTTTACGAAATTTAAATGGGACCATTTCGGAACAAACCTCTATCAAACAAAAAAATAATTTTTCAAATTCGTCCATATATGACGGAGTTATGCCCAAACATACGTAACAATATATATAATATAAACATCCGAATTGATAAACTCCTCCTTTTAGAAGTCGGTTAAAAAACAAACTAACTTTTTTGCCGAACTTAACCCTAAAATTCGATATGCAAATTCTATTGTCATTTTATTTTCGAACAGCGAACCTATTAGTTTTACTTCGGCTTATAGTTTGCCAACCCTACCGCTGATAGCTAAAATGTTTGGACATGGTATTTACCCTTGTCGGCACTACGGAACCCCGTACCCATCGGACCGAGAGCCCACAACTATAATTATGTTCAATATAAGCAGTTCCGTATGTTATTAACATGTTTTTTTCGTTGATGAAATAAAATTATAATAACAATAAAAAATATTATTGTCATGTGAATTCGAGGATGGGTGGAGTTTTGATAATAAGTTGGAATTGTTTTTTTGTTGGTTCATCTTCGTCGTTTTTCTGTTCTTTATCCCATAGTCTTGTGTTATTTATATAAGTTATTAACGTCTGAAAAAAAAAAACTCTTTTTACGCCATTTAGCCTCTTCAGGCCATTTCATAATATCAGACACGGTCACAAGTCTTCGTTTCGCCATTCACGTACTTATAGAGTTCATTCACCATATTTTTCTGCAGTGATATTTGTTGCGCAGACTTACCGTGTCACAGACAATCGGTGCCCGAAGCGTGTGTCTTTTAAACAATCTTGGTCCTAATTGTCACTGCCAATGCAATTCCCAACGCCATTTTTTTTAAAGACTGCTGCCGAATTACTTCCAAAATCGGATCGTTGTTTAAAAAAACGTTGCTTAAAGTTACATTCCAAAAATGTATGACTAAGCAACCGTCAATCAATACTTATCTTAAAGCAAAGCTTTTTTTAATAAAGCCCCATGTGTACCTATGCAAAGGTAACTTCCATTATGAATTATCAAGGAATAATTCTGCAAATGATTATTAACTAAGCTAGTTTTTATATATATATATTGACAGACCTGTTAGTCTAGTGGTCAGTGGTCCTGACTGCTATGCCCAAGGTCATGGGTTCGATTCCCACCTAGGACACATGTTTGTGTGATGAGCACGATCATTTGTTCTTTGTCTGGGTGTAATTTATCTATAATGTATGTATTTAGAAATATATATGTATGTTTATCAGTTGTCTAGTACTCATAGCACAAGCTCTGCTTAGTTACTAGATGGCGTTGTGTGAAAGTTGTGGAATATTATTATTATTATATTATTACTTTTCATAGGTGTGCTGGATCAATTACTTTCTGTTTAACTCAACAAAGCTGTTATCAAGCCTACTGTCGTCTTCAAATCAAAGGGGGAATTACGCAATCAATTAGACTACATCATTCAAATGTCGTAAATTTGCTAGATTATACACTACAGCCCTGCTTTGTACTAGACATCGTCTATTGACTTCTAATATAATGCAAGGTGCTTATTTACGCCGAAGGGAACATTTAGCAGTAATTGTCTTCCTTTTATTAATTTTCTCCACTTTCGCGCCACAAGGTTCGCCCCCACATTGGATATTCCTTATTCGCCCCACGTGTTATTTCCTGTTGGCCGCGAGAAACATTTGTTTTTTTATTTTTATTTTTTGAAGACATGATATAAAATAAAGTTACCGAAGGCAACAAATCACGACAAAGTGGCTAATTGACAAGAATAAATTGTAGTACAGCAACGAGTGCTGGCGATAACTATTCTTATCCCTGATTAGATTTAAAAAAATGTACAAGGCACAGGAGATTATTTTTAAGATGACATGCAAGAGGGGCCCGTGGCTAAATAATAAGAGCCGCACAGGTCGATCGATTAGGTTAAGCTACGCTTGCCGCGGATGGTCTGTGGATGGGTGACCATCTTTACATACCGAGACCCCTCCGTGCCTCGGAAAGCACGTCAAGCCGTTGGTCCCGGCTGTCAGTCGTGGATCTTTGACAGTCGTTACGGGTATTCAGAAGCCCGAAAGTCTGACAACCAGTCTTACCAAGGGGTATCGTATTACCCAGTAACTGGGTTGTGGAGGTCAGGTAGGCAGTCGCTCCATGTAAAATAATGGTATTCAGCTGCATCCGGTTAGACTGGAAGCCGACCCCGACGTTGTTGGAAAAAAGCTAGGCAGATGATGATGCAACAGCATCCTCCTCTCTGCTTACGACACATTAGAAGCAAAAATCCCATTGCCAAATATGGTGATTTAACAAATTGACAATATCAAAGAGAGTAGTTAAATCAAATTGAAAAGCGCATTTAAAGTACAACTAGAAAAAGCTGAACACAAAAGGACCGTCTTTTCCTACACGTAATAGTGTAGGTAGAGAAATAAAGACATTCATTTTACTTTAAAAGAAAGAAGGAAAGAATAAAGTTTATTTGGACACAGTTCGTGAATAACAAAATACAAATACAATATACACACAATACACTGAACACAAAACAACAACAACAAACAACAAGAATACAACAATATACTTTACGCGTGAATAAACCATAAGTACTTAGTATAAGTAGACTTTAGTCCGATTTTCACGGTGCGATTTCATTGCCTGTTGCAACAAATGACTCAGCATAATTATAATCACCCTATAATTTTCCCACTGCTGGGACACAGCCCTCCTTTCTTCGAGGGGGAGTGCATTCCTTCACCGTTTTGAGAGCAGTGGCGAAATGACTTACATCGTCTAAACGCTGGTCAGACGGTGAAACTTTTATTGTTTTTTCAATTTATTTGTATGCAAGAAACTTGCACCACCATTTACACGGTGCAAGTTTGTGGCTTTGTACCAGTGTTCACATTCTAAGAATATCACGCGTGTACAACAGGCAGGATAGATAAGTACTGGATTGTAGAATAACAATAAGTAGGCATCTTATCGAAAGGATCGGTCGACCTACATGTGGGGCGCAGGCCTTACGACTGTGAAATGTATTTAAATGTGGCAATTTGTACCGATTTTATATCGTAGTAGGTTATAGAAGTTTTAAAAAGTCTAAATACTATGAAGAACAGTTAGAATATTTATTATTTAAATAGGATACAAATATACAACATTGGATAAACTTCTTATACTTAATTAACTAACATACTATCAAAATAAAAAATTTCTAACCTAACCTAACATAACTAAAAATATCAACAAATTAAAATATGGCGTCAGAAAATTCCTCCGCATCCTAGTTAAAGAGCTCAAACCAAAGTTATCGAAGTCTGGATCGATTAGTCTGTAAATGTAATGGCGGCCGCGGCTGGAGACCACAGAGACACCGCGGCGGCCGCGTCTGGAAACCATAGATACACCTCGGCAGCCGCGGCTGGAGACCACAGAGACACCTCGGCAGCCGCTGCTAGGGGCAGCATTGGCAACGCTTTTCATTCAAACCATGCGTGTCAGCGTTTACTCGCACTGCACATCTAGTCATTCCACCTGACCCTAGGGATTGACACTGTTGACAGCTCACTTCACCTACCTTTTTACGATGTGTTTTTACAGAATAGCACCGCGGTAATCTGTACGATACATCGTACAGATTACCGCGGTGCTATTACTCGTATATATACTTTAATTACCTATATGGCGTATTCTAGTAATGATTTTTGACGGTGTGACTTTGTAAATGTTATTTTGTTGATAAATGACATCTCGCAGTTCAGTCTATGAGGTTGTCGTCTGCTTAACCGGGTTTCTGTGTGGATGCCTCAATAAATTAAGGCCTCCAGCCAGGGCGAGCGCTCATCGCCGGCGCGGAAATATATATTACTTTTATTTTATTCAATAAAAAACCAAATTATCAATATAATTATATATGTTTTCATTGTTTTTGATTAAGCAATTATTGGAGATTATTTTGGTATAAATACTACGTGAAAATGATGTTGAAGTTCGTAGATATTTAGACTTGTTTCCAGTAGAAAATCGAATTAGGTCCAGTCGTTTTTTCTTTATTTACAAGGCATACAGCAAAAATTTATTATATAATTATAAATGTATATATAATATTCGTGATATGAGAAACATTGTTTGGATTGATTATATTGAACAGAATCTGCTACTTAGAGCTCTTAAATCAGCTCTCCATGCGTTTTTGTCTAAACAAGCATCAGGAGAACGATGATTGCTAAATAAATAGATAAATAATTAAAAAATCGCTTTATTATTATTATAGAAGAGAAAAGTAACTATCTTTGCCAATCCATTGTTATTTATACCAACCAACGAACGGTATTCAATTTCAACGAGGAAATCATGCATACGCGCATTTTTGTAATACTCCTCTTAAAAAGAAAACCGAAAAGAAATCGACATCGATATATCTGGTTCACAACTTGTTAGTTAGTGTTTTTGTCGTCATCCAGTTTTAGTTTTATCCTTTTTAAGAGCCAATTTGCCAACTTCCGCAGGATCCTACCATGGGATAATGATAACTTTCGATACGGAATTTGAACAGCAAATAGAACACCAGTGGGTTTTAGAAGAGCGTTGCGTTTTTCTTTTGCTCTACAATTCGATTTGTAACTCGAAAATATCGTCGAGTAACAATAAAACAACCTATTTCCTACGGACACTTCGATATCTCCGCGGTTGTTTTTAGATCAATAATCCGATTTCTGTATAACACGAGATTAGAAAAGACGCCGTGATTTTCTATCGGCTTTTCAATTCCTAGCGAGTATATCGTGGTACCGGACGTGGCCAATGCACATGTATTAACCTACATATGTATACACAGGTACACAGTTATGTATATTAAGAAAGTAAGTTGCTAATTAAGTGAGAAGCGCAACTAGCTCGATAGAACACTAGTTTGTAAACATAAGGCTACTTTTTAATCAACCTTACATATAAATATAGCTTTTAAATGAATGAGATAAAGTTGAAATTTAATTACAACGTTAAAATTATTCCTGCTGTGTTGTATGGGCCATGCATGTATTTTAGTTTTCTGTGTCTTTGAAGTTAAACCTGTTGACTTTCAGTCGGGTTAGGACAACTTATAAATGTCATAAATATGGAAAGCATGTTTGGTTATTTACCCATTGATCCTTGAAGAAACTTGAAGAAAGTTTTTATTGAAAGCGATTCTAGTTAGCGTCAAAATATGGTAGCATTACCATAAATGTCAAACCAACTTTCGAGTCTGAATTTTCACAACAAGGTAGCTTACGGCTCACAAGTTTTGGGACTTACCTACTTCGAAAAACTTAATACTGAGCTGAAAAGACTTACCTGTGTAAGTCTTTCCAGCTTAGTATTAAGTTTTGGTAAGAGCTTGAACGCGGAAAAGTCTGTCTATACAAGTTTCATTTACTACCGAACCGCACATTACTTATATACAGGGTTATTTGAAACTGGCTAGCTAAACTCCGCAAACGCGATGGCTATCCATATCTCAACATGATAAAACAAAAAGTAAATTCAACCGCAGCTATTGTAGTCACTTGAAATATCAGTTTAAAATCTAAAGACGAAAAACATAAGAAAACAGTTTTTTTCAACTCATATTTCAAGTAATAGAGGTCGTTGACCTCCGAAAAATAGCATCAGTTTTTATTTTATTTTATCGTTGTTGTCAACGCGTCTGCGTAGTTTAAAGTAACCCTGTAGTTTAAGAATAACTCCAGTGAACGCTTCCCACGTTGTACACTTTTTATTCACGCCAGGGTACTACAATGTTTCTAACGTGGTCCTGCTAATAACGTTCAGTTCATTCGTTTTAGTGAGCGACATGGTACGATGGCCCTCCGCACTGTCATAGAGTAAACAAGTCTACCATTAGGTATATTTGTTGTTATACCAATTAAATGAGTCATGAGGCTATAAACGTGGCGGAGCCGCGGAGGTACCGTTGACAGCCATCTCGATGTTTAATGAACTGTTGCGATTTTTTAGGTCAGAACAATCTAGATAGCATTGTTTAATAAGTATGTACACTGGTTCGAGATTAGTTCTTCCTAGTTCCTACATAGTAATTATTGGAAAAGGTACTTATAATTTTGGGAAGAGTAATTTTTTTGTTAAATGGTCACATCTCAGTTCAACATCTTATGACGTCCATAGACCATTTACAAAAAATCTGTCAAAAATATCGAACAGTTAGTCACTAGTCAAAGATCGGCAAAACCCATAGTCAGCCCATCACTACTATTTACTTTGGTTGTTTGAAAAAATCACTTTTTTTATTTCGATGTTAGAATTTATTCTATAGTGTCAAAATTCTCCAAGGCATTATTGTTACCAATGTTTTAATTTATTGTGGATGCTCGTGTACTATCTATCATAATCAGACTATAATGTTCCCACTGCTGGGACACAGACCTCCTCTCGGTGAGAGGAAGTGGGCCGTAATCCACCACGCGGGCCCAGTGCGGGTATGTAGATTGCACATGCGTTCGAATTTTTGGTTCTAGGACATGCCAGTGAAGTAAAACATCTTGATGAAAGAGTTTATTAATAAGCCATTCACAACATTATCTAAAAATATTCCTCAAAAGTCCACACTCCTTTAACTTTATGCAAAAGCGTCCAAATAACAGCAAGGAACATTATCATATTATTGTATCTCATTTTTAACATTGCAATCAATGCGCACGCTTTAAATAATGTTCGTAGGCAATTACCGTCGCGGCCCCATCGAGTCCCATCTATTTAATTATTTACTCGTTGTTATTATTATACATGAATCAATTTATTCGTGCGCTGCGCGCGAGCGGCTGCATATTTTTCAATTACGTCAATTTAAAATAATACATAATTCGCTATTGTGAGTCAGTGGGAGCATTGTGTCAGACGAATGTAGATACAAGTACGAATAGTGCTGATTTCATGTATATGTGTACACTATCAGTGTTTATGCCGTGTGTCGAAATGTCACGCATGTCCGGAACGCGTGTTTTCGAGTAGGTTGGTCGTGTTCTCATTGATCTGATTCGGGTTTTTGGCTTTTTGTGAGATTTACTTTAAAGTTGCGTTTGTTATCATAGCGTTATGAGATAACAATTGTAACATACAATGGCCTCCAAAAGTTGTTTGAAATATTTCCACTTCAGCTGTGATACCACATGATTTTTAAATTCTATTGATATTCTACACACAGAGAGAAAATTCAACTACACAGAGAGAAAATTCTTAGAAAAATTACTGTGCTCGTCACTGTAAAGTGAGTGCAAGTGACATCTACAGAAAATTTTCTGAGTGAGATCGGGAAAAAATCACTATTTGTCCAATAGATTTTACTGTACAGCATAAGAATTTTTACTGTGCTAGCATGGTAATTTTTCCATTACCACTCAAATGCACTGAGATTATGAGACAGCACAGTAATTTTTCTAAGATTTTTCTCTCCGTGTACCTTTGGCTTATCATAAAACATAATCAAGTAATCCTTTAGGAGTACCTGATTATAATTCTATTTGATTCATAATGTGGCATCACAGCTGAACTGGAATAATATCAACGAACTTTTGGATGCCACTGTAACTATCTGAAATTCCTAACTTCAGAGTTTACGATAATTTAAACAAAAAGACTTACCAAACTTAATAGCAGATAATATAATATCTACTGTAACTACTGTATCTTTCTTTCCATGCAATGCCATTGGCGGTAACAGCATTCCGTAGCAATCACACTGTCTAACACTGTGAAAGAAAGAGACGCAGCCACCCAGAGGCAACACATCTAAGCAAAATGGAATGCTCATCCTCTATCATCGAATTACCGACTATAGGAAATTAACGTCTGTAATTAGATGAAGCCCGGCGTCACATGCGTCGCTGCTTCCGATTGGTTCCTGTCGCGCGTTGCGCTCGTTTACGAGTAGTTATGAGTTTCATGCATGAGGAGTGACAACTCCATTCGCTTGCTATTCCGAGGTCGTTTATAATTTATATGTTGATCACTTCGACCAGACAAAAGAAATTCATGTTTTTGGTATTCTTTTCAAAGGCGGGTGAGATAGGTTAGGTAATGTTTTTTCGAATTAGGTAATGAGGCAAGGGTAGTTCGAAATTAATTTGAAATAGCTTGATAGTGACCTAACTTTCACAGAACCGGCCTCCCGGCAGGCCGTGGTCCGGCAGTGAACGTTTTTCGGCTGGATGACCTAACTTTTCCAAAGATTTTCATAAATACTAAATCACCATTCGTTAACCTAAAAATACATTCGCTTCTGTAGATTCGAATTCAAACACTCCTTTTTATTTAAGCAACGACTCTAGTGTTGGAAAGTATTTTCCGGTTCTGAATAGCTCACTTATTATTTTACATACACTGTCGAGTTCCGTGGCCCGTTCAAACAGAGTTACTGCAGTTGTCTATAGGTCTTATTTATGTTTTGGAAACAAATAGGATTCTTTGTATGCATGTGCAGTTTTTTTACCCACCCACACTGGGCCCGCGTGGTGGATTACGGCCCACTGGCTCTCACAGAGAGAAGGCCTGTGTCCCCGCAGTGGGAAAATTATGGACATATTCATATGCTTATGCAGCATTTTCTTTAAAAAAAGTTAAGTTGAATAAAAAGCTGCTAAATTATAAAGATGAACAACAACCCCATCCAAGTCGATTGCATTTAATATTCAAAACCCACAGTTAGACATGTCATGTCTAACTTATTACACAATAATATAAAACATAACTTAAATATGCACATAAAACAATGTAAATTAAAATTCCACGCCTCGCTAAATTGCCTGCAAAAAAAATTAAAGCTCTAAACTCCATTGACGAAAGAACGAAAGAAAGAAAGAAAGAGATATAATCGATTGCATTACCATCTCGAGAGCCCGCACACAACTCACCCGTCCTCATATAAATATCTAAGTAGTCCATTTTGAATAAATATACATCACTATACATAGTAATACGTACAATGTCTGTCTGTACATCCCCCGCTTCTGTATTTAGTTTATACCGAGCATTTAAGTTTAATTACACAATTTATATTCAACTTGCAATGAAGTCTGCCGTTTTATTATTTATTGAGCGTATTAAAACAGAGAATGCTCTGTTTCAGTTATGTTTAAAAGATCTAAATTGACATTAAATATAGCGTGGATTTTTGATGGTTTGTTTGTAAAAGCTTTATGTCTTGTAGGGTGTACTGTGAAAGACTGATGAGTCGAAGGACTCTTATCAAAGGAATCAAACAACGATACGATTTTTAACGTTTATTTTGACCGAAGGTCTTTACGTATTGCTGACCAAACTAGCGCTGTCTTTTCCTAAACAAAAAAAACCTAAGAAAATATTTGACACCCCGTTCTAAGCTTGCTTGAATGTTCGAATGGAACCCGCGCTAAATTACAACCAGCTTGCCCTACACAAGGTTGCCTTAAGTAGATAACCTTTACAGTTTAGCTATTGCTTTTACGTATAAAATTCTTTCTTAGAGAGTTTTGATTTGCGTTCTTCGTCCTTCTACGAGTATATCACCATCATCATCTACCAAGCCTTTTCCCAACTACGTTGGGGTCGGCTTCAGTCTAACCGGATGCAGCTGAGTATCAGTATTTAACATGGAGCGACTGCTTATCTGACCTCCACAAACCAGTTACTGGGAAATACGATTCCCCTTGGTAAGACTGCTTGTCAGAATTTCGGGCTTCTGACGGCCCGTAACGATAAAGATCCACGAATGACAGCCGGGATCAACGGCTTAACGTGCTCCGCCCTTGAAAAAACACAGAAATAACAAGTTGGGGGAAAATATGCGTCACATCCACGCAAAACGGCCACCGCTCAGCATAATGCTACGACCCTCTGCGAGACAGAGCCACAGCGCTGCTTCACTTGTCTATCGATCGAATTAAATATGTTAACCAAACTTAATTACCTTTAGTAAGTATTTATTAATATGACAGTAATATTTGAATTAAATCTTTCATATTTAACCTGACCTAAATCATCATCATCTGCCTACCCTTTTCCCAACTATGTTGGGGTCGGCTTCCAGTCTAACCGGATGCAGCTGAGTATCAGTATTTAACATGGAGCGACTGCCTATCTGAACTTCACAACCCAGTTACTGGGTAATACGATACCACTTAGTAAGACTGGTTGTCAGACTTTCCTGACCTACATATATCAAGTTATAATTTATTCTGAACGTTTTATATGAGTCCTATGTAGCAAAAACTTTTCATGACCGTCTAGCAGTTTGAACAGGCCCTTCGTGCCTGGCCACATGTTCTGCTGTAGTGTTGTGGCGGTCCACTGAGCTACCTAAGATACGTCTGAGCTATGTGATCACTTATTCATGCGTGCCAACGGACCGGACAGCTCCACTCAAATCTGCATAGCTCTTTCCTCAAAAGGCCATTTCAGATATTACCCATTGCAACTCACTGTTCTTATTTAATTCGAATCTGTAAGAACTGTCTGCAATTTGACTACCTAGGCTGAATGTTTTTGGTGAATACTGCGATACAAAATTTTGCTTCAAGTTTTCGTCATATTATCGCTCCGAAAATTTCTATTTTTTTTGTCCACCTGCTCACCTTTCTTGGAATTTTTTCTAAAGTTACTCCTTAATTGTATGAAAATTATTTCAAAGGAATCTTTTGAATGGGCGAGAAGACGTATAATTTGCTGAAAATGCTGCTAAGTAACATTGTTTTTTTCCGTTTTTCCGTGTGGCGAAATTACGAATAGTAGCTATCATAAATAGACTGGAGAAAAGAAGTCACGTGACCTCTATCTTAACTTGATTTCATATTAATTCATCACACTTCCTTTCAGAAAAACAGAGAATGGTTTTTTCATCGAGAAGTCTTAGTAAATCTAAAGTCTGATCCAAAGAAGAAGAAAAGAGGATCGAAAAGGTTACTTTTGGAACGAACTTCTTTATCACAGGTTACACTCTGCACACTTGGCAATTGAGAGTTAGACCGTAAAAAGTGTAACATTTAATTTTTATTTAATTTAGTGCCTGTTAATTTATTTCTTCGTGCCTGTTATTTAATACATAATAAACATCGAAAGAAACTTTGCTCCAGCCAGGTGGTGACACCTATCGGCACTTTTTTTACTAGTTTATTTTGGTCTACAATAAAAGTAGGCACAGGTCGGAGCATAGCTTACCGCGTAACCGCCTCACTTCTTTAGGCTAGAACGGGGTGTCGTACAAGCGTCAACATGTGCTTTGGGAGGCGTACATATTTTTAGTTGCTATTGCAAGAGTCGGATTAAAGACGCGTTCGAAAGTTTAGAACGTTAAAAATAAATTTTACTGTGAATTTAAATGAATAAAATATGTAAAAATAAAAGACAGGTGTTAGGGTTAGACGGACTGATGAAAATAAAAGACGGGAGTTCGCTACGTTCCCGAAAATATTTTGCAGCGGTTGATTTCAAACGTATATTGATGTGTAACCATTAACAATGTGTAGAAGTTTAATACGTACGAAATGATATTCCTTCATTTCATATAAATACACATAAATTACATTTTTAAATATTTTTTGGCAAAAACAATTATTAAAAATTGTAGCCCACCGGTCTCGGGAACATGGTCCAAGCTACCGGTGGTCAGAGCTTCAGTACCAGCTCTAGAATGATGGATGACCTACGCGTACAATATAATAATACTTTTAGGATGCTGTTGGGAATACCATGATGGTGCAGTGGTTCTAATATGTTTGCGCGAAACCGAACTGACGGCTTCCACGCCGTCATTCGCAAGAAAACCGCGTCGCTGTTGTCAAGGTTGCGGGCGAGTGGCAACAGGATTCTAAAAACTATGGCGGAGAATATCGACTCTCCGATTATTAAAAGTTTTGTGAGATGAACAATCACTAAACATTAATTTGGGGATGTCCTTTTCACAATATATGTATTGTCTTCTTCTCACTGTATTTTAACTACTAACACTAGTAATACGTTATAATATTGTTTACTAACACGCGGGTACACCGTTGTCCGAAAATAAAGAATATTTTTATTATTGAAAGAGTCTTTGACATGTCTCGGGACCCTGTGGTACCTACCGGACCTTTGGAAGGCGTACGATTGGCCGAAGCCAACTCGCAGAGGCCCGTTAGACATTTTCAATGAAATCACCAACCGACAACCCCGGTTGGTGTAGGACTATTGCAAGACATGCTTATACTGGTTTTGCTACCAATCTCGTGCATCCTACCGTCCAGAAAATATGTACAGACGCCAGCACATCAAGCTACTACAATCTGTCAGATTTCTTTAATAGATTTTCAACTTTAGTACTAAAGTATAAGGTTCAAAGTTGATTGGGAAAATCTGACAGTTTCGGGTAGCTTGATGTGCTGGCGCCTGTACATTAGTTTTTATTAGTACGTAAGAACAATGCACGCCAGAATAAATGACCCAACTAAACAAATAATAGCAGTGAATTAAATCGCTCCGTCAATTGGCCAATGTATTTTATTTGTAAAATTGATCCCGTTGAACCTATCAATTACCTACATATTTTGCAACATTGTTATGCCGACAATGTGTTGTTCAGAACTGATCGTAATAAACTTTCGGCTCAATAACCTCTTTCCTTTGCACAAACCGTTTTTAAATTTGCTAGTTCAATTATTTTTTCGGGAAATCAACAGCTGAGTTATATGATATATATGTAGATGAATACAAACTATCATCATCTGCCTCGTCATCTGCCTAGCCTTTACCCAACCATGTTGGAGTCGGCTTCTAGTCTAACTGGATGCAGGTGAACATCAGTATTTTACATGGAGCGACTGCATATCTGACCTCCACAATCCAGTGATTGGGTAATGTGATGCCCTTTGGTAAAACTGGTTGTTAGACTTTCGGGCTACTGACGACCCGTAACGACTGTCAAAGATTCACGAATGACAGCCGGGACCAACGGCTTAATGTGTTTTTCGAGGCACGGAGGGGTCTTGGTATGTTTTACAGATGGTCACCATCCACTGACCAACCGCGGCAAGCGTAGCTTAACCTGATCGATCGAACCGTTCGGCTGTTATTATTTAGCCACAAGCTCCTTAATAATGACCGATTCCCATAATGTACGGACCGTTATTGGTTAAAGTTAAGACTTGTATCTTTATCAATAATGAAGCATTGAGTAGTCAACCCTCCAACATGGGATTACATATCACAGGTATAATTAGCTTACGAATCTATTTATATGCCCAGTTTGGCAATAAAAAATTGCTACCATTGATAAGAAAAACGATTCGCTTTTTAATTTATACGACCCAAGCACAAATTTAATTATAATAATACTGAGTGAATGGAAGTTTATGTTGATAAATAACAAATAGACAATTTAGATAATAATTCCAACAGTTGGTCTGAATTTAAAAAACGAGCTTATAATATTGCCATCAGCCATTTAGATCACTTGAATCGTCACCATCACCATTTTAATCATACGTATCGGTAGGTAGGTACAGTCAGCATTGAAAACAAATGCTCGTCGCACAAAGTGGTAACAAATATTTAATGGTCTTTCCAATTATAATGTAATATATCCTATTATGAATCTAATTATGAATCATATTGCTGGCTGTACAATTGCACAGTTATTTCTCTTTTCATAATTATCTGCTAAACATTTTTGTGTGCGTACACTTTTTGCTTGCATTAAATTAAAACGTTGTTTTCGTTTGCACGCCTCGACTATAAAATATTTTCTCTATTATCTCCATTCTAATCACTGTATTCAATGCACCGATCCAGTTGTGTACTTTTTTCGTCATAATAAAATTGCAACAATGCACACACAAGTTTTTGCACTCCAGTGAAGGTAACACTTTGTGCTGCTAAATATAATAACTAAATACTGTTTCCATGAGAGCCGTGTGTAATTAGATTTTATGTACTTATCAAAAATAAATTATAAATTAAAATATAAATTACGTTCGACACCGAACAAATAAACGGAATTTAGTTTTTACGTTAATTTTATGATTTCCGTTCCCATTGAGGGACCACATTTGAATTTTGAGCTTTTTAATGCGTCAGCCTTCAGTAAAAGTTCTCAAACAATTGTAAATTCAGCCTCTAGTTTGTAAAAGCGGCCACTCAAAAGTTACAATCGGTTAAGGGAGGTCCATCAGTAGTGACTGACAAGTATCCATATCTCAAAAACTAGTAAATGTTTTAGATTACAGTAGCATAGTGTATGAAAATTAAGATTCAAATTTATTATTAATTAAAATGATTAATTATATAAATTATAATAATTATGCTTGAGTACGAGGCTTTTGGCTACGTTGTTTATTTCATGTATTTTTTTTTGTAACGTGCGTTTTGATTGTGCAGAAAAAACATTTTTTCTTTCTTCTAAATTTTGTTCGTTTTGGAGAACTCATCAATTTTAAAGAGTGAGTCGTCGTAAGAACATATACTCTCATTGAAGAAGTAGTGACATTGTGACGCATTCAAAAGCTCAAAATTCAAATGTAGTCACTCAATGGGAACGCAAATAATTTTATGGTGGTATAATGAAGATTGACAGTACCTATCATTTGCTTACACAGGTCATTCCTAACTTGTTATTTGGAGCAATCACAATCATTACAAAAATACAGGGACTGCCACGTCTCCCATTAATATTACAGCGTAATCTAACGAGACTTCCTATCATATGTCAGTTAGCAAGTACATTTTGCAACACAAAAGCCGTGCGCAAGAGCCGTGAAGAATCATATTAATAAGTATGCTTTTTATCAATGCGAGCGTGCGAGGCGCGGCTGTTGTGCCTCTCAGCTGTTCTAGCGTGAGCGACCATTTAAAAAAAAAATTAAATTAATCTAATATCATCTAATTATGTTAATAGATAAAATGAAAATGCATCTCGATGGCTGTAATAAACGCGATTCAGTAATAAACATAGATCAATCGTCTCTCTTATCATGTACATTTGAAAAATAAGTTTTTACTAAGAAAACCAATGACTTCAATGCAACACTAACGCTGAATACGAAATTAGAGATCATTTTTTATAAATCATAATTTAACTAAACTGAAAATAAATTACTTTGTAACATGTGTTTTTTCTGTACCGCAGTGTGAGATCGTGTGCACTGGCTTGCAAAGAAACTGGATACATTAAATTTTGTATTGCACCTCGATGTATGCAATCAAATAAATTGCTACACAGTGTATTTGAAATTTATTTTCTTAGAATACAATATTTTAACGGTTATTACTATGTATTACCGAGACGTTGTTTATTTATTTATTTATTCATGTAAAATAGCTGAGATTGAATTCGAATAAATATAACTGAACTTATTTAACTGGATAATGTACGGCGTAAACTATGTCTAGAAACTGCTTTAAAAACAAAAATGCTAAATGCACTGGTAGTGTTGGTACCTAATGAAATTTAAATTTTAACTAAAAAAATAACCATGATTATTAAACTTATATAGGTACCACATGCATATAAATGTAATTAAAATCAACTTCAATTTAATTGACTTATTTGGTTTTAAATACTTTGAAACGATTGAAAATATCTTAACAATAGGGCAATAAAATTATTTTTAATACAATAGTTAACAGCTTCCCCTTAATATATTACTAGGAATTCCGCAATTAACTTACAATCAGTATAATTATGTAAACTTGAAATCATTATTTAAATCTCGCCATCATTGTATACTCGATTTTTTTTTATAGAAACTCACGTACTTTCGTCGATAGCGATACTTGCAAAATAATTATAAATCGTTTTAATATATTTAGAAAAAAAAAGTTGTCTTTTTTGAATATCATAAGATTGATGTCACTTGCCTCTGGAAAACTTTCTTACTAACTGTTAATTTTAAAGAGTTCTTGAAATCAAGGTTAGCAACTATGTAGAATGTAAAAAACTGCGAAATAATGAGTTACTTTATGCTTGTAGCGCGCTTTTGTTTTTTTCTTTTACTTTGTTTCGAATCTGCTACTGTATTATAACATCTCTTATTTTCTTTTTCTTAAAGGTAACATCGTATCCCAAGGTAAGATATCAACAAACTTCAATAAAATTAACATTATCTATAGAGATCTTAGAAACATCATTTATTAGATTTATTACTTTAATAATATAATCTACTACATAAAAAGAACTGTTTTTTTTAATGTAGGTTTTTGTTTTTGTGAAAATAGCCTGCTTCTCGATACCGACTTTATTTAATCTATTATAATTACAGCCATACAAAATAGTACAAAATAGTTTTTTCATATTTAAATTACCTAAATGTTGTTTTTGTAAATTGCAGCAAGTAAGTAATTAACTTTCTTGAATGTCATAAATGTTGACGCGTACGCTGATGTGGCCGACTGTACCTACAACTTATATGTACATACAAATAACAATGGATAATTAATATAGTTACACAAAAGTTACGCATCAACGGGCCCCGAGCAAGAAACATACCGCGTTTACCGTAAATAATATATTGTAGGGCTGCCTCCGCTTACTTGATCATCTTTAGATATATTATTATTATATATTTATATTATCTTTACAAATAAATAAAATTGAAGTGTCTGTTTTTAATGTCAAAATTTTACTAAATGTATATGAGTACGGTAAGTACATATAACAAAAAAAAACAATTTTTGTGTGTTTGTTCTGGCTAATCTCCGAAACGACTGGACCGATTTTGATGAAATTTGGTATGGGGATACTTGGAACCCTTCTTTTCAATCATACGCGAGCGTAGCCGCGAGCGGAAGCTAGTCATAATATTATAAGAACGTGTTAATCTCTGGAAATACCCATCGGATTTGAAAAATTATTTCTGCTGTTACCACCACCCATTGTGTCACCCTTTGTTAAGTTTATTTATTTATGTCTGTAATTTATATAGTACATAATAAAGAGTATTCTATTCTATTCTTTTGAAAGACCAATTCTTGAGAAAGGTTACCTATAGGCCATTTGACATCTCGTGTATGATTGTGACGATAAATAATCGGGAATTTAAATAATATAACACATGTAAAATATATTAATTATTATAAGTATTTATTACATTTTTTTTCTCAAACATGATTGGCGAAATGTAGGTGTACCTACTACAGGTACAGACGCCAGCACATCAAGCTACCCGAAACTGTACCCAATCAACTTTGAACCTAATACTTTAACGATAAAATTAAAAATCTACACGGAGAGGAAAATCTTAGGTGCTGTATCATAATCTGAGTGCATTTGAGTGGTAATGGATAAATGACCATGCTTGCATAGTAAAAATTCTTATGCTGTACAGTAAAATTTATTGGACAATTTTTTTCCAATCTCACTCAGAAAATTCTCTGTAGATGTCAGTTGCACTTGCATAGTGACGAGCACAGTAATTTTTCTAAGAATTTTCTCTCCGTGTATTAAAGAAATCTTACAGACTTGATGTGCTGGCGTCTGAACATCTCTGTCTAACCCTTCAGGAATTACCTGCGTGATATTATGGTACTTCCATTTGAAAAAAAAATACTTTTGCTGTCTTCAGGATAGTTTGTAAAATACATCTTTTTAGCTACTTAATATTCAGACCTCGATTGTTTGCAAATGAACCGTTTTGATATTTACATAATTATTATCCTGTCAGAATTAGGGCTGATCTAATTAACAAAGGTTTGAATTAAATTAATATATTACTATTTTATTAATATATTAATTATTTATACGACGTCGTTGCCTTGGATGGTGGGTAGACCTCTGGTGAGGACGCAATGTGTGTCGATACCCTTGCGTCATCTCATGTTCCTAGCACGGCGAGCTGTGCTGGCGCCGCTGCAGCGGCTGCTGAGACCCTCAAGAGGCGCAAATACTGTAACCATATGGGTAGCCACAGTAAAGAGATCAGGCGCATGACCAACGGCTTAACGTGCTTAACAAGGCACGGGGGTATCACACCGCTCTAAGAAATCCCTAACGGAAAAACTCAATACCGCTGCCCGACCTGGGAATCGAACCCAGGAAACCACGCTCAGCATTTGCACTTACGACAATGAGATCAGCAGACTTCCAAACTCCGGGCTGTTAGTAAGAAATCCCTAATGGAAAAACTCAATACCGCTGCCCGACCTGGGAATCGAACCCAGGAACCCACGCTCAGCAGTTGCGCTTGTGACAATGAGACCAGCGGACTTCCAAACTCCGGGCTGTTAGTAAGAAATCCCTAATGGAAAAACTCAATAACGGTGCCCGACCTGGGAATCGAACCCAGGAACCCACGCTCAGCGGGCAGCTCGTCAGCCTTTACCGACATAGCGGAGAGCAGTTCGTTTCGCACATGGCTCACTTATTCTGCCCAGAACGGTAAGTATCTATGTAGTACGATATACAAAAGAGATTAAGACAGAATTTTATACTCAAGTATAAAAATTACACATAAACGTCTTTTTGATAACAAAATTATAAGGACACTTTAGTGCTTCAAGTGAAAAAAAAACCCAAGATAATAACCGGTTGTATTAAACTAAGTATATAAAACGTTCATACAAAAAACTGCAGAAACTGGTAACAGTGTATGCTTGACATTTTAAATTGACTCAAGACTTGCCAGCGCTACTATTGTGTGCACGCAACCAATAACTATTTACATAAGTATAACAGTACGAGTATTATAATAACATTATACTGTTCTGAATACTGGGATTCCCTCTTTGTAGAACGATCTTAAAGGTCACTAGTCTTTGCCGGCGACTTCGCTTGCCAACTGAAGCCCTCTTTGACCCGTTCAGGAGCTGAATTTTGAAAATTCAGATTACTCTCCAGCATCTCTATACATTCTAATCCTTAAAACGTCAAAAAGTTCAAAGTTTTAACCTGCAATTGTTTAGGAGTCAGTTCGTTGTCCGTTATACGAGTACGTATAGTGACCTATGAAAGGGTCGCTTGAACAGACTGGGTGCGGAAGTCTGGGACCCAGGACTCCTCTCTGTGAGAGGGATTGGGCCCTAATCCCTCACGCAGGCCCAGTGCGGACATGCCGGTTTCCTCACGATGTTCTCCTTCACCGTTTTTGAGAGCAATGCTAATGAAATAAATTACAAATAGTAAAGCGCCTGTCTGGGAACCGTTGTTACTGGGCCACCACTGTTCCCTGATGTTATGTACCTAATGTGCAAATCAACGCCTTTCAATACACGAGCCATAGTCCTTCATAATAGATTGCAGCCGATGTCATTGAAAGTCATTGATAACGTCATACCACATTGTAACTTGATACTTGTATGAATAGGGTGCGCGAATGACTCGTGAGATTCTTATAATACGAGTACTTAGGGCCTGTTAACTTCGCGAATATCGTGACTCTGGGCAGCTCCCGGAATTTCCTAGCAAAGCCCTGTCAATCTGGTTGTCATGCCTTGATATCGTACCCGAGAATCCTGGGCTCAGCACTTATATTTCTCGCTCTCTCTCTCCCCTGCGCTTAGTTCTTCACTTCATAATCTAAGAGGTATCTTAACCACTCTCATGAACTTATGTTCATGAGAGTGGTATAGATACCTCTTCCAGTCTAACCGGATGCAGCAGAATACCAGTATTTTACGTGGAACTACTGCCTATCTGACCTCCACAACCCAGTTACTGGGTTGGTAAGAGTGGTTTTTATATTTTCGGAGTTATGACGACCCTGCTATTGTTTAGTGACTGAAATGAAACGGAGAAGTTAAATAACAATACAACTCATATTTTATTGATATAATAATTATTAAATGCACCAACATTTTAGCCGTCCGGCATCCGTACGTTTATAAAGAAGTTAATACATTAACCATTGATAAAGCTTTCTGCGCAAGCTCCTAAAGGCCGTCCCAGACGCAGCATTAATAAGAAATGATTACACAAAAAGTTGTGTTGAAATAAAATATACATGATTATTAAAAGAAAGGTACAGGTTTTTCATTAAAGATGAGGAAATTGTTCTAGGAAAAACGATTACAAAATTTTCATATATCCCTAAAAACTTGGTGGTAACCCTAACACTAGTGTCATTCTAAGTCACAGTACAACAGTTTTAGTGACTCTATGTCACCGTACAATATGGTGAGCAATACTTTTGTTTCTGTATAAACCAATCAATCATATCATTTCCAATCAAAAACGTGTGTGACTTAAAGATATGAAGTACAATTCCTCTACATAAGTATTATTAATAATAATATGACACATTTGTAATGGCTGCGTCTGCGCCGGCCTTTGCTTTTCGTCTGCCACTGGGATGAGTCGCATAGTAGTTCATTTGTCAACTAACATGAAGGATTTATGAGACAATCCTTATTATTTGGAATTGCTAAGTACTTTTTGCTATAATCATAATTTTAAATGGCTGATTTAGACTTTGAATACGGTATACGTAGACTGAATTTAGGTATTTACTTACTTTTGTCACTAAATTTATTCTTCTTATTTTCTTACTTAATACGGTTACTGTAATAAAAATAGGCGTTTGCCCAGCATTGGGACATTACGGACTGAATATATATAAACTAGCTTCTGCCCGCGACTTTGTTTGCTTTGTGTAATTTCTTGTTCCCCGAGCCACCCCGTCGCATCGCATCGCCCGCCCGCGCTATTACTTCGATTTCGTTAAGTGTTCGTTCTGACTTCTTTTTATGTTTTCTCTGCTCCTAAGAGTCATATCGTGGTGTTAAATAGCCCGTTAATCGTACTATCGAATGCACAAATGATTTCTCAAAGAGGACTGGTAGTTTCAGAGATTAGCGCTCTCAAATAAACAAACTAATATACTCCTTCAGATTTATTATTAGTAAGTATAGGTAAATTATAAAAACAAGAGGAGATAAGTATAGGTGAAAATGAGATAAGTATAGGTGAATAATAAAAACAGAGGGGCCCGTGGCTAAATAATAACAGCCGCACAGGTCGATCGATCAGGTTAAGCTACGCTTGCCGCGGTTGGTCTGTGGATGGGTGACCATCTTTACATAACGAGACCCCTCCGTGCCTCGGAAAGCACGTTAAGCCGTTGGTCCCGGCTGTCATTCGTAGATCTTTGACAGTCGTTACGGGTGTCAGAAGCCCGAAAATCTGACAACCAGTCTTACCTAGGGGGATCGTATTACCCAGTAACTGGGTTGTGTAGGTCAGATAGGCAGTCGCTCCATGTAAAATACTGGTATTGAGCTGAATCCGGTTAGACTGGAAGCCGACCCCAACATAGTTGAGAAAAGGCTAGGCAGATGATGAGGTAAAATAAAAACAATGCTATTGCAAATTGATTACGTAAAAATATCATATCAATCAAAAAGAAACAACAAAATCTAGCAAACATTCAACCAATAACAACAACATTTTAAAACCACACGAAATTAAACAAAATCTCAAATCATATTCCCATACTTTTGTCACCGCCACAGCATACGGCACCTTTGGAGTTGCGGTGTACCACCGACGCTCCATAAAATACTCAGTGGACTCCATTACGTGGCGAAGGTCGATTTCATTTATGACCCCTGTATTAGAACGTTATTGCCTTATATATTAATAAATACGAGTACAATGACTCGCCTGATCCCTGCACAATGACAGCTCTGTATTCTTTAGAAAATGCAGCTTACATTTTCAATTTTTCAACGTTAAATGATGATTTATTAAATCTCCAAAATTAAACTCGAACATCATCTGCCTAGCCTTTTCCTAACTATGTTGGGGTCGGCTTCCAGTCCAACTGGATGCAGCTGAATACCAGTATTTTACATGGAGCGACTGCCGCTCTGACCTCCACAAACCAGTGAATGGGTACCCCTTGGTAAGACTGGTTGTCAGACTTTCGGGATTTCGACCCGTGACGCCTATCAAAGATCCACGAATGACAGCCGAGACAAAGTTAAACTACGACGACACGATACAAATTTTCAACGTTAAAATACAGGGTAAAGTTATAATAATATTTTTTTACCACAAGAACTTGTACTCTTAATTTGATTAAAGTCTGATTTTTCAATCGGCCGATAATTTATATTCGTGAAATAAAATTGACGTCTGACAGATTTTTTTATGGAAGAACTGTCGAAAATTCAAAAATATTCCTCCGCCAAAATTATCCGGCGTTGGTAAAAATCAGCCCTTATGCAAATAATTTGTTGAGCGCCGCCAAACGCGGAGTATTACTCCGCATACTTACAAGTTGTCGTACTGTTCAATCAGCAGTGAGTCATGAGTGAGTCTGTGTGCGTGAGCATATCAACGTGTGCGCACTATTAGACGTTTCATATTGTGAGGTCGTTCACTCCACTGTACATTGTAATTGTAATTTATAATATATTTAAATGTTCCAACATTTGATAGATGACTGCGGGATTCTGTAATGCAATGTTTGCGGGCGAACTTGTAGAGGTTACAAGATCGTTCGTGCCAATATATTAATGGAATTACCTACATTCGATCTTCGAGCTTTATTTCTTTTTATGTTTGTGGAATTGCAGTTTGTTTCATAATATTTCAAGAAAATAAAATTGAGGTGTCTGTTTGTAATGTCAAAATAACAGCTTTTTACTGAATGCACACGAAAGTATACGGCTCTTAATAAAAAAAAAAAAAATTAACGTTTTTTGTTTGTCTGTCTGTTTGTTCCGGTTAATCTCCGAAACGGCTGGATCGATTTTGGTGGGACTTTCACGGGGAGATAGCCAATGCTGTAAGGAGTAACTAAAGTAAACCTTTTATTTTAGAAAAATAATGAGGGTTCCGCGAAAAAAAATTAAACTTAAAAAGAGAAAAAAATATTCTTGCTTTTCAATGGAGAAGCTACACCTTCTGTAAGCGACACATTATTGACACCCGATATCGGGCAGGCACAGCTAGTTAATGTATTTATAAATAAAAAATTGAAACATGTCGAACGCATACACAGGACTAAATTATGACATAGATACCCCAAATATTACTTGGAAAAAAGTTTCCGAGTACAATTTCGTCTCGACGACTTAATTTCAGATGATTACCTTCATCAAATAAATAAACCGCTTGAACTCACTTGTGTTACAATACGAACACCTGCGTTGTAATGTAACCATGTTTATCTACATTCACGCTATAAATCCTCTATAAAAGTTTCTGACACAGTTAGCTTATTGCCAACATTAAAACAACCAGTGTCATAGTAACTATAATACGAGTATCATCCAAACGAGTGTTATAGTGTTGTAGGTACTAAATTTCATTATGCAACTCCTTTGCTTTTCGATCCCTTCCTTACTCATCAAACAGCCACATTCTCACTACTCAATTCGAGGTATCTTTATGAATTTCAAAAAAAGAACATTGTCATGCACACGCGTTTCACTACAAAAGCCAATTAAAAAAAAAAAAACTTATAGGTTATTCGAATTCACGGCGTTTCCCGCCATTTTTGTTCGATACTAGTATTGCAAAAATTTAATACAAAGTTTGTTTGTATTAGATACTCAGCAATTAAACTTTCCATGAATTTTCATAGAGTTATTACAACACCCTACAGTTTCAGAACTTTTTATAGAGGAATCATATCATAGGTGTAGATAAAGTCTTGTATGCAACTGTACATAATTAGGTATTAAAACACTCATGTGATACTATTATCACACTCGGCTATTCGGGTTATAAATCCCCTTATTAGACAACAGTTGCATAAATAACTATTAAAATTACGATAATTACAATTTAATAGCACTCAATATTGTTGAAGATACTCCTTTTATAACTTTACAAGCTGTTGCCTGCGTTTTTACTTGGGTATTATAGTAACTACCACACGTCGTCCGATACATTGTATAGCATAATCTGCCTATAATATTCCCACTGCTGGGACACAGGTTGCTCTTCGAGAGAGAGTGGGCGGGCCCAGTGCGGGGTGGTAGATGACACATGTCTTCGAATTTTTGGTTCTAGAACATGCCAGTTTGCTCACGATTTTTTCCTTCACCGCTTTGAAAAAAGCGGTGATGAAACTATTTACAAAAAGTAATACGCTTGTTGGCATTTTCTATCCCGATGTACCCACTGTATCGAGACTTATGCGTGTGAAACCGCGGGACGCAGCTAGTTTATGATACATATTAGTAGTAGGATATATACAGTAGATAAAGTACTCGCCTTTCAGTTATTTAAAGTGTGATCTAAATGTATTGGATGCAGACCAACAAAAACAATTCTATCTAATTGTGAAACTACCTCAACAAAATAATACATTTTCTTTGTGATTTCATGTTTGAGTAACTGCTGATCGGTTTATTTCAAGATGCAAGGTACGTTGACAACCGTGATGAATTATTTAAGTATAGTCCTTAGGGCAGGTACAGTCGCGTAAAAAAGTATATGTATTAACTGTGTTTATGTATATGTTTTTTTTTCCCATTGTATTATATATCTCTATAAAGATTGGACATTTAAACTAGACTAGCTTCCACCAGTGGCTTCATCCGCGTGGTATGTCGATAAAAGTATGTGATAAAAAGTGTGTAGTACTAAGTCCTTTCCCCGAGTTAGTAAGTATCCCCCTATCAAATTACATCAAAATCGGTCCAGCCCTTTCGCAGATTAGTCGGAACAAACAGATTTTTTTTTTTGTTATAAGTCACGTATAAACTTTGATAAGTATGTTTATTTTTTATAATTTGTTTAAAAAATCGCCTTTAAATTTTAGTCGCTAGGTTTAAGTCCAGTGAACATTAGGTATTACTTGTAAAATGTCTTCATAAAGAACTAACTATACGAAACAATATAATTCTTTGTGCATATTCTGTCTGCATTTTCGTATCAAGATAATAATTTCCCGAGGTTTATTGCAATCAATGTGCATGTATGTATGTCATTTACAAATCAACCTTACATCTGCGTAAGGTAAGGCTCGTAAACCTACTTACATAAATATTTACAATAATACATATGTAATAATATTATTATTTATCATTGTTGCTGAAACACAATAGATCGTATCATTTGAATAATTTTATCTGATACAAGTATACGTAGCGCGCCGTTCACTGTACGTACGGTCGCGGACAGCAACGCTCAGCGCATTTACAGCCACAATAATTTTGTTCAAGATTATTAAAATTATACACACACATAATTGTAATTGCACACCACTCTTCTTCTTCGTGGCTCTGGCAAGACAGTTCTTCAAATTTTGCTGGCCCAAAACTTCGCCACTTAGGCTGCTTGTTTTGGGGCCCAAAAGGCAGGATGGGAACAGTTTGTGTATCTGGAGCCCTGCTGCCATTCCGTCGAGGTAGCCTTACGAGGTTCGACTTACACCTTCTCACTTGGGTTCGGAGACGTTTCAGGGACTTCCATGTGGACCACGGAAGGTTACACCCTGCAGGAAGATGCTCGTTTGGTGGTAGATAGAAGTAGGTGGAGGAAAGGTTTCCTGCCGTAGTTTGCAACGGACGTCGACCGGGTTACCTGGTAGAGGCGCTGTCGATTTTAAGAAACAGTGCCTGCTTTTTAGCGTTGGGCGCTAAATAGAGGGTGTCTAGTACACACCACTGAAAATATCATTCATCACTTGAAAAGTTTCTTTGCTCAACGCACGATAAATATCCGAGAGACATTTTACTCTCACAATATTTACATTTCATCTAATTATTATTTTTATGACATTATAATAACGTGAAACGAGAATTGGCAATCACATGTGTCATAAGACAATTTAATAAAAGAAATAGGCCATAACACTAAATCAAATGTTACGACACACTCCTACCGATCGCGCGAACAAAATATTTTGTTGGAAAACGATCGCACGTGTATGTGGAAATAACCATCCAATTAACATTGTGCGAAAAAAGCGGGCATTAAGTCATCGGGATAATAAATTAGTCTTTCTGCCCTGATCTTGACCTCTTTGAGAGCTATTTTTAAGATACACAATGAATGGCAATCAAAATTCATTTGTTGTTCATCTTAATACAGTTACTCATAATGGAGCTAAATTTGGACTAACACAGAAGACATATTCATGCACTTTTTACAACCCAACATAACATAATCAGTTTATAGTGTTCCCACTGTTGGAACACAGGCCTCCTCTCGGTGAGACGGAGCGGGCCGTAATCCACCACGCAAGCCCAGCGCGGGTTGGTAGATGTCACAATCCACCGGCACCAAATTAGTGCAACAGTGAAAATATCATTCAGAAAATATAAATTTTCACTCTCCTAAAATAATAGATTAAATAGTACATTATTTTTTACTGCAGGACTTAAGATACGAAAAGGGATAAAAGAAAACTCATTTTAAACAAAAATAAGTCTGATAATCTTGTTAAAATTGAATGCAAACAACGAGTAGACGTAATAGAAGATAAGAATCTGCTATATCAATTTCAAAACTGTTTTCATTACAGCTTTTTCCCCGAACAAGCACTTTTCGCGTCGACCGTACACAGACGGCAGTCACCACTTAAACTTTATGGTATCGTAATTTTGCCAAAATGTATTCTAATTCTATTGTATTACGGCTGTTTTTGTATTACACTGATCACTTTCACTCCTGGACTGTGTTGTAGATAATATTCAACGGCCCACAACCACTTTTAGGACTATCTACGCGCATTAGATTGATTATGGATTGTGTTTTAGCTATTTCACATTGTATTAGATAAATAGCTTGGACTGTTATGGGTACAGCTCCATTAGTTACCCGACCTTGAATTTTTTCGAGTTATTTCCGCAACTGTACATACTTAGCCGTTAAGTCTGCACTTTTCTATTTGCCCAGTGGCCGGTACAGTCGCTGACGAACTTTTCAACGACCATTTTGTACAAATTAGGAACGTAATTTGAAAATCCATTGTGCGTTGTTAAGAAGGTAATAAACCCCTACATTATACATTGCGTGTGTCTTCAGAGCACACTCGTATCTCAAAATAGTGCTGTAAGGAGAAGTGTTCGGAGGACTAACACGTCGTACACACAAACAATACACTAAAAAAAGTTATTTCAAATAAACACGAACCCTTCGCTTGCGTATGTACAGTTGGAGTTGATATTAATTTATTTGATGTAATGTGCGGTGGGCGCCGGGCGCATGCGCTGGCCGCCGCACCGCGAACATTCTGGACGCCAGTTTTTATGTGTTTATATATTCTAATTTTATTGTTTTCTTTATTTGCGTCCCACTTTTGTTTGGTTCGGAGCACGGCATTGTTCCCAGTCGTAAACGCCGATTTAGATGATAAAATGAAAATGTTGTATGGAATTTTTATTTGGTATGCGTAATTTCTTTGTCTGTCCGTCTGTACTGTTTTACTGTAACACGTTCAATTTTATTGTAGTTATGTCATTAAAATTAACTAAATATTACGAAACTGGTATCACAGATGTTTCTGTGTCGACGTATTTGTTACTTTTTAATGTTTCTAATAATGCAGTATTGTTATTAAGTCATAGTGTTGTTAAGATTGCTGCGATTATAAAGAATATTGACGCAACGTTTCCATACAAAATGTCATTCAATTAGACGTAAAAAATTAAACATGCCACAAAATGTTTTGTGTCTGCTCGCTCGACTTGTGTAAAACAATTATACTTTACAGCTAATTCCAACTTATATTATAAGTGAACAAAACGGCCGTCGTTAATTTTATTGTTTTAAATCACAAAGTAAGTTATTCTATAATTAAATTTAAAATAAGACACGGGTTTTGAGTTATAAGTGGCGCAATGAGAACTCTCGTATCGGGCTTCGAGACCAAACCTGTTTTTATCGCGAATTAATATTAATAATGAATACTTGAAACGGGCGCGATTGTGAGTTGTATAGTTGTAATTAAGTGCGATTATAGCGGCACCGGCAATTACTGACAATGTCTGCGGCTTGCACCGGCATTATGCTGGCGCTCGGCGACGCTCGGGGCCCGTCGGGAATACTCGGTTTTAGCTTTGTTCGAAGGCGATACAATGTGTTGAGTATTTTTAAATTAGGAATGTTTGATCGAAGTAATAATCTTTTGTGTAGCGATAATTTAAAATTAAAAGTTGATTTGGTTTATATGCGCGACTGTACCTACCTACCGTAACGCTGGTGACTTTTTGTTGGACTTTTTGTCAACATTATTAATTTCTGCAAGTGACTATATATTATCTACATGCACGCGTTGTACACACACATACAAGTGAACAATAAATAGGAGAGCACTCTCATAATGCGCGAGTAACTTTTGCATTTGGCAGTAGTTCAATATATTTGTATTAAATAAGATGAATTACTGCCTAGATATTACTAGGTCATCTGAGATCGCACTGTGCTGCAGATAAATGCCATTCACCACAGGGGTTATTCTTGTCTCCCTTGGGAATCACCTGTTTATTCTTTCACTTTCTACAGGTCGATAATGAAAGAAGAGGGTAATAATGTATGAATTATGAGAAATGACTTAATATTTTTTGACGGTATTCGTTATTAGGATTTTATGTGGTGGTTTTGTAGCTTTTGAAATATAAAGCAAAAATAATTAAAAACTACGACAAAATCTTTTGTCATCTACCTTTAAAATTTTAAAAACTGTTCCGAACGACTTTTCTTTATTTTACTTTCGAATAAAACTTGTGGAAAGTCTTAAAGGCTCTGTCGGAAGTAGGTATTAGCATAATGACTTGACGGTTCATCGCGGTAGGAAGCTTTGGAATATAATGCCAAGTCATCACATCGATCAATATTCGAGGTTAAGCAGCTCCCGTTTGCGGCGGATGGGTCGTTAAAAATAGGGGCGAAAGCTCCGAATTATCGTGCAATCCGAGCTTGTTCAAGCGATTGTCTTAAAACTTAAACAAGGAATGGTTTATTTTAAAGCTTTTAGTAAAGAACCTAATATTATTTTTTTACAATGTGATCATTTGGGATTCAAGTAAGTGAAACGTTGTAAGAAAACTCTGTCTTGTCCTGAAGTCATATTAAGAAAAGGTTAGCTACTGAGGTTGAAACTTAAATAGAAGCTTTTGACCAAAACATTTGATCGAAGTCTAAATGGACCTAAACGGAAGCGATACATTTTTTTTAGGAAATCTGACTTTGCTACTAGTTTTTAAGTTCGATCGTTTGTTTTTCTTTTCAATAAAGTGCGTATTGTCGTCATCATAAAAAAAACCGGCCAAGCGGGAGTCGGATTCGCGCACGAAGGGTTCCGTATCATTATGTATAAAAACCGGCCAAGTGCGTGAACGACCACGCACAATGAAGGGTTCCATAGCTGGAACGAATTTATCCCAAGAACAAACTTAGCGTGGTAGTTGAAAATCATGTTCTCCGATACATTCCAACTGCAAAAGTAAGTTGGTACGCACAATATTGAGTGATTTACCATGTTATTTTAAAATCATGGGCTTCTTATAGGTTTTCCCATAATCTATAAGTAGAAAACTAATTTCTGTATTTTTTTCAAAATTGTAGGTACCGTAATACCGGAGATAAAGGGGGAATTTTTGGAAATATACGCTCGCTAATACTAAAAAGTGTTATGTGCTAAGCTGAAATTTTTTTTCCGATAGCTTTTGAAAAACTCCCTTTACTGCAAATCTTACCAGCTTGCAAAGCATCTCAAATATTACCACTCTGTATAGTAGAGAGATTTGAATGATGAGGATTTTTAGGCTCCAAACTATACTCTGGCTAGTTGAAACATAAGCCCAATGATTAATTATTAATTATTCGCCAAGCGGTTGGTTGATTCTTCACGTGACCAGAGGGCTGGCCTATTTTTAGCTCAAACAATCAGCATTGCCATCCAACGTGGTAATGCTGCCAGCCTTTTGGGCACTTATCCCATTGACAGCGATGCGGACGTATTGTTTGATGCCCAATGACCTCCAGCCTTTTTCTTTATGTATATATTTTTTTTATATACTTGTATATAATATTTGTATATAATTTAGTATACATAATTAATTAATAGTAGCTAAAAATAAAAAAAAAATCCCAATGATTAATTTAATGTTGATACAAAACTATTTGAAATTATCTAGCATTATATTGCACACAACAAACGCGAGACTAAACACTATGTTTTCAGGATCATTCTTAAGAAATTCTTACCTGTCTGTATACTACGATAAGAATCTTACAACAAATGGGAGTTTCAGTGAATCCTGTAAATTTTAAAAGGACATGTAATTTTGAAAATCAGAACCTGTGTGCAATATTTCCGAATTCTAATTCATAATTCAGCTCTTTAGGTAGACAATGGTGGATGCTTGTTGCGCTTGCGAATGCGCCATCGTCATTTTGTTACATAATCCATATTAATCAAGGGACGATGGAATAATAATTCTGACTACTAATAATAGCGTTGCGTCAAACTTTGCATATTCGAAGCTCAGGCTTTTAACGTATTCTGTTTGTCAAGGTATATGTCGAATCTATGCCTGCACTAGACAGGTCATCCACTCAAATCTGTACGGTTATCTCCTCAAAAGACCATCTCGGACATTGAAATCAAAATCTAAAGTAATTTATTAAAACATTATACAACGTGTAACGTTAAAAGCGCAAAACCTGAAAATAGTTTGATCAGAATAACGACCAGAATTAATTGAACCACTTTTTAATATAGGTCACATTTTTCAAAATATCTTCATTAAAAACGTGGCCGTGTCTATTTATTAATAGGTCAAGCAAGCCAATGTCAGTGCGGCGCAGCGGCGCCCTCGGTAAAGCGTCGTCGCAGACGCAAGAAACGATCAGAATGGCCAGTAAAACTAAAACAACACATAAAACCTTTACAAATTTTTTAATGACTTATTTTCTCTCTGAAATAGGTCAATTGAATTAAAAGTCAGTTGGGGTGTCTGAGGTTTTGCGCATTTAACGTTACACGTTGTATATTATTAGCATTCTCAGTGTGCTCGCAGATCGGTGGTATTCCCAGATGCTGCGGGGGTGGATGCGGTTCCACGTTGAACTTTAATTGTGTATTTTTATCTGTGTCTGTAACCTACTAACACTAGAAGTTAAGAAAAATTGTTACTAACCCTATGGACTCCGGTCTGAAATAAAAACTTTCTATTCTATTCTATTGTATTCTAAAACTAGGCTGAGAATATTTGATTTGTCCTTCGACCCCCTTTCAGAAAACATATAGAAATTCACCCATGAGATCCTACTAAACGCAAAGCAACAAATTAATGTATGCCCGACAGTACGCCAAAAAACTGCATTCGCTAGGAGCCAGTTTTACGTTCTAAGTACATTCATTTCTAATAATATAATGTAAAGACGTTCAGATAGCTTTGCTACACCTGAACTTCGAACAGAAGAACTACTACACCACCAGTAGTAGTCGTATAATATACAACGTGTAACGTTAAATGCGCAATACCTGCAAATAGTTTGATCACAATAACGAGCAGAATTAATTGAATCACTTTTTAATATAGGTCACGATTAAAAAAAAATCTTCATTAAAAACGTGGCCGTGTCTATTTATTAATAGGTCAAGCAAGCCAATGTCAGCGCGGCGCAGCGGCCCGGTGACGACTCCTCCCTCAATAAAGCGTCGTCGCAGACGCAAGAAACGATCAGAATGGCCAGTAAAACTAAAATAGCACATAAATCCTATAAATTTTTTTTGAGGACTTATTTTCTCTCTGAAATAGGTCAATTGAATTAAAAAACAGTTGGGGTGTCTGAGGTTTTGCGCATTTAACCTTACACGTTGTATACAAACCTGTTCTACTGTTTTTTGCAATTTTTCACTATATTTGGAACATATCAGCAGCACATACACAAAACAATCTCAAACACACACACTCTCACGCATACGCTAAACGCTACTTACTACACACTCTTCTACAAACACACCCTTACATAAATATCCTAATTCTAACATACTAACCCTCACTCTAACATACACACACATACATATACCTACACTTTAAAAGTCGCTTGTAATATCCCAAAATATTCCTTCGTTGTTGATTCTAATATACATACTTTGTAACCTGTAATGTCAATGACTATTTTTGTAATGTTATAACACAGCGTAAAAGGTTTTTCGTATCACAGTGACAGCAATAATCAAGGTTTACCTTATCCGTATGCCCTTTAGTTAACCTAGTTATGTATCCTAGTCTTAAGCAACGTCAAAGGTTTTTGTATCAATAAAGATTTTTATTATTATATTAAATCAGGAGAGGGGCCCGTGGCTAAATAATAACAGCCGCACAGGTCGATCGATCAGGTTAAGCTACGCTTGCCGCGGTTGGTCTGTGGATGGGTGACCATCTTTACATACCGAGACCCCTTCCTGCCTCGGAAAGCACGTTAAGCCGTTGGTCCCGTCTGTCATTCGTAGATCTTTGACAGTCGTTACGGGTAGTCAGAAGCCCGAAAGTCTGACGATCAGTCTTACCTAGGGGTATCGTATTACCCAGTAACTGGGTTGTGGAGGTCAGATAGGCAGTCGCTCCATGTAAAATACTGGTATTCAGCTGCATCCGGTTAGACTGGAAGCCGACCCCAACATAGTTGGGAAAATAGCCTTTTCCCAGGAGATGATGATTATTGTACGAGTATTAAATCAGCGAGGAATTCCCGTAATTTTAAGAACTTTCACGGTCTGATCTATCTCAATCTGTCAAAACTACTTTTTAAATGTCGCTGAGATTAGGTTGCGGCTAGATTTTGAACCTTTTTAATTACGAGAATTGGTCTTCTGTACTTTACGAACGTTAAAATTACAAAAGACAGTCCCTCAAAATGCCCGCCCGTTACCACTTCCAAGTGCTTTAACTGGGAAGAAGAATTAACCTCCATGGGCCTCAAATGGCCTGACCAAGATTTCGTTTCGGTCTTTCTTCTTCGAGCTAGGAAACACCGAACTTATCTAATTTAAAAACGTAACTTAATTTTGATGTGTATTTTTTCACAGATCAACAACATTCATTGCGTACGAAGCAATGGATTAGCAATATCCTTCAAAATGATTCAAATTGAGAGTAATAGTGGGATATTGCTAATCCATTGCTCCATATGTTCGAAAAATGTGTCTGCTGAACACATTTTTCGAACATATGGAGCAATGGATTAGCAAAATCCTTCAAAATGATTCAAATTGAGAGTAATAGTGGGTTACGCAATTAGAGTGCAGACTGACATGTAAAGTCAGGGAAATAATTGCTTAACTAGTTGACTACAAACTTGCTATCCACCTTAGATATTGTCCGTAAATTCAAATGACAACTATAATTCTTTGACAGTCGCATGAAATAAGTATAAGGTGGCAAATTATTATTCACGTAGTATGCCAATGTGCAAAACAATTAATTTCCCTGACCGTACGTCATGCATGTCTTGCTTACACAGAGGTGTGAGGAGTATGAAGTACCCTGTCTACGAACGGTCACTATGAGCATACGCTATGAGCCACAAAATTGACTCCTGTCAAAACTATTAAGTTGTAAATGAGCATTAGGCCTTCTTGACTACTCCGCTTAAATTACGCGACCGTACGGATCGATGCAAACAACATTTTACGTTCTATTTCCGAAGAAACGCGAAACCGACACGAGCATCAGCCATAATAAATTTCTTGTCTTATAAAAATAAAACTTTTCTTTTTGCTGGCGCGGGGCGGCGTCACAGTGTGCGATCGATCAGTGTGTCAACGCTTCCGCGTGCGATTATTTACTTTTCTGAATTACTATGATTAATATTTGACCAATGTATTGTTCTTAATTCCAGACCTAACTTTTAACAAGCAAAATACGTTTGGCTTAATCATCGCCTCCCTATTGAGTTAGAACGCGAGTTCATTAGTTCCACAGCTGGTTTTATAAAGATCAAACATAGCAATTGAATTCTAAACACACATTTTACAAATACCGTAGCACACGTGCCCTCTTTAACATTTTATTAGGAAACTTCGCTTTACGGAGTCATTAAATATGAACGTTGTATAAGACTATTTGATTTTCTGTTTTACTTGAGTAGTTGTGCTACTGGCGTGGCGGGGCTGTGGCGGGGTGCAGCGGGGGCGTACGGAGGCATGGGGGGTACGCCCTGGGCCCGGTAAAGTTGTGAATTGGCCGCGCACACAGGCTCACGGCACATTATCGTGATTCATATCGTTTATAATTTTATATTATGTTAAAGCGGCGGGGGCCGGGGGATATTAAAAATACAAGAGCCCCGCGCAAGTACTTTCCGCCCGGCACCGTCTGCATGGTAACCAGCATTGTTTGTATCCAAACTATTGATCCGTTTTTAAGTTTGTGTACATCTTAATTTATAATATTAATTTGGGAAAGCTCGCGAACTTATTATAGATTTAAAGAGATACGTATGCGTAGTTTAGTGAACGAATAGGTTTGTGTTTTCCTAACTTCTTCGTTCAACTAATAAAGATATTGTTAAAAATAAAAATTAATGTTATCGAGACAAGTTTTGCTTCAAGTGTTAGATTTTCTAAAATTCATAATTTTAATTGTTTTATGTAACATGTTTTCGTAATAAATAGTTATGATTTAAATACACTCAAAAATATCAAAATATCTCAATAGCCGTAGATGTTAAATATGAACTCGTTAAATCGATCGATTAAAAGTCTGACACCACAATCGCACGCTTGCAGCCGCCCTTAAAACTTCATCAGCTGTGCACGTTTTTCGCCCTTCCCCATATAAAATATTTAAACGTTCATTTTATTTATACTTGGGCGTGACATCCGGTACTTGGCAATCCTTTAACTCGCGAACCCGGCAACATACTTGCGAGTTGCTTAGCCCAAATAAGGGCCACTCTTCTCTAATTAAATAGCGTTATATACAATAAAAATATTCATATTCCTGCACGCCTAGCGCGTCAAACGCGTTTTTATGTCGTCATAAACAATGTCTTAATAGCATCCTTTATGTTTACACTTTATTGTGTATTGAAAAGCTATAGTTACAACATTTATTTTTATTCATAAATTAAATTGAGTTTTTTTTATGCATATACAGGATGACGGTGCAAGACCACCCCGTATATTTATATTAATGGATAGATGTCAAAAGGTTTTTTTTTATATTTATAAAACAGAATAACAGACTTAAACGAAAAGTCTTGCTAGTTACTAATTAGTCCACTTATTGACACTACTCATAGTTCCCGATTTGATGGTCCTAAGAAGGTAAGCAAGAATCGCGCGCCCGAAGCGAGTACTGTAGCTCTATCAGTTATAACCACGACAATTGCACCCTAAACAGTCTACGTACAGCTTCAAAACGTTACATTAAATAGTATAATAGACTGATATTACATTTTAAGAGATAGCAGGCGGTGCGAACGCTGTCCCAGCACCAGGAAGCATCGCTAATAAACAACAAGCGGCTATTAAACGGTCCGTCGAAGCGAG
Source organism: Eremobia ochroleuca (assembly GCA_949629135.1). NCBI lineage: Eukaryota > Metazoa > Arthropoda > Insecta > Lepidoptera > Noctuidae > Eremobia > Eremobia ochroleuca. Next base: position 28,740,986 of record OX451384.1, on the reverse strand, counting down.
AAACACGATATATAACCATATATTTATATGCAATACAATTTCATTATTAGATGCCTATTTGTGACTCGTTATTTCTATTGTCGCTTTTTCTATTTATTATCCAACACAATGTGTGATTATAATGTGGCTTATAACAAATGAGGTATGTGGGAGTCGGATCGTTACACACGGGTGGACGCGAGGCAGCTACGAAATTTTCGTATGTCATTAGTGTCACAATCGGCGGAGTGCTGTATAAGTTTTTTTTTTGTTCTCCGAACGCTTTTTGCACGAACACGCTTATTTTAATTAATTTATTGTACTACACAAATGACGTATCGTTCTTTAATGTCATTAGACACCTAAGAGCGGATTTTCATGAAAGAATTCTATTTGTTTTAACTATTTTAATTTAATTCGTGGCTCACTCTTGTAATGGATGACGTCGTGTTAAAAATAATTGCACGTTTTTAATTGTAATGAGTGAAGGAACACGAATAACTCTGTCATAAGTTTGTGTTATAACAAAACGTAATAAGAATTTTATGCTAAACTGGTTCGCTTATTAAAACTGAGCGGATGTGTGAATAGTAGATTAAATGTAGAAAATTATATAAGATATCATGTAATTATAAATGTTGCATAAAATAATTTGTTAAAATATTTAACTTTGAATTATTTACTCTACTCTAACTTTTCTACCTATTAGCCGTTTATGAACCAAGTTGCTATCTCTACTTGATCAAGAAACATCCAATGACAGCAGCATGCCGTATGTTTCTAGTTTTCAATTATTATGATTGATCAAAAGTTTCGCTGGAAGCGCTTGTGACAACTTCCGAACCAACCGGAAAACTAGTCTCATTTTATTTTCTGTGAGACAAAATTGTAAACACTTTTCACTTCACTTGACTGAGCAGCTGACAACATGATATGAGGGACATGCATTTATATTGCTGTTAGATTTTATTATCTACCCATACTTTTGCTACTACTTAAAAAAAAAAGGTTAATTGGTTTCATGAAAGTAAATATCGTTCAGCGATCTTCTCCGTTCCCTTATCCTTTAACTTCTTCGAATAGTGTAACTGCGTCTTTAAAAAGCTATTTAATAAAAAGTTTGTGACAACTTAAAATCTTACAGTGTGACTTGATCATGTCGGTAATGGAACCCAACCAACCACAGTCGTACAGATCTAACTCTCACATTCGCCCAACAAAGATTCAACCTTATTGCAGTATGTTAAAGATCAATTTCCACTGTCCCGACACAATCACGCTTCGAACTTTTGAACACTGAACTGGCTCGTATCATTGTAAGATCGCAAATTTGTTTATTGTTATAACTAATTTGATTCTTACCGTTCAGCATTAGGATTCAATTTCGTTCGTGTCACCAGTTTGAGAATAAATCCCTATTGTCATTTATAACAGAGCTAAGGAAATCAACTGTTTTAATATAAGATTATGTACATACAATGCGATTAATTAAAGTTATGTTTAGTGTCTGGGGCGAGTTGTTGATCTGAAGAAATCTGTGTTTGAACGTGTCCTCTAGATATGAATACATCGATGTTTATTTCTCTCTTTGGATTGTATTAACTACTGAAACGGTTTAACGATTCTTTCCTATCGTATATCTTGTTAAAGGTTACTTGCATTACTCTTTGACTTTCATTCAGTTTTCCGTGCTTAATTGAGGTTTTCGTTTGTCTATGCAGTTTTGAGTGAGGATTCAATGATGTACAAAGGTAGAATCGTAGAATAGGGCCGCCTGTTTCCTATTGTCTTCGATTGCTGCTGTAATTCTAAACAGTTTCCGAGTATGACAGCAGTTGGACTTTTCGAGAACACCCTTTGACTTATCGATAGCTAATGCAATTTAAATTTCTGGAGTAAAGCCTTCATCAACGATTCCGAATATCCACTTTTTCTTTGCTAATGACTAGCAATGGGTGCGCTTAGATACTCGTACACGCGAGAGCTTTGTATACGACCTACACTTGTATACGAATCACTCGCTTTGAATCTTTGAACTTTTCTCCTGTATTATTAATCTCTGGTAATTGGGGTTCTACGTCTTACTTTAAAATCTTTCCATCGAATCTACGTTCTTGTCAAGCTGTGTAGCTGCTTAGAGCCTATACCTCAAGAAAGCTACTTGTGCTGCGATTGGCGCGGCCACCTGCTGGATCCAGTTCGAATGAAGATAATACTTAAGGCGAAAGCGTCAGGGTAGGTTCCGAAATTCAAATTGTCTCTAGATTTTTTGCAATTTTCAGGTCAGTTTCAGGTTCTATGTAGATCTAAATAATTGCTATATTAATTTCGCGGACTATCTCAACGCATCTTCCTTAATAAAGATATTCATAGCCAAAAAAAAAAAACAACCTGTTTATCTGGCAAACGTCAGATTATTACCTACAGACTTTTTGTCACAAAAAAGCACAGCCTGTATAGTGTCAAATTTCAAAGATGCCGCCGAACGTTCTAAATTGAAAACACTCACATCAACACAAGTGCCCTGTTCGTTTAAAAGTTTACCGAACTTTATAAATAATTGTACATGCACGCTATTTAATATGCTCATGTCCTTTTAAAATCCTATATGCCTTTGAAACGTTAAAACTTCCGCCCGCAGCAATCGACATTTGATTGACTGGTTATGATTGCAATGATAGGGATAAAAAGTCTCTCCTTCAATATCCGCTTGGAAAAAGCTCACTAGTCTGGAGTTTTCGGGAACTTAATTACACATCTCCAATCATCAAGGCTAGGGACTTGTTATAATGAAAAGTCTGTGCGCCATTCCGCTTCGTTGATTGGCTCTCATAAGTTTTTGATGATACATGCATTAGACTTTCATTTCCTTGCAAAGGTTTGGAATTATTAAGATTTTTTGATAGGCTGTATTTTTTTAAGTAGAGTGTCTTAATATCATTCTTCCTCGTGTATGGATGGTATTTATGATGTAAAAAACAATCTTTATCTTTTTGTAGAAACAAAACGAGATGGTTCACTACAGCTTGCTTGGTAACAGCATCTTTCAGTAGCCATGGTTGAGCCATCACCAGTAGCGTCTGACAATCATGGTTTTTGATACACCTCCTTTCCTTTCCTTTTGTGTAAATAATTCCATCATCACTGCTCTCAAAATCGTGAAGGAAAACATCGTGAGGAAACCAGCGTGTCCCAGAACCTAAAATTCGAAAACATGTCACAGCTACCAAACCGCGCTGGGCCCACTTGAATAGAGGAGGCCTGTGTCCCAGCAGTGGGAACATTGTAAGCTTTGCCTTTTTCCACTTTTAAAATTCTGATAAAAAAGCACTTCTTAAACAGCATCATTATATTTTCTTTACTCCTGTTTAAAGTCTATTGTTAAATGTATATATTTATTTAGCTTAGTATAATATACTTTACTTTACATTGTATTGTGTAAATGGTACACCACAGACTACCTACAGTATTTGTATCTCCTTCCCTTTTCAATCCATCCAAAGGTTATCTTTAAAAGATCGCTCTTAGCGATAAGACCACCCTTTGTAAAATTTCTATATTTATGTCTGTAACTTATATGGTGTACACAATAAAGAGAATTCTATTCTATTCTGTAGGCTGATTATGATAGACCTCCTGATGTTCAGCAATCCCTTACGACATTTAATTTTAACAAACTCTAAAACGTCTGTGCACAGCACAGAAGTTTTTGAGTTTGTTAAAGTTAAATTGTCTACATCAATTTACACTAATATTATACAATATTAGTGTAGATTGATGTAGACAAGTCCCACGGAGCACGGATACGCTTCGGCGGCCGCTGATGGATCCGGCGTTATAAACACTATCTTAACAAACCGTGTCACCGTTTTCTCGCACTACGACGCAAATGACAACGATTTTTCTGCTGGGGAGTTCGTTGCGTCACTTCTTCCTAGCTAAAGCGTTAGGAAGTGATTAAGGGTCGGCCTTTTAGGGGACCGTCTTATGTAATTTTGACGTTCAAAAAGTGATGTTTCGGAATAGTATTTATAATTTGGGATATAATTTTTTCAGGATAGTGTTCATTCTGGATAAAGTGATTCGGGATTTCGAGTTTCGGCCTAACGCGTAAAAGTCGATTCTAAGCCTAGTTTTAATAAATGACTTCTGATTTTGATAGATACTGACACCTTTGAAGGCGTTTCGTGGCAGAAGTTACGCGCTCAAAGCGTTTTACTCACTACCTCGAATTTTGTTAGTTCTGCCGTCTTTAAAATTTACTGGATTCCGAACTCTGTGGTAAGTCAGATGCACAGCTATTGTTAGTGCAAAATCTGATCTAGATCTTATACCTATTTGCAGGTCTATACTGGGACTGAATACATTATCGGTGAGGTCAGACTACCCGAATATAAAACTGCAAGTTGGGCCTATCTTACTTTGTAGGAGCGAAGTCTCGCGGGACAAGGTGAACCTAGTAGTTTATTTATAAAATTTTATACTGGTCGACTGTCTACGGAAACTATTACAAGTGCTTTAGTTTGTTGTATTATATTAGGTTTACATTTATTAAATATCAATATATTATCCTGCTATACCCTTAAGCCCTTTGTACACACACGTTTTTCTTGTCGTGAATAACTACGGTTTATTCTCTGTGTGCTGGCACGGTCGTCAGTGTTGTATGTATCACTATGGAAGCTTGTAGACGGACACGTTTTTTCAATGGCGCGGTTTATTACAAATGGTCGCATTTTGAGTAATCGATCTCTTTCTTACGTGGATTTTTATCAACGGTCAGTTCACTTCTTTTTTAAAGGTGCAAAATTTGATCTAGATCTAATACCTATTTGCAGGTCTATACTGGGACTGAATACATTATCGGTGAGGTCAGACTACCCGAATCTAAAACTGCAAGTTGGACCTATCTTACTTTGTAGGAGCGAAGTCTCGCGAGACAAGGTGAACCTGGTAGTATATTTATAAAATTTTATACTGGTCGACTGTCTACTGAAACTATTTGAAGTATATGATTGCTTTAGTTTGTATTATATTAGGTTTAAATTGATTAAATATCAATATATTATCCTGCTATAACGTTACGCCCTTTGTACACACACGTTGTTCTTCCCGCGAAAAACTATGGTTTATTCTCTGTGTGCTGGCACGGTCGTCAGTGTTGTATGGATCACTATGGAAGCTTGTTGACGGACACGTTTTTTCAACGGCGCGGTTTATTACGATTGTTCGCATTTTGAGTAATCGATATCTTCCTTACGTGGATTTTTATCAACGGTCAGTTCACATCTTTTTTAAGGGCACACTTGTTCGGGTCGATTATCGTGAACTTCTGATTAGAGGAGACGTACTGTCACCTGCTTTCGTAAAATGTTAGTTTACGTAAGTCTGGCACGAAAATCACGCCTGCAGGATCACGCTATACTTTCAAACTAACATAATTGATCTACTCGATCGAACTCGTCATTCCTTACCAAAATACTGATTGTCCATTAAAATCGAACAAGCGTAAAATGTCGACAATAAGTAAAAATATTGTATAAATATAATTTTACTCATGTGGAACAATAGAAATTTAAGGTTCCCACTTATTTACGACTTCACAAATCAGGCTTAAAATTAAAATTACATTAGTATTTAAGCGATGATAAGTTTTCCTCATTTACAATCGGTATATGGTAATTGGTTACATGCATTACAAAGACTCGATCAATTTAATTTTTCAGTTAGAAAAGTTAAAGAGAAGCGGTCGGTGTACTAATGTCATTAATAATTCACCATTGTAATTGTTACTTGTACTGGTGCAACAACTGATTAGGTTTTACAGAAATTAGAAAAGGACAATGGCAAACGCCCAAACAAATTTTTGTTGGCATTTTTTTTGCGTCTGCGGATGAAAAATATGTTAAAATACAAAGTCTGAATTTCTGAACAGTTTGGTCTTCAGTTATACTTTTAAAGGAAGTCAGGAATTAAAGATATTCTAGTTTGAAGTTCTAGAGGTTATGTCTTATCAACAACAGACCGTAATCGAAAAAGAAATCTAGAAATACCTACTTACCACTTAATATATCATTGATAGGAATGCATTTTCACAGCAAATTAAACTGCAGTCTATGTATTCAGAGTAGAATACTCTTTAATATGTACACCATATAAATTATAGACATAAATATAGAAATATTACAACAGGTATGTAAGTCTAGCCGACCCTGACGTGCCCAGGTCTGCCACATGGCCCACATGCGACGTAAGGAAATAAATGCTCAGAAGAATATTTATTTAAAAATGTTAGCGAACCTTTAGGACAGTTATAGATATATATGATTAACTAGCTTCTGTACTACTACTACTACTTCTTCTTTCTTCTTCTTTACTTATTTATTTATTTAAACTTTTCGCACAAAAGGTGCAAAGGCGGACTTAATGCCTTAGGCATTCTCTACCAGTCAACCAAGGGTGGTGAAGAGATTAGATAGCAGGTGCTTTGGTTAACAGGACAATGATAAAAATAAAAAAACTAGACAAATTTGTAAATATAATAAAAACCACCTGCGGGTGCTACAATATTTGAGTGATGTCTGGCCCATCCTAGACCACTGCAATCATTGTATGAGCGCCACATACAAAAGTTCGTCAATAGTTCTGCAACATAATTATGTGTCAATTTGCAGCTGACACATATGATGCGTGTAGGTCTTACACGGCTCCCCATCGTGATAAACAAATCGATGCGCACACAACGAAATCTGGCAGAATCGGAATCCAGAGTATCAGGCAGAATCGTAATCCAGTCACAGAAAAATTTCATCGTAAAGGAAAACAATCAGAATCCATAGGCAAGCAGTAGTCACACAAGGAACAGTAAATCTCAGAGCTCATAAGCAAAGGCAGTCGATAAAGTAGAAAATCATGGAAAATCGATGGAAAGCACAAAATACCAACGACCAGGTGTCAGTAGGCCGGTTGACGAATGAAATGTCATGGTTTTTTGTTGGTGATCTTGCCATACTCGAATGGTTAGTACTGCGATTTCATTTATGTATTAAAACCGATGACCGCTATGTTCTTAGCACAAACAATTATTTTTATTTTCGCATTTATACTCTGATGCGTCTGCATCAGAACTACAAAACCACATGTCTATGTAGTTTTTATGTAGTAATAATAATAATTATTTATTTGTACGGAATATAAGGTAGTACAAGGTATTGTCTTAAGAGTAAGTTGTACAACAGTGACAAAAGTTCAAGGTCGAATTTCTGACTCCTAAACTAGGCAATAAGCCTGTATCTTAGAAGCCAATGTTCCCCGAAAAAGCAGCGACATACAACTATTTATATAATACACGTGCAAGTACTTCCATTATCATAATAATAAGCAGGAAAAAGAGAGAATAAAAATAAAAAAAAACAGAATATTATGTGCATACAGTATTTAAGTAATATTAATGCAATACGTAAAGCAAAGCATTTTTTGTAACTTAACTAAGATTTTGGCAGGCCTGTTGGTCTAGTGGTCAGTGGCCCTGACTGCTATACGCAAGGTCGTGGATTCGTCGTTCGATTCCCACCCAGGACAAATGTTTGTGTGGTGAGCACGATCATTTGTTCTTTGTCTGGGTGTAATTTATCTATAATATGTATGGATTTAGAAATATTATATGTATGTTTATCAGTTGTCTAGTACTCATATAACAAGCTCTGCTTAGTTTGGGACTAGATAGCGTTGTGTGAAAGATGTGGAAAACAAAAAAAAAAAAAAAATAGGCAGTCGGTCCATTTAAAATACTGGTATTCAGCTGCATCCGGTTAGACTGGAAGCCGACCCCAACAAAGTTGGGAAAAGGCTAGGCAGATGATGATGTTCTTTGTGTTAAAAGTTACAATCAAGCCATGCGACATTTTCACTACATTTTGCTACAGAAATATATGATTCTCCTCCCAAGGAAGACTTAATGTCCAGTAAAGAAGCTCGCATTAGTAGCTAGAGTTGCACGTTGCTGTGGCGTAGCAGTGGCTGACCAGAATTACGACACGTAATTTCGTGTCGTAATTCTGGTGTAGCAGTCGCCTACGCATAGTAGTTGTGGCGTAGCAGTAGCCGGACTCTTTGTAATTGTGGCGTAGCAGTGACCTACGCGTCGTAGTTGTGGCGTAGCAGTCGTTTACTACGCGTCGTATTTGTAGCGTAGCAGTGGCCTACGCGTCGTAGTTGTAGCGTCGCAGTGGCTCACACGTCGTAGCTGTGGTTAAGGCGTCCCGTAACCTTGGCGTAGCAGTGGTCTACGCGTAGTAATTGTGGCGTAGCAGTGGTCTACTTACTTATAAAAGACGCTACAGTGTTGCTCTACAATGTATGGAACATAGCAAGTAAAGACCAAGGGTATGCAAAAAAGGAATACTTTTTTATGGTTTCATTTCATTATCTTGTAGGATTTATAAATGTCCAAAAACTGGGACTAATTATACGGCTTTGAAACCTTTTTTAGTCTTCGTTTTAAAAGCCTGTGACTGTGACTTACAGATGGACAGCTAAACAGACGAACACGGCGTTACTAAAGGATTCTTTGTCATATATATATATATAACAAGGAATCTAGGAAATAGATATATATACATATATACATTGTGTGGAGGTCAGATAGGCAGTAACTCCATGTAAAATACTGGTATTCAGCTGCATCCGGTTAGACTGGAAACCGACCCCAACATAGTGGAAAAAGGCTAGGCAGATGATGAGGCATTAACCGAGGACGGTCCCTGTACGCACTATGCAAGTGCACCCAGAGACAACCCGCAATTGATGTAGGACTATTGCAGTATATATTATCATTTAAAGGCTCCACTAAACAAATTGTCCTTAGAATTCCGCTCACAATCCAATGTAAAACAAGCGTGAAGTTTAATAATTACTACAACACCGTTTAATTCTTAACAAAAAGTCCGATCAACTAAAAACTTGTCCATTTTTGCATCAGCATCAATTGCCCTATAACTGGGCCAGGCGCACACATAGACAATGTCACTCACTGAATTTAAAAATTCATATAATAATTATGAATAAAAAAGGCAACAGCCAAGTGTCGCGGTCAGTCCTTATTTTTTTCATGTTGCAACATTGTTGCATCAAATTATATAGTCTGATCCTGTTTATAGTAAACGATTGTCGTACCGCCGCCGTTACGGATAGGTTCATTTAATTGTTTATGATTGTTCATTTTTTTTTTCTGCGTAGCTGGTTTTCCATGATGGAGGTATTTTAATAAATCGTTAAATATATTAGCGTTTATGCGGGTTACTTATTATGTTGGTTAATTTATTACTGAGTGCAAATTAGGTTTTTCTATCGGTATGTTTATAATGCGCCTTCTTTGTAAAAAATAGCTCATGTAAATATAGAAAATATGCTAAAATGTGAAATCCAAATAAAATCAAACTTATCATAACTTCGAATAGGTTCACAGCCATTCAACAGAATTGCTACCACTTTATCTAAAACATCGCCTTATCCCTAACTTCAATAGCTAACACCAAAGTTGTATCCGCCGAAATTACGCAAAGTTAAAGTCTCAAAAACAGCTTGTCATCACATTAGTCGAATAGTTAAGTCGTATCGTATCGCGTATCGCGTACCGCGGCGTAGTCCGCGTACCCTTCTTACGAGCCCCGCGGCAGGGGTCGTTGCCCCCCAGAATGGTACGACGTCGCCACTAATTAAAGTATATTTTATTGTTCCCCTAACTATTACTATCAATACAGACATGGCGGGCTGACACGAATGCGGGCAAATAATAATTATAATTACATTTTATTTTTATTCCTATGACGCTAACTTAACTACGAAGCGTTATTGTGAGGTTGCAACTTTGTATCTAGTTTTTGCTCTTAGTGTGCATCTTGCGTTATTGTTTCGTGTGTGCGTGATCAATTTAAGTTATACTTGTGGGTTGTTATAATTGAGATCCTTTACGGCCCTCTGTCGATCGAGTGACGAAGTGTGGCGATTTTGTTGCAAATTTAATTTAAAGTGTGGCAATGTTGTTGTGTGGTGCGTCTTGGAAGTGGTAGCGGAATCTGATAGGCTTAGTAAGTATTAATAGGCTCTGACCATAATAAACCATTAATAATAAGCCATTTCTTCGTATGTTCGGAAAATTTGTCTTCTCCGTAAATAAGGCAATGAATGTTGCTGAACGGTCAAAATGTAAACCATTCCTAGTGATAGTGTGTTACGCAGTTACCTCGCAGATCTGTAAGGATTGGAGAATTGAATAAAATGTCCGTCGAGACTATTTGAGCTTCTCCTCGATCTAACTCTAAGTAATTTACCACGTAAAATATTGTCCTTTATTATTTAATCTGATGTTTCTTGTAGTTGGCGAGTCTTTTATAGCTATCATTTTTCATTAAGACCCCTCACTGTATTTATTTCAATTGAAATGCAAATATTGCCTAGATAATGACCAATTGCTTCTTCAAACGCCAGGGCTACTGAATCTGCTGGACCTTTAACAATCGTCCTCCTGTTCTTTACTAGTTTATTAGTGGTCGGCACAGCTAAGCTTCTTACTTCTTCTTGCATCATCTCTGTTAGCCGTCGAGTTGGACCTCAAATAACCAGAAAAAAAGTTTGAAAGGGCAAAAATCCAATACTAGAAGTTGTTTGTCTCAATCAACTCAGCCTATCGCAGTCCACTGCTGGACATAGGCCTCTCCCGGGCTGCGCCACAACACCCTATCCTCGGCCTTCCACATCCAGTCTGTCCCGGGCACCTTTTTAAGGTCGTCGTCAGTCCATCTAGCTGAGGGGACATTCCACATTACGCTTGCCGATACACAGTCTCCACTCCAGGACTCGTCTGCTCCACCGGCCATCGGCGCTTCGACAGACATAGTCAGCCCACTGCCACTTCAGCTTGCTTACTCTGCAAGCTAAGCCGTTAACTCCAGTTTATTTTCGTATAATGTCATCTACATTTGCCATAACTCTAACTGAATACGAGTAGTCTCCGCGCATATTTGTCACGGAAACATATTGTTATACGTATTATATGTATGCCATGAGTCGTTTCGTACGTATCCGTTCTTGCATCATTCATTCGCGTTCTTACTTCCATTCACCGCTAAACAATAGACTAATTAACGTTATATCCAATCTACCTCATTGTTATTTATATTATTATATACCTATGTACATTATAATTATTATTGTTTTCCATCCGTGTTGTGAATTTGCAATGTGTTTTATTTATTATAAACAACGTGTATTGTAAATAGAACATCTTGATGTCGTAGAAACTAATATTATAAAGAGATAAGATTTAATTTTTTTTGTGTTTGTTTGTTAGCGGGTGAAAACGCGAGGCGCAGCTAGTGTATTGATAATAATATACACTGAGATACCTAAATTGTATTATTTTCTATTGCCTCTAAGGTTGTCTTCTATGCTATCAAATTTCCGGCATGGTTTCTTGCCGCAAGTCCGCTTTCTGAAATTGCAATAACATTGCACAAAAGATGCCTATTTTTAAAACGGAAGAGGTTAATTCCCTAGCCATAAGTTATTACAGTCAGTCGGTCAATGTTAATGATGACAGTTTTCGGGAATGCCACTTCATATAGTACAGATATCCAGGTGATCGCTGTACTAAATACAGAGACATCGTCATACCCATGTCCACAACCAGAATGTAAGAAGATAGATTTGTCATAGTTATACATCCATAAATTTCTTCTTATCTTTTCCATTAGTCGACTGACTGACAAAATCTGGCTATCACAGTAGCACTAGTCCACAATGCAATAAAGGACGACGCCAACAATATTGTTATGACGATCGCTTTGTCATCTCTAGTCGAATCTTCGCCATCTTAGGCAGAGTGCACATGACTCACGTTGCGCTTAGAACGCTTAGAAGTTATAGGTATTGTTCCGAGACGTTCTTATAACGACGAGCGCTCCATTCAAGAGCTGCAAACTTGTGTAAGGTAGATAAGCAAGATAGTGTAGACTGAGGTTTATTCTGTTACGTCTTTGTAATGATTTCGGCGCGTGTGTTCTGTTCAACGAGTAAGTTTCTAATTATGGGCAATAGGAGTAGCACCGTAATTGCGTAACACTGTCAATCTCTATCTGAATCATTTTCAAGGATTATTGCTAATCCATTGCTTCATATGTTCGAAAAATTTCTGTGCTCAACAACGTAAAAAACGCAATGAATGTTGTTGAACTGTCAAAATGAAAGTCATTGTTATTGATAGTGTGTTACGCAATTACCCTGCTTTTTGTGTTTTGGCGCATTGTGGGTTGGTAGATCTATGTCACATGTATTCGAATGTTTGGTTCTGGATTCCTCACGATGTTTCCAGCCTACAACTCGTAAGTCGCAGCCGTTATCACTGGACCTCCACTGCTCTCCTTGTATGTGTGATGACCTTATTATTCTCTTCGGTACAGTTTCATATACTTTACAGCTCCACTGCGCACGCCGGCGCCTCTCGTATATTTTCTTATGACAACTAATACGACATTATAATATCTATTTTCATACAAATAACATCAAATATGGCTTGACAGATGGTATAATTCATTGCGACGCGACGTGTAGATACCTACGTATTCTTATTTATAGTGCCTCCTGTCAACCGTCGTTCGTTCGGAGAAAAAAACGTATTAAAATATATTGCGTTGAACTTCCTTTGCGTTTTGCACGAAAAAAACGAAGAAATGTTACTTATACACATAACTCTCTCATTTTCTTGGAAGTTGATTTACAATTGCTTTGTTGAATTTGTTTATTTCTGTTAACAAAATTAAAACGGTTCCGTACGTTTTAGCGGTTTAATGATGTTACTAAGAATGAGTGATAAAGAACATGCGTACGTACTCGTACATACGTGTCTATTTATGATCTTATATTCTTTGTCATATCACTGTTTTGCATAAGCTGTATTAACATTTACAATGCTCACAGCATTACTCTGATCGTAATATTATATGTGTTTCCTTAGTCCCGAAACTACAAGGGTTAAAAAGCTGTAAAGGGTTCGTTTTTCTTTTCTTACAATATAAAGCTTAGCCGAAGACTAACAATTATTTCGCCAAAGGCCAGTGAAAGCGGAGTCACAGTTGAAATTTTATTATTTCGCTTCTCAGAATACGAAATTAAAATATTTCTTTGGGTTGCGTTTCGTATATGGCGACGTGAACCCTATGACAGACAGACAGACAAGACAGCGGCCGGCTGGAGCGATATTTTATAATTTGGTATAATAAAAATATTATTTATGTGAACGGATTTTGCTTTTCGGCCAGCGATATTGCACATTATTCCTTATATTACAGCAAAATTGATGTTATTATTATCAATATCTATTTTTAATAGTGTCTAAATTGTTTCATAGTACATTAATCGGTCCTATTAACACACATTCAGTTCATAATCATCACGCGATTGACGCAATAGTTGCAGCAACTTAACTACTGACATAACTGTAAGGATGCAAACGTGCGTCTAGTCGCGCGTCAGACAGACAGTCGTGCGACTAGTCGCGGGTCGCGGGGACCGCCGAAATACCAGCTGTGGTGCTAAAATAAAGTTGGAATAGAACTCTTTTGCTGGCTTCCGCCTCGGGGGTCGGCGGCGTAAACGTACATTTTTATGAATACTTAAACTAATAATTAACGCCGCACTTAGTCGCGCTTAGAACACTGTTTACGACTAAATTTTCTTCGAATCCATTGTTTTGTTATATCTAAAGAGCGTTGCGGTCCATTTTCCGAGCGGCTCATTATTCCGTATCAGACGCGTGCCAGTTTGCGCGCCATATTTTTAAACGGCAACATTTTATTTTTGTTTTATTTTTTTACTAATTATTATAATTAATGGGTTTGTTGTACGCTGGCATAGTGCATTGTGCGTTGCTCCGCGAAGCTATAGTCAATTAAAATGAGGTTGCTTTATTCGAATGCATTATCTTTGAGTTATCTGCATACAATGATAGTGGCTTTTGAAATTGCTCGTGCAGCAGAACTCCAACGTTCTGGCAAAACTCAAAGCATTTATGGCAAATAAACCAATTACAGGCACTTTTTGAATTGTCAAGGGGTCGGTCAGTCAGAAAGATGAAGCCAGTTGCCCATTCCAAAGCCTAGTAGGTACCTATGGAGAAGAACGTGCTAGAAATTCCGCAAACTCAGATTAATACAGATATTTAGGATTATCCCGTTTATTCTGCATGAATTGTACACCGCATGTTGCACCGTGGAAGCTTAGACGTGAAGTTAGCTTTAATTGAACTGTCAATCCCTAGTATAAGATTGGCAGTTCGCTTACGGAATAGCTCAACTGGCGAATTTTAAAGGGAATTCAAAAAAATGAACATGAACCCTACTATGAATCTGCATTACATTGCACGGTCAAATAATTACACACGAAACATTTACACTTTTATTACGTCAGCATCATCTGCTAGGGGTCGGTTTCCAGTCCAACCGGATGCAGCTGAGTGCTTCATACCAGTATTTTACATGGAGCGACAGCCTCTCTGACCTCCACAACCCGGTTACTGGGTAATACGATACCCCTATTGGGGAAGAATGGTTACTGGTTATTACGACTTAAAGATAAGAGTACCTTAGTAGACATGTTTTTATAACATGAACCCAGTCCTATATCCAAGCAGATACAAGAAAAAATCAAGAAAGCTATACATTTACAAGTAACGTTACTGGAAAATAAAAACGGCAATCTATTAGGTGTACCGGAAAGTTCTGTCGGTTTTTGTAAATAAAACTCGTGGTTAGTTCTTAAAACTATTATTTATATTTTAATCAATTACATATTGTCCCTGATTTTCTACTACACGTTCAGATACACACTCGAGTCCAAAAACACTACACAAATTTCTACAGGCTGTAGCAGCGTTATTTCCCTTCTGGAACTCATAAAGTATATAATGCCTCAAATGAACTTTATCGTTGGCACTCATTTTGACACTGCGGCTACTCAGAAGTGAATGACAAATTATTGCGCAATACGTGTATTTATAGTCCGTAACCCAGAAATTATGACGCAATATTATTCAATACTTTTAACGTATTGTTATAGAGAAACATTCGAAAAATTTCTATGTACAGACGCCAGCACATCAAGCTACCCGAAACTGTCAGATTTTGCCAATCAATCATTGTACCTTTTTTGTGTGCGAAAAGTTTAAATAAATATAAATAACCTTATGCTTTAGCGCTAAAGTTGAAAATCTATTAAAGAAATCTGACAGATTGTAGTAGTTTGATGTGCTGGCGTCTGTACTTACTACCAAAACCGACAGAACTTTCCGGTACACCCAATAATTTCAGGGCTGCACTCATCACCATCATAACGATAATCAGCCTGTAATGTTCCCACCGCTGGGACACAGGCCTCCTCTGTGAGAGGGAGTGGGCCGTAATACACCACGCGGCCCCAGTGTGGGTTGGTGAATGTCACAAGTCTTCGAACTATTGGTTCTAGGACATGCCGGTTTCCTCACGATGTTTCCTTCACCGTTTTGAGAGCAGTAGTGATGAAATAATATACACAAAGTAAAGCGCCTGTCTGGGTTCGAACCTACGACCTACAACACGTAACTCGCGGTCATTACCATTGGACCACCACTGCTCACTGTTTGTAAAAACTGCATTCAGCAACCTTCAACAATAAACCCTTCTTGCATCTTTCCTTCCGAAACTTCCTTTCCACACATTTGTGGTTTTCTTGCATGCGTGTGTGTTCAGGAGCAATAATATGTCATGTATACACCTAGCAAATGGATTGACGTAAAGACACATTGTGTTACGTTGATGGTGTTCCGTTATTAAAGAACAAGGGTGACATCTGTCGTCGAAGCAAGGTATTTATTCGACATTTACAGACAGGGCTGTCGAAAACATTTCCAAAGATAATTGTGTAAATTAAAAATAATATAAAAGTTTTTTGGTTATTTTCGTCAATTATCATCATAAATGTCAGAAATATTCTCGAAATAGTATTAATATACAACATGTAACGTTAAATGCGCAAAACCTCAGACACCCCACCTGATTTTTAATTCAATTGACCTATTTTAGAGAGAAAATAAGTCATTCAAAAAATTGTAAAGGTTTTATGTGCTGTTTTAGTTTTACTGGCCATTCTGATCGTTTTTTGCGTCTGCGACGACGCTTTATCGAGGGAGAAGTCGTCACCGGGCCGCTGCGCCGCGCTGACATTGGGTTGCTTGACCTATTAAGGAATAGACGCGGCAACGTTTTTAAAGAAGATTTTTTGAAAAATATGACCTTTATTAAAAAGTGGTTCAATTAATTCTGCTCGTTATTCTGAACAAACTATTTTCAGGTTTTGCGCATTTAACGTTACACGTTGTATGTACCTTTATACTATTATACCGAAAAAATATGTAAATCTACAAAAACTACTTGTTATCTACATAATTCAACTTAATGGTTCTAGTAAAAGATTTTTTCTAAAATCAGCCGGTCGATACTGTAAAAATTTCACCGTGAAACCATAAGTGAAGTGAGCACTTAATAGTGTTAATCCCTAGCGAATGACAGCTCACTCCACGCTCACTTCACCCAAGCTTTCACGGTGAGATGGTTACAGAATCGCACGGCAGATAATAATCTTCGGCAGCCCTACAGCACTGCTACAGGTGCATTTAACACAATGAATACAAATAAAAGAAACACTGGTGTGAATTAAATTAAGAACATAGTAAGGTGGGGGGCGGGGGGGAGAGAACCAGTCGAGAGCGCACGATTGTATGACCGTTAATTCCTGATCAGTTTTATAGTCAATTTGTTGCTTATTTAGTTTAATTAATAACTCTATAAGACTGCAGTTTAATTACACGTGTGCTTTGTTCATTGGTCACTTAGTGCTGGCTTCGAAGCCCAAAATTTTGTTTCTTAATTTTTTTTAAGAAAATGGGCGTCTAAATATGAATTTAAGAATACAGGGTTATTTGTAAAACACCAACAACCTATTAAGAGGTCATTGTACTCATCATAATGAACAACTTTTACTATGGGACATAAACCTGAAATCGCGATAAAAAATCAGCTGTTCTCCAAAATTTTGACGACTCGTACGAACATAAATGTAGGGAACAGCTGATTTTTTTTCGCGATTTCAGGTTTATGTCCCATAGTAAAAGTTCTTCATAATGATGAGTACAATGACGTCTTAAGAGGTTGTTGGTGTTTTACAAATAACCCTGTACATGACGAAACTAGTTGCGCAAACATAATTAGTCATTGATAGTTTCACGTAGCAAAAAGCATTATCAGCCCGTATTGTTCCCACTACTGGGAAACGGGCCTCCTCTTTTCGAGAGGGAGTGAATCATGAAATTATCAATGAATAACTATGTTAAAACTAAGGTAGGTACTAAAATGTCGCTTTCATAAAATTTGCGGCCAATAAAATGTTCCAATTGTCATTTGATGAATAACTTATATCTATAATACACCGAAAAAATAATTTAAATAAATATAGGTACCTACTTAGATACTAAAAAAAAAACTGCGCTAGCCATTTAGTGCGTGCCTCTAGTCTAAAATAAAATATTTACCTAATCTTATATAAAAATATCAAATTTTGAATCTAATGTAATTTAATTTAATCTATGTTGTAATCAATTTAGCTTTAACAGTTTATTTTTATTTAATTCTTTTTTCAAACTATGTATTACTGGTTTTATTTATTTAATTGTGTTATTATCTGCGCATAATGTAGTGCACGCTGTGCTTTTCTGTAAGTGATGAGGCGCTTAAACTTAAGTTTGCAATGTACAAATTATAAAGTAACAGTGTACTCATTGTTGAAAAGCCTAAGAAATAAATAAATAATGTACTGCAAGATTCGACTCAATCAAACAATACGACTAACCAAACCATTGCATGACAACACTCACAGTCACAAGGGACCCAAGTCAGTTCCTTTAGAGCATAATGTTAAATCTTCCATTGATGAAGAATGGTATTACAAAATAAACTTGATACAGAGGCAAGTGGATAATTTAATAGAATAATAAATGTTAACATCCGTATTAAGAGTACATCGCATTGTATTGAAGCGGCAACAATGAGCTCGGCGAGGATAAAAGTACGTATTACTTTACTGTACAGTCGGGGAAAAAAATCTTACAGCGCGACGACGTCGTGCAACTCGACACGTGCCCTCGAGAACGCTTCAAACTCGCAAAGGCAACACTGACCTGCCGACCGCGGAAAGAACGCGTTCAAAATTCGAAATTTAAAAAAATTCTTTAGCACCGTTAATTTAATAAAATGCAAGATGTTCATTAAGACTTTTATTCACAACCGTACTTATACGACAGATTCGTTCCGCCGTCGGACAATTAATATTAATTAAGATTTAAATTGGTCTAATTACATAGAGCCCAGCCCATCTCCAGCAAGCAAGCGGGATATTCTTTTAGTGTAGCCGAAATATTAAACAAAAGTCTTACTTTTTTTTCTTATTTATTATTCAGCGGTTATATAAACCACCCTTTATGGCAAAGGAAAGTTTAACGCTTGTTTCATTTTGAATACCTGTAATGTTTTCATTTTATTGAAATAAATGTTTTATCATTTTGTATATTTCATTGATGTTATTTTGCTTTCAGGTAAGTACTCAGTATACGCATCGACAACCAAAATTTCCTCGGGAGTAAGGTAAGTGCTTCCAGTCCAGAAGATAAACATGTTGAAATCGACATAAAGCTGAAATCAGACTACCATATTGTATAGTTATTAATGTAAAAATACCAGCTACTTAATTAAAGGCAGTGTACGAGTACCTACCGAAAGTCAAATTAAAAATTGTTGTTGTTAATGCACTCATTATCGGTTTTGTATTCCCGAATCTGATCGCTTGATTTTCGCGCTCTCGGAATATACAGACTACAGAGCCAGGTTTAAAGTTCGGATATAAAATAATGTTACATTTACCTTAATTAAAACAGCAGTCACATTGTAGTAAAATCAGCATTTACTAAAACGTCATACAATAAGCTTAAAGTTTTTTTACAAGGTGTTTTGTAAGCGTTGCAGCGATTACCCCTTTCACGTGTCCCCCGCACGACGCTTTTATTTTATGCAGCTCTGACTGTACATATGTTTATTTGCACGCGCCGCCACGTATCCTTTAATAACACCCAACACTAGCCGAGTGTAACCGACTCATTCAGACGCAAGTGAAAATATTAGTGTCTATCTTGCACTAGGTATCCAATAGGTTCCGTATGTTTTTTGACAATTTCTTATCTGTCACTCTGTTGATGATAAAATTATTCCGCAACGTGTCTCATTCTCCACTGCCTATACTAAGTACCTCACTGATTTGGTATTAGTATGCAACTGTCAAGTACACGTCTTCCCAAAAGTGCTTACTGTGCCCATATTGTTTATGGGTTTAATCAATTATCAATTAGCTGCTCGTTCGCAGAACGACGATCGAGATAATTCGCACGGCATTACGCTTGCGGGACCCAAAACATGTACACATGCGCGCCGGTTTGTATTGTCCCACAATTTAGCGCACTGCTTTAGTGTATCATTGAGCACTGCACAGCTTTGGGTTAGCGCGACTAAAGTGCTAGATCTCTCCCTTTTAATGGTGCGCTGGGGATGTTTTTAGTCTTGTGACGTCAGACAACCCTTTGTCGGCGCCCACGATCATTTGTCGCGTTCCGACGACGCGTTTGAATAAATGTATCGCGAGATGCAAGTGCCTCAATTATATAGCATTATCGTTTTATATATTTGTGTTGGGGAAGCTTAAACGAGCGACGCTCACGCTCAGTATTACCTGCCATGTACCTGCTATGTACTGCTCAATTAGAGCGCTGTTTTCTGTGATTTACTTTTGACTTGATTTCAATTCGAAACAAGTTGGCTGTGATCAATGATTGCAGGTTATTCATATTTTTAGGAGAGGTTTTCCTGAGTCAGGTTCTTTAAATATGATTACAAATGCTGCAGTATTGAGATAAATAGAGGAAGCGGAGGCTCTCGCTCTATAATTTCCACGTTATTAATTTCTAAATATGCACATATTCCAATCCGCCGTTCCATTATTTTCTAATTGTCAAATCTACCATTCTGTCCGTGAGAGCGATTGGGAAACAGTTTTGCGGTAGCGTTGCGGTTTAAGACTGATTTCACTGATTTATTTGAGTTAAGCACAAGCTATCGGGCCGGAGGCACGACGGACTTGCTAATGGGAATCAGCTTCCGGCTGATGCTACATGTTCATACATAATCGCGGCATCTTCAAAAGCCTGATTTGGTGAACTAGACTACAGTTTGCTGCTAAATTTTGGTTTTTGTGCGATGTGCAGTTTTCGCAATTTTTCCTAGATTTATTGTAAATATTTTTTAAACGTTCAGGGTCAGTGATAAAAAAAAAATTGTAACTTAAACTTTGTTTTTTAGGAATGGAAACGTTGCCGGAAAAAAATACGTTAGTATTCAAGCACCGAAACTATTTTAAACAACACTCTATCCTCTTGTTTTAACTGAAATACCTTGAAAAGATGTAGGTACCTATTGTACCTACTGCAAATATATTTCAAGGTAAGCACGTGCAAGCTACTCAATCCAACAACACAAACAGTTTAGTCCCTTTTTCCGACGAACCAAACAAAGCGTTACTCTGCAAATGTTTTTGATCGTAACCTAATATTATTGGTCACAAAAAATCCGGCCGAACCTAGTTTCGGCCAAGGTTTTCCTTACATAATTATGGGGCCATTACAGTAATAGAAAATTGATACATTGTTTACATAGTGCTAATTAATTGTATTGGCTAATTATCATATCGAATGACCGGAGCTTTAGGGTGATCGGTTTCAAAATAGGAGGTCACGGATTGGAGGAAAAAATGGAAATAAAAAAAAAAGGATTCGTCTTTGTTCATTGTTAGTTAGATGTGGGGAAAGAACACTCCGAGCTACAGAGCTAAGGCTCTGTAGCACAGGACAGCGGGGTAATTGCCTGACACACTATCAGTAGCAATGGATTTCATTTTGACGGTTCAGCAACATTCATTGCGTTATTTAAGTTGTTACGTTTTACGTTGTTCAAACATATGAAGCAATGGATTAGCAATACCCTTCAAAGTGATTCTGATTGAGATTGATAGTGCGTTATGCAATTATGGCGCAGGTTTATTCTGGGAAAACATTCGCCAAGAAAATTTATTATGTTTATTTAGTGTCCCTAAATTCAAAGCACAACTATCATATTTTGACAGTTGAATGAAACGGCTTTTTTTTGTTTTCAATTTGCTCAATAATTAATTTCCCTGACAGTACCTACTCAGTATTTGTAATCGTTCATTTAAGTCCCTGATATGGTCATGTTTGCGTGTTAGTTGTCGAAAGACATTATCCAAATTATCTAAATTCTATAATAATAATTAAAAAGAGAAACCTTTATTCATACAAGAATCTTATTGAAACTAAATACCTATTAATAGCACTAATAGAAACACACCACTTCGTTATCAAAGGAAAATCGAAAAAAAAAAAATAGTAGTTTCAAGTAATAAAATTTTCAGCAAGTTTTCGGCTTATAACGTGTAACCAAAAAGACAAGGCACCAATCAGAGACGAGCACCCCCAGCCGAATGTCAGGTGAGCCACGCTACTGGTCAACAATTGGCGGTAAATTTGAATTTCGAATACGAACTGTCAACAGATGGACTGGTGAACAAGTAAAGATCCCTTGAGACGAGACTCGTCAAAGACAAAGTTGTCTATGTCCCGTCTATCAGTGTTGGCCCACGCTCTGTATGCAAATAGTTTACTAGCGTTGTTGGTCGCGTTGCACATTGTCAAATCATAATAACCGAAAAGTAATCTACTTTTTTATTTACATACACATGTAAATGGCCTGCCAGGCTGGCATATCAACTCCCGAACTGCTGGGCTTCCTAATAAAACATAGACAAGATTGTTAATCCTTGTGAAAGCAAATTTCCTCCCTGAGGGTCAGGTGATAGGATTCTCGTCACAGCACGAATTGCAATTTGTTTGTGATGAAAGTGTTGGACGAACTTCTGTCGAAATTCATGAAGACTGGGCAAGAGGTGTAATGATCCGATGATTCTTAAGCTGACAACTGAACAGTGCGCCACACATGACGCCTAATTACGTATACTAGTGATTCTTATAACGTATTGTGTACAGTATTTTCGTAAGTTATTATAAGCTTCATTTTGAAAAAAAATTAAACATACATATTTTAAATCTTTATTGTTTGAAATGCTTTAAAAAATCTCCATCGTGTTGATGGCCTTGTTGTTATACAATAGTAATACTCCTAGGTGACAAAAGACCCTATTAAATACTAGCATCCACCCGCAACTTCGTTTGCGTTAGAATTCGGAATTCTCGCCGATTAAATTTTGATCTCCAGTTTCAACCCCTTAGTGCAAGATTTTTTTAAATAATGTGGTTAATGTAATTGGTTTATTTATATATGTACAGAAAGATAGATTAGGTAGGCTTAATACATTCGTGTCTGTGAAAATACTAATACTAATACTAATATCCATGGAAATACACATACAAAATTTCAACTCAATCGGTCAAGCCGTTTAGTAGTTGACACACCGACAGAAGCGCCACCTACCGGGTCCAATTGTATTTTTACAATAATCCAGGAAACCATCGAAATACTCATATAAAATTTGAACCCAATCGGTTCAGCCGTTTAGAAGTTATGTGAAAAAGATAAGTACAGAAGGATAATTCATACTACCCGTTGTCCTATTACCCGTTTTCCCGTAAGAATGAAGCATTTTCCCGCAGTAAAAAGTAGCCTATACTCATCAGGGATAATGTCGGCTTCTAATGGTAAAACAATTTTACAAGTCTGTCCAGTAGTTTCGGAGCCTATTCAATATAAACAACCAAATCTTTCGTCTTTATAATATTAGTGTAGATAATAAGTCTAGATATTATTACACCACGCTTGGGTTTGGTCATTCTTCCCTGTAACATCGACACGCAAATCTCGCCGGGAAAAATTCGGCACCCTTTTGCAGCACAGGAACCTCGAAATTGTAGTATTGCTCGACTAAATCCGCGACAGTTTCAGCAACGTTCTTCCTCGGTACTGATTGATTTGGTCTTGGCTCATTTTCTCGCGATGCCTGTGGGAAATATGCAGAAAAATGGTGAGCACTACAGCTCAAAAATCCCCGCTTGAAGGAGTACTACCGTCTTGTTATGGTTGCGACGCGATCGACCTTTCTTGCCCGCAACAACAGAGTAAAACCGTCCTTGTCGCCTTCCACTTCTGTATCTTATGTGTCCACATTTGAGAACTCTGGCGGAAGCCTGAAGTTTTCTTCTTGGTGTTTTTCCTAGTTGTGACGATCGCAGTCTTCTAAGATGTTTATGAACTCTTAACACAATTGATACAATCAAGATTGACAAAACCACTGTTTGACGTTCGTACGCTGGTCGACATGACGTCGTGTACATGTCGACTGGTCATGACTACTTTTTGCGTGTCGAATGTAAACTAAGGCACGTCGCGTGTCTTTTCTGCGAGAAATGCTCGAATCGACATGGCGAGAATAGCTTGACTTGATTTTTACGAGGGAAAACTTCGTATCGAACAACAATAACGAATGCAAGATGCGCAAGAATTGCCTTCTTGATTGGTATTCAGCTGCATCCGGTTAGACTGGAAGCTGCACCCCAAGATAGTTGGGAAACAGGCTAGGCAGATGAGATTAGGTCGTAGATTCCTAAAAAAACCGGCCAAACACGAAGGATTTCCTACCACCGCACAATACTGAACACTACATATACAGCGTGTAACGGAAAGGGGGTATCAACCCTGAAGGAGGTGAATGTGCTCATGAAACTCAACAACTTTCCCCAAAGAACATAGGTCGAAATATGAAAAAAAAATTTGGCCCTCCCTTACAAAACTGACTACCAGCTGATTGATTTACTATGGGAGGGCCAAATTTTTTTTTCATATTTCGACCTATGTTCTTTGGGGAAAGTTGTTGAGTTTCATGAGCACATTCACCTCCTTCAGGGTTGATACCCCCTTTCCGTTACACCTTGTATATAAAAACCCATTTCTTATATGTTTGAATTTTTAACTTAATTTTATTTGCTGTTATAGCGGTCATAACACCGTCACATTGTGAAAATTTCAAGTGTCTACCTATTACGATTCAAAAGATAAAGCCCTGTGACAGACAGACGGACGGACAGCGAGGCCTTAGAAATAGGGTCCAGTTGGCACCCTTTGGGTACGCAAACCCTAAAAACTTGACATGCACACTTAACTTGACATGCACACTTAACAAAATGCTACCCTTTACGGACGGATCGGATACGGGACAGTTACTCGTATGCGCATAACACGAGTGTAAAGCGCCCGAAAATAACAAGATTTCTTAATAATGATAAAATATTAAAATAATTATAAGTCGGGTCATCATCTGCTTAACCTTTTCCCAACTACGTTGAGGTCAGCTTCCAGTCTAACCGGATGCAGCGGAATAACAGTATTTTGCATGTAACGTGCTTTCCGAGGCACGGAGGGGTCTTGGTATAATAAATACGCTTGCCATCTATACAGATGGTCACCCATCTACGGACCAACCGCGGCAAGCGTAGCTTAACCTGATCGATCGATCCGTGTGGCTGTTATTACTTAGCCACAAGCCAATTTTAAGTTGGGTATAACACATTAATTTATTCAGTACGAACTAATCTTGTAATCGATGGTATGTACTTAGTGTCGACCGTCCAAAGTCCCCATTTGACTTGTTAAATAGAAAATTTTAGTTTAAGTGGACATCAATACCATGTTTTAATAGCAATTAAGGTAAATTAACTTAATTAATTGAAAGTTATTTGATATCTACTGTCCTTCTGTATTTGTTTAACATTTTTTTATTGGAATTATTAATGTAATAGCTTCTGTCCGACTTCGTCCGTGTGATTTTTTTTATTCCTCCGACACCTCGGCGCAGCGCTTCGATAGTCCGTAGGTACTATTATGTTCTTCGTTTTTACTTAGCGTTCTTTCTCACTTTTTTTCTTTTGAACTCGGTTCCCAAGGGTTCTAGCGAAGAGATGATAGCCTTCCTCAAGAATTGGGATACCAAATGAAAAATAAAATTTTGCAATCCAACCGGTAGTTTCAGAGATTAGCGCGTTCAAAAAAACAATCTTTTCAGCTTTATTAGTAGTATACAAGGTGTAACTTAAATAACGCACAACCTCTTAAGGGTTCATTGTACTTATCATTATGAACAACTTTTACTATGAGACCAAACAGGAAATCGCGAAAAAAAAATCAGTTGTTCCCTACATTTATGTTTGCATAACTCGTCAAAATGTAGGGAACAGCTGATTTTTTTTCGCGATTGTCGGTTTGGTCCCATAGTAAAAGTTGTTCATAATGATGAGTACAATGACCCCTTAAGAGGTTGTGCGTTATTTAAGTTACACCTTGTATAGATTAGTACTTAGCGGCTCATAACTTTCTAAAGCAACATGTTTTATAAATCAAGGAGTCTTTTATATCATGTTGAATTTTAAAAATTTGCCTCAAGCCCAACACTATTTCTCCTTGCCGTGTTTATTGCCTCTATAGAAGGCATTCAGGCAATGTTCGCTAATTCATACGCGGGTTGAGAGAGCGAGTTTCACACTTACGTCAATCAGTGCGTAACTCAAGTAAAGGCATAGTGCTCCAACCACTGGACTAATTTAATGAGAGGGGCTTTTTCACCCGGCGCGCGCCGCCAGCATGTCATACATCGCATATAAATGTGATTAACATAGAAATGACACTATTACGACACTACACCGCGACTTTTAACCCGAATACTTTGAGTTTTTTTTTAAAGATGTATCTTTTTTAGTTTGTTTAATGTTTACTTGAACACATGGTTTATTTTAAAAGACTTGGAACTTTTGCTCGCCCGCGTGTGTGTTGGAAAATAGCCTATGGGAACATAGTACCTCGATTAAAATTACGCTATATTGTAATCTAGTGCCAAATTTCAAAATCCATTCGGACGTTTTCGAGCCAATCCGGAGCACACATCCAGACAAACGGACAAAAATTCTTCTTTACTGTTTTATTATTATATGTATAGATTATGAACCGCCGTAACTGTGGGCTGAACGCTGTGGCTTATCAAAAACGAGATTATTTTAATATTTGAACGCAAAAGTTTCCAGCTTTGCGAATGAATGTCACATGGGTTTTTGAATCAAATGTTTCAACGGATTAATTGTTAATAGAGATATTACGAGTCGTATCATTTTCGTAAATGTAGTATTTCATTCATTTATACGAGGATGAGGGCATGCTTTTATCTGTTTTTGGTTTTTCTTCATATTCCATGTTTTTACGGTGCTCTATAATAATTTTTTTGGAAGGCACAGAAAAAAAACCCAAGACACTTTTATCGGATATCAGTTATTTATTAAAATTCATGAACCGGATTATGGGATAATGTTCTGTGTTTATTAGTGACCACATGCTTGATGCTTCACGCATTTCTAATTTATTAGCTCATCTGACACTTCAGACTGCTCTTTCTTCTTTCATCAGAAGGGAAGTTCTCGTAATTTTAAGAACGTTCACAGTCTGATATCAGTCTCAATCTGTCAAAAATACCTTTCTTTTCCCTGCATTTATGTAAATTTATGTAAATTTGTTTGTCGCCGAGATGAGCTGACTAGATTTTGAATGTTTTCAGTTACGAGAATCGGCCTTCAGCTCAGCGTCAAGTTTTTATTTTTTATTATCAGCCGATTATGTCACACTGCTGGGCAAAGCCCTCCCTATTCTCTTTCCACCTCTCTCTGTCCAGAGCTGCCGAGTCTTTATTAAAGGATCCAATCTTTATTAAAGGAGTCCAACTCATCCGGTCATCTCTGTCGGCCTGCCGCGATGTCGGTTGCCACTAAGCGGGACCCACTGGGTCGTAAGTTTGGCCCATTGATCGTCTGACATGCGGCGGATGTGACCATCCCAATTCCATTTAAGCGTGTAAGCTTTCCGAGTGACATCAGATATTTAAGTGATGGAATGGATGTATTCTTAACCCGGTCCACAAACACAGCATCAAAAGCATATTTATAAACAAAAATATCAACATAAAACAAAAAACGAACGCTCAAAAAAAATTGCTCAAATAATAAGCATGAATTAAAAGTGCCTGTTGTATACTAATTACAACGGGTGCGACTACAATGTGTAGGGGCGCAGAATTAATGAGTAGCGTTCTTAGGGTTGTCGGCCATGTTGTTTCTGCGCAGTGCGCGGAATCTAGCTCATTGCGCAGGCGGCGAGCAGCGAGCACTGCGCACAGATAGCTCAGCTGACTGTGGACTATCGATTGGGGTGCACTCTCGCGATCATATGGGGTTATTGTGTTTTTTAATTCGCAGGGTTGAATTTGGGTCAATCGCTTTTGTTGTTTATGAAATAAATAGCATTATGCGAACGAGCTCCGGCGTTATGGATTAGTATGTGACGGGTTTATTTGGAAATAATTTGTGGAATTCATGAATAATTTATGTTTTTTTTTTTTGGATATTAATGTGTGTTAATTCACAAAAAAATATGATTCAGTTTGGATAGCTGCAACTTTCGGGTACATATTATATTAAAACATCAAATATACCAAGGTCATATGAACGTGGATCCACGCAAGACACAAAAGCTTTTTAATTTTTTCCGTAATTATTGCGTGTATTTATTTAACCACTGATCAATGCTGTGGATTTTGCTTATAATTTGTTCCTTTATAAACCTTTCTAAGGCAGTAATCCTCTCGAAGTACCTAGCCATGAAATTCTCAAATTTAAAAATAAAAAAATGCTTTTACCAATAACGGTACGTTTCCGCACCATTAGAATCGGACAACAATGGGGTCAATATTCTACAAAATAAAAACGGTTTTACGATCTTTCGTAAAATTACCACAAAACGTGTCTTAATTGCACAATAATTATAACCAATTACTGCTCCAATACTTCATTATTTCGCTTTTGTACATATTAGCGAGAAAATTAGAGCCCGCACGTGTGTAAAGGCGCTCAGTGTTACATAAGGTCAGTTTACTTAAGTAACTCTCTCTATTGGATCAAGCATTTTGAGTAGAATATGTCAAATATGTAGGTGTTTTTCACCAAGAATAACTTTTCGGAAAAACATCACAATAAATGTGTAGGGTAGGTATAAAATTATAGGTGCCGTTGATGACAAGATCCTATGAGACCCATAATTTATAAGCCTCTTCTCTCTCAAATAGAAACCTAAGAAATAAAACTCACTTTTCAAACCTATGAACTAATTCAAAATGAACGGCAGTAGAGTGTGGAGTGTCGCAAACTATGCTGCACCTCCTATCCTGTCCTCTGAGTCCCAAAACATGCAGTCAAAGTGACCTCTGCGTTGCCACGGACGACGCCGTGGAAGTTGCAAAGTTTTGGGCTGACAAGATCTGACACAGTCGTGCCAGCGACACCAAGAAGAAGAAGCTAAACAAACGTATTAGGGATTCCTTACAATATCCTCCGGTTTGTGATTGGATTGGGTGTTAACTCTTGGCCTGTTTAAGATTACAAAATTAATAATGACCTTTCTCGAATCTCGACTAATGTTAAGTTGCACGGTGCTTCATAGACTTTCAAGCGTTTACTTCACGGATATTAAAATAAGGATCCAATCGAGCTTCTGCGAAGGTAGGATTTTCCGTAGAAACCCTCATTCATGGCTAGTTATTTTACATAATTGAAGGCAAGCCCATCGCAGTGCCGTACACGCTCTTCATGGGTTATCAGATCATCAATTTGTACATATTTTCTAAAACTTGATTTCTGAAAATACTCTGATTTTGCTCACTGTATCGGTTTGTGGATGTGTATCTGTGCATATAGGGGTGTGAAGAAACTGTAAAAAATGTTGGTGAGGCTTGACATAATAAATTGTATGTTTTTACTAATGGATTAGACTGGAAGCTGAACCCAACATAGTAGGTATGTAAATTTTTCTTATTCATCTTCCTAGCAGCAGGGTGACGCAAGTTTTCTACTCAAACGCCACTATAATTAACATATTTTCGTATATTCGTAGACCTACATTATTAAGAACCCCTAAAAGACTTCCTACACTTTAAAACTATTACATAAATTATATTGACACATCATTTCTACAAATATGAACTCTATGTGCAAGTTATAAAGTAAACAATGGATTGGTAATCACAAATCTACTTGTAAAATCGTCACATCGCTTCACGATTCTGAGTAATAGGAAAATTATTAATTCATGCGGAGAAAGGACTGCATGCTCGTTTATCAAATTATATGTAATAGGTCCTACTCATACTGATTATGGGAATCTTTGATTGATTCTATACATGTTTCCGCTTACGCACGGACAGCAAGACAATAGTAGCATTACAAAATCAGTCCATAACGTCCCACTGCTGGGACACAGGCCTCCTCTCTGTAAGAGGGAGTGAGCCGTAATCCACCACGCGGGACCATTGCGGGTTGGTAAATGTCACATGTCTTCGAATTTTTGGTTCTAGGACATGCCGGTTTCGTCACGATGTTTTTCTTCACCGTTTTGAGAGCTGTGGTGAAGATATAGCTTACACAAAGTAAAGCGCCTGCCGGGTTTGAACATACAATCTATAACTCGCCGCAACCACTGGACCACCACTTCTCTAGCAATGCAATATTATTTTTTCAATAATATACACTAGCGACCCGCCCCGGCTTCGCACGGGTGCAATGGAGAAACAATGATAATTTTAGAGCCATTATTTCTCGTAAAAAGTATAGGTTAAAAAATGGTTATTGTGGGTTATCGCTAAGAGATAGACATATACCATCGCGGACTTTTTTTGGAGACCTCTTTAAGGTGTACAATACTGTAGTACATTATTTTGATCTATATCTACGGGTTCAGCTAGCGTTTACAATGTAAGCGCAAAAAAAATGTGTTTATTTACGACATCACATTAGAAACCTCTAAAATTATCAGTGTTTCTCTACTATATTATGCATGTATTATACATATAAACCTTCCTCTTGAATCCCTCTATCTATTAAAAAACACCGCATCAAAATCCGTTGCGTAGTTTTAAAGATCTAAGCATAAATAGGGACAGACAGACAGGGAAGCGACTTTGTTTTATACTATGTAGTGATATAAGAAGCAAAATCGCAACTATAAGCTTGTTGAAGTGTGGATTGCAGACGTCTCACCATCAATAGTTTATCGATCGTGTAGGCGTGCCTCCAGGAAGACGTCGTTTTGATGCACGAGGCGGCGAGCACGCAAATCGTATACTTTTGCCATGTTATTAATTAACCTTTCTATGATTGAACTTTTTAATGTCAGTTTACCTAATTTTATTGAGCTGACCATGAAGATATAACACCGAGAGTAATGAGTCTAGAACTTAATTAACAATATTAGGTTAAAAATATATTATTGTGACGGGAAAAGTTCTTTTTTATCCAATCGGATTTATAATATTTTTTTGGGAGGATTAAAATATATACACTGCATAAACTTCTAATACTAAATAAACTAACTAAAACTAATATAGCCTCGAAAAATTCATGCGGATGAATTTTTCGACGCCATATTAGTTTTGCGTGTCCACTGGTATGTGTACATTACCAGTCGACAGCGAAGCGAATGAACTTTGACAGACAGACGACATTGCCACGTTGTGTGGCAATGGTTTACCCTTGCCCAAGGTAAAAACCAGGCCTTAGGTTACGGGAAGAGTCAACCACCCGTTTTATGATTTCATTGGAACTATGCATTTCATTCATTGTCAATCATCAATCGAATTAGGTTTCTAAGGGAATGTTGATCAGTATTACATTAAGAACTGCCTTCTTAATTATTTCAAGTAACTTATTCAACAGCCTGCATAAATCATCATCTCTAGACGCAACGACTTTACAATGATTCTCCTTGATAATCCAAGACTTAGATTTAAAATATTACCAAGCATCTATCTTAAACAAAGGAAGGCTAAATAAAAGTTTATAAAATAGTCATATTTTCCGGATGCAGCACAAGTAATGCGCAGGTAGGTAATTGAGTTTCTCAGCGGGATATTTGTTTTCAGTACAATTGGATGCATAGAAAGAAGCCCTCCACACACTCGACATTTCCTCTCAATTCTATATCAGCCGTGCATATCTTAAAAATTGAATTTTATCTCTTCTATTCCTATGGAATTGCGGTCTTTCTTAAATCTGCTTAGTGCGTAGCGTTTGTGTTGGATCAGATTCTCTAAAAGATATTTTGAAAATTTATTCTATTCTAAAAAAAATAATAAAAAAATCAGAGCAAAAGACTTCGGTGCTTACATTTGAAATACAGGGGATTTAGAGAAGAAGAAGTCAGAAGTATTTTGGTATAATAAAAAAAATAAAATATAAAATATATTTTAGAAAGGTTTCTATTTCTGACATGTTTTTTTTTACACCCTGTATTTCAAACTCAGGTACCTACCTAACCTACGTCTTTTGCTAGAGGATTGTATTTTCCAAAATTAAAATACATTTTTCTAAATAAGTTAGGAAAATTTTCTAATTGAATAAAAAATCTACTGTCGTCTTTCGGTTCCGGTGTCTATACGTAATTAAACTAACTAGTACTCGTACGTACCTACGTTGTAAAACGACGAAGAATTTTGCCTACCAATGTAAAAAACAAAGAAAAGTGGTAACTGTCCTGTCATTGACACCTACAATAAATCTAATAGTTTCGTGAAAACCCTGCAGTTACTAATAAAATCACATTCATGTAATTGTCTAAGAACTACCATGAGAATTGAGCTGGTGACGTCAGCTGACACCCATTTATGCACTAATAGACGGACTTCACCACCCCGACAGAGGTAATCGATTCAATGTCTTGGGTACAGCGATACAAAATAATAATTATAACCAGTCAGGCGATGCAGATTTATGGTTCATGGAAATTCCGTTTCTGAATACGGAATGTGCTACACAAATAATGAATTAGTTATGACAATGTGAGCTACGGAAAGCTTGAGTGTGGTAAAATGATTGGTGATTATCGTAATAACGCGGACTTTTTCGATTGTACAACTTTTGCTATTCTAATCTCTGGCACCCTGGTCTTCTTCATTCATATCGATGGTACGTGTCAATTTTTTTTTAGCCCCAGCTGCATACTGAGGTTGGCTACAGAGTGGCCTTACTCTTCACTGTCAACGTCAACATGCTGCATGAAACGATAAACGTTTCCTCAGCTGCGATGCAAGCGGAACTCTCAAATCAAACATTGACGCATATAAAAACAGTCGCAAATTGCGCTAATCGCAAGACAAGTCGCGTACGTCCTTGACGGCACCGTTTTCTTCAATTCGCTTCAGTCGCACAAGCGCCAATTTGACTTTGTACGACGACAGGAACAGGCCGCGGATGCGTCTATTAGGGCACTTATTTAATACTTGAAAATAAAGGAGTACGGCCATTATGGAGTAGCGCAAGTTTCCGGACGAATCGCATGCATATGACACGTGCGCGTGCGACTATCGGTTGGTCTATTGCGCTTTATGTAACATCAGAATTAGATTAAGTGGGTCATTTCAGTTATTCCTAGTCGTAGTTTGTGATTGTAATCTTGGCCATGGAAGTTAATCACTCCCTAACGTTCTGACATTAATTTGTTGTGGCGCTTGTTTATCAATTTTATTTTTTATTCGAATTTTAAATTAAGTACTGTAAAATATTAGCATTTTATAGTTCCGATCTTTTACGTCTATCGCTCAAAATAGTCATCCAATATCTGATATTAATTATCCAAACGGTTGTGGTTTCTGTACCTTGCGAATTACCGCAGTGTGCAACACGCCCTATCTCTGGGTCAAACGGAACTGGCCCACACACTCATCAGAGCCCCTAACATGGCGCTCGCCGCTTCCTATGACGTCACACGGCATCACTTAGGACCCATTCACACACGTTTGATAAGCAGCCGACAACAGTTTGGAAATTGCTCTATTACTGACATGCTATGTAATCTTATTTAGAGTCATAATCTTCATTTAGTTACCTAAATGACTGAGTCTTATATTCACAAAGTGCTTGTTCAGGATAAAACGTTTTACGAGCGTACGGACGCACGCACCAAGATAGAAGCGTAATAAGCGCGATTCCAAATAATCAAAGCGTCATGTTTATTGTTGCTTCGGACTTTACCCTAAAATCACACATAACACAAAACTACGTCTCGTTTCCCTGAAGGGTTGGGCAGAGGCGCCTATACAACTCACATTTCGAGAAATTCCAGATGGAAAAACCAAATAACATTTTGCCTGACCTGGGAATCGAACCCCCATGCTCAACAGTAGTGCTTGCGACCACTATACCAACGAGGCTGTAAATCTTATCACACTGTCTGACATATCGAACAGTCGCAAGACATAGATGACGTGCGAAGACGTGCGATATCGCGCGAAGACGTGCGATATCGCGTGGTTTGACACGCTTATAGCGAGCGATATCCTGCGGCATTATACTGTCCCCTATTGAATACGCCGCCTTAGAACAGTACAATCGGAACATACCAATGGACACATAATCGCAACAAGATGATTTGCGTGATACAATTAGTATTGGTAAAATGTATAAGATTAAATTAACTTGCATCAGCACATTTTTATTCACTTTTTATTCGGTTAAATAAGTAGTTAGGAAGAGCAGCGCTCACTGGATAAACATTACATTAACTCTACGCATTTCAATAGATTTGAATATATTTTTATGTGAACGAGTTATCTCGTAGAGATTGAGACAAAACTTCATCAGACTTCAAACAAAAGTCAAGGAAGGAATTCACATTCCAGACGGGAGCAGCGCTCCGCGGAACGTGGCCGCCATACAATATCCCTTTCAAATGCACAATAATACAAAAGCGTTATAAGCTGCATTTTTAATGGTGAACGTATTTGTAATTTCTAAAATAATCGATCCCCCGCCCCCACGCACAGGCTGCGTCTGCTCGCCACCGTCGCGAGGGACGCATTGTTATCGACCAAATTTTTATTATGCATATTTTTTAATTTTTATTTTCACCCCCCGCCCTGGGGCGAGTCCATGTGCGTATTAAATCAATACTCGCAGCGAGATTTTGTTTTTATTCGTTGGATGGGGGCACCGTCATTTTTGGCGGACCTCACCTTCTGAGCGTGTATTCCGATTTCCGTCTAATGGAACAGCATGCAGGGTGCTCAGGAAATGCACGCCCGTCAGACTATTTTTACGTACGACTAATGCCCTCCCTGTCCACTTTTTGGTGTTTTTAGAACTTTATATGTATGCCCGGATAAACGGATAAAGGCCTATTTTTTACGTGTTATGGCATACCGTGAATGGAATTCGCCTTTTAAGCGCACATATACCCAAGTCCTGCCATAATTGTAATGTTTTGTCTCAGAAAATACTGGCTCCGTTTGCTTGTTTACTCTCAAAACAGTTTTTGCTCGTCAAAATGAAGACCGCAGCTATTTTTCTTGGCTTATTAATTTCTTAAATGAACCACATACGCTTAACTGTCAGCTGTATCAGCTGCTTATCAAGGAGGCTGATTTAATTGTGGCTACCTACTACGCACAGCAGGTTATCATTATCTCGATGCTTAAACTTAATAACTTATTGCACATCGGACCAAAAAAAAGTTAAATAACGGTGCTTATATTTTTTGTATCAATTTCACGGCGTGCAACTTGTAAGACTCATGCGTATTAAATAAGGAAGGCGTGTTATTGCGTCGCTCAATCACCGTTTAGAGAGAAATAATAGAAACGTGCCATACATTAATTGTCGTATCTATGTCTGTCGGTGACGGCTCGAATGAATCACTCGTAATCGACGTATAGCGGTCGGTGATACTCTGAAGGGGTTAATTTACACTGTCTGCGTTGCGACTAGGCTGTGCCTTTTAAATTTTACAATGTCTCAAGCAGCTAAGCATTGCTCGCGCTGCCCCGCCCCTCGTTCGAGTTCATACCACCGCTGCACCGGCGCCCGCGCCGCCACACCGTGGGATCGAAACATGATTTTTCTAACAACGCTTTTTGTACATTATATAGACTTGGAGAAGTGAGATTGTTATTTAGGTGTTTATTAGAAAGCTGGTTTTTCTTTTATAAATCAATGGTGAAGTCGTTGCTGTATTATAATAGCGCAACGACCGCGACGGAGGCAATAAAATGGATAGACTTATTCATTTGGTAAGGTATTTGGTGTGAATAAAGTGAATGTGATAAATTTTCCTAACTAAGTTTTTTTATGTAATCAAACGAACTCTTACACCGGATTCTGAAAAAATCTTACGTTTTTTGCAACGAAAATTTCGAATTTCGTAGGCCAGATTGGAGGAATCACATCGTATGCGCTAAATTAGCAAAATTAAATTTTTCTCTTTTTAGGGTTAGGTTTTACGTTGGTTAAATATGATTCGCGACCTTAACAATGTAATTTAATACATTGTTAAAAGTTCCAATTCCCGTTCCAACCTGCAGGGCAATTGCGTAACACACTATCAGTAGCAAAGGGTTTCAGTTTGACAGTTCAACAACATTCAATGCGTTATTTACGTTGTCGAGCAGACACATTTTTCGAACATATGGAGCAATGGATTAGCAATATGCTTCAAAATTATTAAAATTGTGAGTTATGCAATTAGGGTACGCTGTATCTACACGTGATTAATAAAAAAAATATAAAAATAATTCGTTCTGCTATGAATTAAAAAGCAGTTACATATAAAATATTTTCATAAAAAAAGTCTAGAAATTACCTAACGATGGCGATCGCTGGCGCACTAACAATGTTTGTTACTTTATGATATAAACGCCTGCATACATTACTTAGTCATATTTCCGCTTCACTTAAAAACAGCTCGCAATAAGTATTAAAAGTACTTATTAGGAAATCATTATGACGTACTGGGAATATTGCCAATAATACGCACATAATTGAATTTATTTTACATTAATTTTAATTACGACTTCTTACGCATTACGCGCGTAACCTGCCCTCGGCGGAAAAATTAATTTAAAATAACTTTTCCGTTACACTAACATTATAACGCAGATATGAATTATTAATATAACGATAGTTAATAATTCATTTATACTACGTTTTATTGTGTGCAATAAATTTCGCGGAACAATAAAATCTCTTAGATTGTTTCGCTTTTTTTTTTGTTGTTGTGTTAATATTGCAGTGCTTGAGTCGTCTCACCCGGTTTTGCGCACGCGATATTTATACATAAGTCGCTTTCGTGTCTGTGTGACCGCGTGGTTTTTCTAAAGTACGCAGCAGATTTTGATGCGGTTTTCACCGTCATTTGGAGAATTTACTCCGGAAGGTTTATGTGTAACATAATCCGCCTATAAAGTTCTCATTGCTGAGACGCAGGCCTCTTCTCTTCAAGAGGGAGTGGGCTAGAACCTATCACGCGAGCCTAGTGCGGGTTGAATGGATGTCATGTCTTCGAATGTTTTCCTCGGGATGCTTTCCTTCACACTTCTGAGAGCAGTGGTAATGAAATTATTCACTATAAGTAAAGTGCCTGTCTGGGTTCGAACACACGATCTACAACTGTCGGGGCCGTT
This sequence comes from Eremobia ochroleuca, assembly GCA_949629135.1. Taxonomy (NCBI): domain Eukaryota; kingdom Metazoa; phylum Arthropoda; class Insecta; order Lepidoptera; family Noctuidae; genus Eremobia; species Eremobia ochroleuca. The sequence continues at coordinate 28,704,266 of OX451384.1, read as the reverse complement.
ACCACTGGGCCACCAGTGCACACTGGCTTATGTGTATAAAACATTTATATTTAACTTAGATAAAACACTGAAACCTCGATGTTTTGTCAAGTCGTAAAAACCGTGCGAAGTAGGGACGGGTCGCTAGTTTTATATTAACAGTGCTAATAAATGCAGTAATGTTGCCTCGAGGTGCTGCTTGTCGTATTTATATTAAATATAAAATGCACATATTTATTTAATTTTATAGCTGACTAGCGACTTCCCCCTGCTTCGCACGGTTTCAACGATTTGACAAAACATGAGATTTCTTTATTAAATGTAAGTTTAATATTAATGTCTTTTACACATTCTTCTTCCGGAATTACTTATCTAAATGATTCTGAAAATCGCATAAAAATCCGTTGCTTAGTTTAGAAGAACAATGCGGTCACACAGACACAGACATGAAATGCGACTTTAATCAATATTATATTAATAATAAAGGTGAAGAGTTTGTTTATTTGAACGCGCTAATCTCTGGAATTACGCGTCGGTTTTGAAAAAATATTTTTGCATTCCATAGCCCGATCCTTGAGAAAGACTATACAACATCACGCTAGGACCCTAGGAGTCGAGCAAAAATAAAAAAGTCGGAAAGAGCGCTAACCGAAGACGAAGTAATTGCCCGGCCGGGAAATGTGGCTATTAGTATATTGAGGAGTCTTACGACTTCCACGCGAACTATGTAGCGGCCAGAAGCTAGTTCATAATATGTATACAGGTTGAAATTGAAAACATGCGACAAATCGAAATGAGAGATTGTACTCATCATTGTGAACAACTTTTACTATGAGATAAAACCTGAAATCGCGAAAAAAAAATCAGCTGTTCCCTACATTTATGTTCGCATAACTCGTCAAAATGTAGGGAACAGCTGATTTTATTTTTCGCAATTTCAGGTTTGGTCCCATGGTAAAAGTTGTTCATGATGATGAGTACAATCTCCCATTTCGATTTGTAGCATGTTTTCAATTTCACCCTGTATAAGTTACTAGCTAAAACCGCGACTACGTCTGCGGTCCAGAATGAAAGTAGTCTATTTATTTATTAATTTAAACTTTTCGCAGGAAAAGGTACAAAGGTGGCCTTAATGCCTTAGGCATTCGCTACCAGTCAACCAAAGGTGGTGAAGAGATTAGATGGCAGGTGTTTTGGATGAGAGGAACAATGAAAAAAACTATTAAAACTTGGTACACAAATACATAAATAGGTTATAAAAAATTGTAGGGTATATACGATTTACCATAATATGACAGTTATAATATTATATATGTATATATAAGTTTATATATATATATATATATATATATATATACAGCGTGTAACGGAAGGGGGGTATCAACCCTGAAGGAGGTGAATGTGCTCAACAAACTCAACAACTTTCCCCAAAGAACATAGGTGGAAATATGAAAAAAAAATTTAGCCCTCCCTCACAAAACTGACTACCAGCTGATTGATTTACTATGGGAGGGCCAAATTTTTTTTTCATATTTCGACCTATGTTCTTCGGGGAAAGTTGTTGAGTTTCATGAGCACATTCACCTCCTTCAGGGTTGATACCCCCCTTCCGTTACACGCTGTATATATGTATATATATATATATATATAAACTTATATAATACATTCAAGATGTTGAGATGACTCTTCGCCTCCAGGTCTATCCATGTGCCAAATTTCATCCAAACCCAGTCGCTTTAGCGGGAAAGCGTAACAAACAATGAAACTTACTTTCGCATTTTTAATATTAGTTAGGATTCTGCAAATATTTTATTTTAACATTGATATTCGATGAAATGTTTTCAGAAGATTAATCACATCTGTCAAACAAACAGTGAGCGCATGGATTAGCCGCGTCAAAAAATGTGATAAAATTTTATGAATCTGTTTCAATCCAAATACAATCCTTGTGCTTCAAATGCCGTCGACTGCACAGGCTCGGAATGATTGAATTTTTTATGAATATTTTCTACTCCTGTATATTTTTTAAATGAAAAGCCCCGCTTTTTCCATATAAAGTTGATTGGTTCGGTTTACAGAAACATTTTTTTACCAGTTATTAACGACAATTTTGGTAGGCCCATAGAGTTTTTGAGGAAACATATGCAGGGCGAAAAGTTCATAACTGAGTAGTTATGAACTTTTAGGCATGCCCTGCATGTGTGCCCTGTATGTGTGCATGTGTGCAGGTGTGGCATGAGGAGAGAACACAGAAAATATATTTAAAAAAGTTTTATATAGGAGCCCCTTGGTCAAGAGGGTGATATATAGTACATAGTTAAATTTTGAAAGATAAGTAAGAAAATTGGGGCATCATCAAGGTGTACCTTGACGTCACACGATCTCAGAGTTGGTTCCATAATAGAAGTTATTCATATTCATGGGTGGAACACCCGGTAAAAATTTGGACCCGGTAAAAAAAGCATGCTGTATAGTAAAAAAGATTAAAATTGCAGTTAATAATAAGCAAGTACAAAATTCAGAAACAAAAAAAAAATACTTTGACATGGACGATTCGCTGGCTGCATTTATCCCTCCTCCCGTTACACTAACCCAACAATATAATATATAATATATTTGAATGCAAAAGTTTGCGTCACAACAATCACAAATAAAAGGTCGCAAGTGAAACCGCCACAGCTATTATACAACATAATACTCGTACGTACTGCTTAGAGTTTATCAATGGTATCTCTTTCATTCATACCCTTTAGTATGTTGTCAAAATATTCAACTTCATTGTTTTCAATTTCATTCAGTCAAATCTTATTCGAAACTGTATTAGTAAAGTGTATACAAATGTTATTAAAAATGTCTTTATTACGTTCCTTGTCGAAAGTAATTAGTACTTTTTATTGCGAGGGGCTCGTGGCCAAATAATAACAGCCGCACAGGTCGATCGATCAGGTTAAGCTACGCTTGCCGCGGTTGGTCTGTGGATGGGTGACCATCTTTACATACCGAGACCCCTCCGTGCCTCGGAAAGCACGTTAAGCCGTTGGTCCCGGCTGTCATTCGTAGATCTTTGACAGTCGTTACGGGTAGTCAGAAGCCCGAAAGTCTGACAACCAGTCTTACCTAGGGGTATCGTATTACCCAGTAACTGGGTTGTGGAGGTCAGATAGGCAGTCGCTCCATGTAAAATGCTGGTATTCAGCTACATCCGGTTAGACTGGAAGCCGACCCCGACATAGTTGGGAAAAGGCTAGGCAGATGATGATTGCGACTGTCAAACGGCGAGAAATCACTTTGCTATCGCAGCTTTGACAATATTTCGACTGCCTCAACAAACACTAAAATTATATATTATATAATTTTACTGAAGTTAATAATACAAAATATTTTGCATCGAATACAAAATATTTTGCATCGAATTACTACTTTGAATTGCTCTCCTTTGAAGTACGTGATTTGCAGTTTCGATAGTGTTTGTTGCGGCAGTCGATTTTTGTCTTCTCTGATTGCAAACATGACTGTATGTGTATAATGTTGGAAGATTTGATTCGATCACCAGATCCGTGAAAATTTCATTGGGTTTTTCTTATAGGAACATTTGTGTGACAGCCTGTATTCTGAATTTCTGCCCGATTAAGGAAGATGAGATAGATAGCATTGATATTTCATGAAAATAATAGTCATTTAATAATCCTATTGATTGATATTTCATGAAATATTCATTCAATAGAACTAACAGGGCTGTGTTGATGTTTTTAATTATTATAATTCTGTAAATACATACTCGCTAATCATATTTTAATGAACTTTCTACATGATACGACCTGCAAATTGCAAAAAAAAGTGGAATTTCTCGCATCATGGGTCAGATTAAACTTTGTGTCGTCCACTCGTATTCCCGATCGATAAACGAAATGAAATGAGGAGCGGACATTGTGCTTCAACATGGCGTAAAACAAAGCTGATCATTAACTCGAGTGCAGTGTCTGAAATCACCGCGAATCGTGGGCGCACCGTCCACCTCTGCGGCCTTGCCCACCCCTTTGGAACGTAGGCGTGATGCAGGTGGTGAGTCTAAGTGATTACCTTCCATAATCTCTCATACCATTGACAGTTGCGGACAGGAGTAGGTACAGGACAGTGGGATTTATTCTCGTTATTTTCGATTCCAGTATTGCGACTTCAGTTCTGTACGAATGCTTCCTACTGCCCTTTTCCTAACAAATATACCAATAACGGCTATTTTTGTGGACAGGACTTAAAATTAAATATTTCGCTCAGTTAGTTGCATTTGTTGAGGAATCAAATGATTCCAGTAATAGGTACTTAACTGTAGATTCGAGAGCTAATAGATAATTTTGTAGGAACATGGTAGGGGATCCTACCATTTTCATTTAATCTTAAGAGCGGGAAGTAACCAAAATAGCCTAACTTCAATTTAATTTTTCATGAAATTGATAAGACTTAGGTATAAAATAAAAATAATATAAGTAACTAAATCAAATTTCCACAATTATTGTGGAACAGAAACACAAAATATTAAAATTTTCCCGATAAAAAAACATTAAAGTTACCTCCAACTTTCACGTCTTTCACATTTATACTTAATAGTCTCATGACTAATAGGATAAAAATTTGATGATTAATGTAGTAATTAATTTAATTTAATAATTAATTAATTAATCTACAAGGCGACAAAAAAATTGTGCAAGTATTTTTTTAATTCTTTTTATTTGTGGTTTTATTACGACGACAAGCGGCACTTTCAACGCTCTTAGTTCGTGGTAGAAGTCATCTTCCGTCGCACGTTGCGGGAACTTCAAACATATTTTGTTTCACAACTCAGTCGCCGTCGCTCTGTTGAGACGAGAGGACTGTGCTCAAATTTTCGCCTGCTCTGGATATAATTTATTTGCGTAAATAATATTTTCGGAATTTATCACATACTATGAAAGAAACTGTGAAAAAATAAAACATGGAAAATAACTAAAACCACTTCCAAAACGATTATTAAGAACTATTATAACGATTATTGATATGCTGAATAAATACCGAGCGAAAACTATAAAATAAAAATATTAAAATAGTTCGATGTTGATATTTGAAAACTCAAGATGACATAAATATTATTTGACAGATTTTTGACTAGTATAGTACAACTAGCGCCATTGCTCTGGATTTCGGTCAATTTTCTTGCGGAGAAAATTTACTAGGATTAATTCAGCGGTAGTTTTTGAATTAGCTTCAATAATACGATTTTATTCCCACTTAGTTTACATTGATGACGTTTTAATAGCTTCCTGTCACTGATATTTACATAGCAAGTAGTGTTATATGAATTTGTGTGGGGTGAGTATAACTAAAAAGAGAAAAATAAAAAGTTTATAAAAAAAAAAAAACAAACGACTTCCAAACAACACTACAACCTGAAAAATAACTGTAATTTCGGAAGTCGGTGTCAAAAAACGAAAATGCGGAACCAACGACACCGACTTCCAAAATTATTTTTCACTTTGTAGGGTTTTTTTCGAAGTCGGTTGTTTTTTTTTTTTTAGGAATGTTTTTCATGACATTTGACTGTGCACAACACAGGGCAACATCCACCATACCAATATTATTTTTTACTTGGGTATCACTACTGCTAATTTATTGACTGTCTCGATCCTGCAAAGCAAAATCCACGATATTCCATTATATTTTTTTACTTGGTTAACCCTGTTTTCCAAAAAATGTCGTGCGAAACTTGTACAAGGTCCTAAATTAAATTTAGTTACATTGAAATTTAAAGTCTTTCACGTCAATATGGTCTTCGTGGTTCCAAAACATCACTAAGACATGACACTGCGGTGCAACAAATATTCTAAGATTTTGAATAGAGTTCGTCCGTGTGACCTTTATGACGTCGTCATCCTAAAAAGGCTTAATTTCATCAACTCAATGTAAAAAGTTTAAGATAAGTGATGCTATTATATTAGTCTTCATATTGTCATCATATTGCCCCACACTAGGAATTTCTCCTGTATTGTGGGTGCGTTTTAAATTAGCCAGACCCAGAACAACTACTTGTAGGTCATACAAATATTTGTTCCGTGCGGGAATCGAACCCGCGACACGCAGCGCAGAACCGTTGAACTTCGTTGTATCTATCTGACCCTTTTTCTCACGAACGCGTGGGGGTATTAAGTTGAAATTAATATCAAATACTTAGATCTACGGTTCCTTGGAGCTGTAGAAATATCAAGCCTCTAAGACGTTTACTTAGAAGCTGGCTTAAATTGCCATTCATGTCGCATATTTTGACACTTGTAAATAAATTAAAACCCTGTGGGTGTACCTTATGGGTTTTAATTATTACCGTTGCCCTAGAATTATGAAATTTGGCAAGAAGCAAGGTCTCACAGCACAAATAGGTACCGGAAAATATCCGATAATCGTTCGTTTGTAATTTTATTCGGAATCGAAAATCCAATGGCTGTATCTTGAATTTAGTTCATTCAACTCGGTTTACTCTCCAATCTAACAAAATATTTTTTACTGCATAGTAAAGTTTGTACTGCAATCAGGAATTGGAAGTTCATAGGCAAATTCAATATTATTCTATGTCCGTGAATCTGTTACCAGCATCGGAACAGACTCACGGTCAGACAATAATATTGAATAATATACCTACTTGCACAGCGATCATACTTAGGTACATACATTGGAAAGAGCCGTTTCATCTGAATATTTTGCGTATAATTACTACAGAAGATTCCAATTCAAATACAAATATATAGGCCGGGCGAAAGGTTTCTCCTGGCGGGAAGGGATTGTGTTTTGTTTTCGTCGTGTTTGATGAAAGGGGTAAGCAAGGAGGCGCGGGTGAAACTTGATTTTTTTTTCTCGGTTTATGCGCCCCCCAAAAAGCTTTACAAAGTCTTTCTCCTCTATATTATTTTTTAATATTTCAATAAATAGATGAACATTGTTTAAAACCCGCAGCAACGACTGCGCTACAAGTCTGCCACAGCACCAAGTCGTAGAGTAGGATCAAGTGTCGTATATTCTCGCACATTGGGTGAGATCTAGCGACAGGCAACACTAGTTTCATTTTAAAACAACGCACATTCTCATCAATCAAAGTTCAGTTGATATTAGTAACACATCATCATCATTTCTGCCGAATGACGTCCACTGCTGGACGTAGGCCTCCCACACAAGCATCCCCACTTCGACCGGTTTTATGCTTCTTGCATTCAGCAGACGCTTTCGGCCTTCACCAGGTCACCTGTCTGGGAGGCCTTCTAACGCTACGTTTTCCGGTATGCGGTCGCCACTCCAGAACTTTTCGGCCCCGTCATAACTAAAAAGTCAATCATAACAGTTAATAAGCAATCTAATTCGACTGTTATTAATAATAGCTGGCTTTCGCATCTTTTAGCTATTTCCATCTAAGAAATCAAACAAAAGACGTAAGTAAACAGTTCTAATGATAGCAACACCATTTCATACAGTTTATTTACTGAAGTCAGCTTCTGACCCACGCTGATCGAGAAATGTATAAGTTCAGTAAAATCGTATCTACGCATAGACTATGAGGAAACAAAAGAAAGTCAAGAAAAAGGAATGCACGTCTATGGATTGATACTTTGGTCCCAATTCATAGCTTAGGAAAATAGAAACCATTTTCTTCTTTCCATTTTAAGCTTTCCTTTCGAAATCAATGATCGTTAAAATAATTAGTAGTTCTTGTCCACGAAATGGTGCAGAATCTGCATTTAGACGTCATTCCTTAAGATAAGTCTAAAAAACTACACACTTTTTTGTGCTCACTTATTAAATTAATAATTAATGATCTCACTGATCCAGAACGAAATATCACCCACAGAACAATGTGATAGAACCCTAAGATTTATACGAGCTTAGCACTCTTGCCCACTGAGGCGTAACGCAATAAATTCATCAGGATAATGAGCAAAAACAGTCAGTCGACATGATTGTCGACAACGTGTTGTATGCCTATCATACTCACTACAGAAATCGCAACAAGTACGCATGTGATGTAGACGTTGTGAAACGTCTTAGTTTGTGCAGACTTTCAGTTTAACTTTCGGCAATCTGAACACCAATTCCCGTAATTAAAAACTTTCAAAATCTAGTTTCGGTCAATGTCAAAAAATGTATGAAAATTAGTATTCTTGACAGATTGATACTGAGATTAGAATGCGAACGCTTAAAGACAGAAAGGCCTCTGAAAAATTAGACAGAAAACTATCGGTACGGGTTATGTTTAACTTAGAAAAGGAGCCTTTTCTCAGCTGCAGACTAAGAACGTCTTAAGTGGCACCAGCTCATACCTACCAAACATTTTGCAATTATTCTATTCCATGCAGTATGCAAGCGCTTAACTGCCAGTCGATTCTGGAAAAATCTAACCGTGATAACTAAGGTGAAGTGAGCTTAGAGTGAGCTGTGAGTCATGCTGATGGTAGGGATTGACACTATTGACGACACTCCACGCGCACTTCACCCATGTTTTCACGGTGAGATGGTCACAGAATCGCGCGGCTGTGAACTATTTCGAGCCGGACACAGCACAACGCTTTCGGTCAAATCCATCATACGCGATAATAACATTACTGGCCCTATGTCACACAGCACAGTCGATATTTTAATTAAGTTTCGCACCTCAGCTTTGCATCGAACACACGAGTTACACGATTTTAATCCAACATTTCCCCATGATTGACTTATTGATGAGCAGTTGACAGTCCGGTTTCAATTGTCGACGCCATGCCTTTGACGCGATTTTAGTCGAGATTGCATTTAAATTGTTGATCAGATGACTGCGTTAAGTTAACTGTGTATTATCTGCTGCATGATTGAGTGGCGTTCTGTAACTCGAGAAATTAATGTTTAACGTTGGTTTAGTAATAACTGATTGGTAATAATTGGGAATTGACAGTTTATGTAGTGTGTTTTCTGTATTGTTTCGAGTTATCATTATAATAATTATAATCTACAGCCCGACTTCACCCACCGCGGGACAAAGCCCTCTCTTTTCTTGTGCCAGTCCGCCTGATTCTGTGCCAGCTTTACCACAACGTCGTCTGCCAATCTCAACGCCGGACGACCGATACCTCGTCTTTAAGTCCTTGGACGGCACTCGGTCACTGCCTTAATTTAACTCTTATCTGTCTTCACTGCGGCTTGCTAGGAACCCTAGCCCGTTTCGAGTTATACTTAGAAAATATTTAGATTTTAGTTAAAGCTAACCCGAATTCTTCTCAGCTCCCAAATAACCTCACACCACTTTACAACTATAGTCCGAAACCACATTAGGCATTTAAATTGTTTTATTTGTGACGTGTTTTATTTTTCCGTTTAGGCATAGGGCCTACAAACATCGCTGGCCTGTGTCGGGGAGCCCCTGTATTCGCGTCGTTCGCTCCCGCGGACAGGGTTTGAGTTTTGCGGGTGTTACTGATTTAATCAAATGTAGTGTATATTTGATTGATAGGATTGGGATCCAATTATATCAATCCGAGGGAAAATATAAGTATAGATTTTAAGAATGCTGGAAATTGAATTAGATTGTTGTTTTTCCGACTGCAGAAACAAAGGCATTTTTCTTACTCTTTCGTATTAAGTACTTAACGGTTTGGTTTCACATGTAAGAAGTTTCAATCACAAAGGTTAGGGTAAACCTAATTTTAGATAACAAACTTAGGTGTTCTCGCAGCTACCTGCTTTGGCTTTTAGCCTCGTAGCTGCAACAATTTGAACTTTATTATCGAATTACAAATGCAATTAACGTTTTTTTTTTTTTATGAATGACATCTCGCAGTCTACTTAACCGGGCTTGCCTGTGGATGTCTCAATAAATGAAGGCCTCCAGCCAGGGATTACAAAACTTAAAAACTAAGCGACTACACGCTAAGGGCACCCCCTGTGGGGTACGGACCTCGGCTTGGGGCGTCGCTGGGAGAGGGCAGCAAGGGACAGGCTGGATCGGAATTATTTAGGGACGAATTTAAAACTACAGGCTCAGCAGTGCGGGCTGGCTCGAGCAAGGGTCGGGGCGGACATGGTTTGGGGGTCGCGACGGGTCGGGACTTGTACTTTGTGAGAGTACTGGTGGCTTTACTACTCTCCTGTAGGAGGATCGTGGCTTCGTCAGGGTGGTGAGGGTTTGCGTGTGCGAAGACTACGCAAGTATAGGTCATGATGGGACGGATGACCGCGGTGTAGAGGCGCAGTTTGCACTTGAGTGACAATTTGTACAATTAATGTATCGAATACCTTATATTTAGATGATAAATCCGTTATTACGAACATTAACAATAACATCATCATTTAACAATTAATACATTCCGGAACTAAATGAATGTAATATTCGCGGCACTTCAGTGAAATATATTTCGTAAACAATTAGTTTCAAAAATCACTGTATGTGCGACGTGCGTACCACCCATAAGTACCGCAAGCGGTCATTGTATTCATGGGCGATCGCATAAACACGCCGACATTACTCGCTACAAATGTGTAGAGGAGCAAAAACTGTTTAATTGGGCGGTGTACGCGATACCGAATCATTCGGTATCACTGCGTGTATACTCAACTTTAGTGATGCGGCCAAGTCGATTTTGGTGCGTAAAGGGTTAACGTTTTTTTTTTTTGGTTTTTTTATTTGTTTCATCACTGTTTTTTTTTTTTTGTTTTTTCATGTCTGGGTTTTTGTAACCTGACCTTATTTTCTCTTTTATCTAGTCTGGTGCCTGCAAAATGTTGAGGTTGGGGTTAAAATATTTATTCCTCCATTTTCATGATTTCACCTACTACTGTTTGTCTCTGCATCACCCAAAGGTTGACTGGTAGAAAATCCCTATGGCATTAAGTCCGCCTCTGTACATTTATGTGCTTGAAGTATTAAATAAATAAATAACAGAATTTGGTTGAAAAGTATGATATTAAAAGGAAGTATATTTTTGTCGCGTCTTTTTTGTTCTCCTCTCAGACGTCGTGTTTAGATTAGTTTATTAATAAGGGCTCTAGTGTCGTCTATAGTTGTTGTGTGAGAGGAAGCCTCCATTTTTAATTCGTCATTTATAGAACAGTTGCATAGTGACAATAGAAACAATAATAGATATCCCCTATTAGTTGAGATGATGCATTGTCATTGTCTGTTCAGTTATAACAGCTGTCACCTATAGTGTGTATGTACTACACAATTACCTAACCTTCAATGAAAGCAGACATGATCCTATGTCACGCAGCAATTCAGAAAAAAAAACCATCGATTACAAAAAAAAAAACTATCGAAAAAAGCCTACACACCACTATTGTAAGTACGACCACGACCAACAACAGGTGTGACGTGTCGCATCACTAGTGCGGGACACGTAAAAATAGTGGGCAAATCTAGCAACCTGTTAGTGTGGGCCGCTGACAGCCCGCGCGAGTCAACTGCGGCCGCTATCACCGCAACTACTTTCGGCTTATGTAGGGGGATTTGTAGCTTTTTTTTTTAAAATGGATTCGTTTATTTTCGCGGTCTTTTCGCTGATTGGCTTTGGATTAGCGTTGTTTGGTGTTGTTAAGTTTGAGGGTTGAAAGATATACCTAGATACTAAGTTGTTTTAAGATTTTTTTTCTTGTCTCGTTTCCAGATGACAAGACGTCCTGTCAGCCGTGTGTGCGTGACTGTTGACGGCTTTTCACTCGATTGCGCGACAGCAAGACAGGGTTATGTTTTTCACGCTTAGGTACTTAAGTATCTTTGCATTTGCGATTCTTTATACCCTCGTAGCTTCCAACAGCTAGATGGATTTTAATGCATGGGATGTCCGTCGATTCGTCTAAGTCGTGCGAATGGATAGGTTTTGTTTTCTTTTTAAAATCAAAATGGCGGATTGTTACTTCTTTGGCTGAACAAAATGTTTTGGCGACCAAACAAAGATTTTGAAGGTTTCAAAGACTGAGTAATATACCCAGGCTTGCAAGCCTCCAAGAGTAACTTTATTTGACCCCTAAACTTGAAAGAAAGAAAGAAATAAACTTATAACCACGTCCGTCATGAGCAACTCTTGTCGACACGAGAAAAGATAACGTCAAATTTCAATTACGTCGCCAAAAGTTTTTGTGTTCAATTCTCCTGAAAAAATTTAAAAGTACTTACTTACGTTTATATCTACGAAAATTATAATTTTTTTGGCCCCAAAACTAACAACTAAGTCGTCCTTGCCTCAATAACCCTCTTTTCCATACTTTTATGAAACTTACTTCTGCAACTATAATATAAAGATGGTTGTACTTTCTATTTAAAGTTTCTATGGAGACTTTTGTAGGATTTCCTTTATATAGGCGTAACAGTAGTGATTCAGTAAACTTGAAACAGTAAAAAAGTTGCTATTAATAATAAAATAAAGTTTATTTATTCTTAGATCTCGGTCGCTATTTATTTCTAGTTTATTTTCTAAAGTTAGCACAACAGGATGGTTAAACTTTTTCTGAGATTTCCTTTATATTTGCGTGGTTTTCGATTCAGTAAACTTAAAATAGTGATAGTTGAGAGGTTGCTAGTTTATTTGTAGTTTAGCTTATAAAGTTAGCACAACATGAGGGTTGAACTTTTTTAAGTATGATAAACTCTCCAGTAGTCTCAAGAACACGTTTTTACCTTAATTACTTTAAAAAAACATTTTCTCTCTTTGATTGTTTCAGCTTAAAATACTTTTTTATTCTGAATGTTGCCAACTCAAAAAAAACTCAATCTCTTGCCCTTAGGTATTCCATTTTATTTGGGGTCGGTGCAACATGTCTTTTTCTTCCTTACTACTTTATCACATGTAAAATAATACGTTACTCATATGTAAATATAGACAGTATTGGAATATACAATGCAGTTTTGGAACCGCACAGGAGGCTTCTATTTTGCTGCCAGTGTTCACCTCTTGGAAAAGAGGCTCCGGTTACTAATGGTCTCCGTAAAACACTGCCAATTTCTGCTGCAGAGTTAACTAGGAACTCGAACTTGGAAACCTTCACGGAATAGCTGTGATTTATAACTAAACCTAGCTACACCAACCTAACACACTGGGCTCCATAAACTGTAAAAGTATAAAAAATAATGTTGAATTTTTGTGTTTTCTATGAATTTCATACTTAGATAATAATCAGCTCAACATAGACCACATTATAATAATCTTATCCAATCTAACTAGCCTGTATTCTCCTGCCCCACCGTCCCTGTATCTTACCTGTCCCACCGTCCCTGTATCTAGCCTGCCCCACCGTCCCTGTATCTTACCTGTCCCACCGTCCCTGTATCTAGCCTGCCCCACCGTCCCTGTATCTTACCTGTCCCACTGTCCCTATATCTAGCCTGCCCCACCGTCCCTGTATCTTACCTGTCCCACCGTCCCTGTATCTAGCCTGCCCCACCGTCCCTGTATCTTACCTGTCCCACCGTCCCTGTATCTAGCCTGCCCCACCGTCCCTGTATCTTACCTGTCCCACTGTCCCTATATCTAGCCTGCCCCACGGTCCCTGTACCTAGCCTGTCCGACTGTCCCTGTATCAAGCCTGTCCCACTGTTCCTCTATCTGTCTACTGTCCTCTCCGAAAGGCATTCAATAAGAGATAGCAATATAAACTGCGCATTTATAACGCTAGAAAGGGCGCAACGGGCACTGATCAAAGTCGCAATTAAAAACCTTTCAGTTTTCCTACAGACCTTGTATACCACGAGTTTCAAGTCCTCAGGGTAAGACAAATATTTGTTCTTCAAGCAACGCTTAAATATCATGCAAAAATAATAAATCGGCCCGATTACAGGCACATAATAGACAAACGTGTCTTCAGAGTACCCATACCAAATGCCAAATCCGAACTAGCTAGACGCACCAACACTTACAATAAAGTTAGCACCTACCATATTTTGTGTCTGCATCACCCTAAGGTTGACTGGTAGAAAATGCCTCAAGCATGAAGTCCGCCTTTTTATAGTACTTTTTTTTACTTGTGCATAAAGTTTTAATAAATAAATAAAAGAGTGCTCAACCACCACCTGTAAGAAAACCCTAACTAAAGCTCTTTTAAAATTATCTTACGACGCCACCGAAGCTTTGATATAGCACCTATACACACATGTACACGTGCACACATTATATTATTATTTTGTGATGAGAATCGCACGAATGTTTTATTTTATTTTAACTCTTATCGTATTTTCTTTTTTGTTGTTCTGTCTGACATCCTCAAACTGTAATGTAATCTAACATTGTGAAATTGCACTCCAGAGCCACATGATACAAGCGAAGCTTAGTTGGTGGCTCACCGAATCCGTCACATTGTATTTATACTTTTTGATGAATAAAATTTATTATTATTATTATTATTATAATTATTTAAATGCCTTTCGTTCGTGCAAATCAATCAGTCCCACATTTATAATACATAAATATTGTAAAATTGAAGGGGTCTCATGCAAACGTTTCTGTGAATGATATTCACAGAAATATTGAAATACGATCAGCTTTCTTGCTGCCTTTATCCCAATTCATTTGAAACCGGTGCAGCATGCCTTGCGCCTTCCGTATTACTATAACCATTAAAGCTCCCGCAGATAGGTGCGACCGGACTCTGGTGGAACAAATTTTAATCGAAATTGCTCTACCGGAGCCGCTTCGCGCCAGTCTGCGGGAGACTTTAGCCATCATCTCACTAGACATCTATTCCCCTTCGTGGATCCTTGTATGTTCGTTAATATACTTAAAAAATAAAAGTAAAATATCATCGGCCCACTCCCCAGTTTTAAAACACATTAATTTAAAAGCTACTCTAAAATCTAATTTTGTAATTTAGAATTACAATCCATTTACTTTGAAGATTGTTTAAAAGATTAGTCCTGACGTCATCGATTGCGTTAGTGATGGGAAAGCGGTCTGCTAATGGTGTCGTCACCTTACAGAAACTATATGGCACATCATTTACTGGTATTACATTAGGTGCAGTCCTATCTAGTATTTTATAAGGTCGCAGCATACGGGATTGTGTAATATACTCATACACAACTTTTTAAATGAACATCAAAAGCTTTTGCGAAGCGTACATAAGTTGAACGTTTTTAAAAATCCGAATTTTCTTTGGCTGGCATTAAATAAAAGTGGCAGAGGCATAGCGGATCCATGGTGTCGTCCTAGAGACAAACCTGAAAAGTCTCACGTACTTTTTAAGACTACAGTGTCAAGCTTAGCATAATCGGCCTATAACGTTCCCACTGCTGGGACACAGGCCTCCTCTCGGTGAGTGGGAGTGGGCCGTAATCCATCACTCGTGCCCAGTGCGGGTTGGTAGGTGTTACATATCTTCGATTTCTTTTTTGGCTTCTAGGACATGCCGGTTTCTTCACAATATTTCCCTTTACCGTTTGGAGAACAGTGGTGATGAAATAATTTACACAAACTAAAGCACCTGTCCCCCTCTCACAGAGAACGGGCCTGTGTCCCACCAGTGGGAACATTAGAAGCTGATTACGTAAGGCGCCTGTCAGGGTTCGCACTTACGACCTACAACTCTTTAGTCGCGCCACCATTGCTACAAACATCAAACTTATAGCTTCTAAATTCTGCCCCTTCAATAACTCACCAACACTACGTTCATCTCCACCACCCGGACGGAACTGAGTGTGTCCGTACTAGACTGCTTCTAGAAATTCGATTACCTCCGATGGCTATGTCAATGACTTGAATATCAATTAGAACAAATTATCTAGGGATACGGGAGGCCAACTTGATTTGTTAGCGCTTGCGCACACTGCTTCCCTCGCAGGGCACTGAATTAACAGACTGTTAAATTTTAGTGGACTTCATACTCGGGTAAACATGAGTGATACAGACGACCGGGCTGTTTGCCTCGTTACGGATATTATAGTGTTCATATTAATACGTATAAATTTCTGAACGGAGCAAGTTTTCATTTTGAGTGTATATTTTTCTCTAATGGGACTGAGATTCTTCTTTTTATTTTATGACAGTTTCATAAAATGAACCTAATTTTTTTCTCACTACTTTTAAATCAGATGACCTGGGAGTATCACTGTTTCTCACAATTTTATAGTGAAAAAGTAATGCGCGCTCATACATAAAAAAAATTATACGCGTCGACTTGAGAACCTCTTCCTTTTTTTCGTCGGTTTAAAAGTGGCGAAATACCTACCTAAAAGTAATGTTTTATTTTTTCACTTTTCACAGAGTTAATTAACTAGAATATTGTACGAAATGAAATTTTAAAGTTAAATGATACTGCTCTGTGAATGAAACTATAAGAAAACGGTTCAATACACAATAGAATCAGAAAGAATACCTAGTACCGGTATACAATGCACTGTAACCATTACCGACGCGTCTCAAATACTTGTCAGTGTCAAGTCAATGTCCTTCATTTATTAAACATCAAATTCAGACTAAACCAGTGAATTAAATTGATACCACTTATGCCCTTGGGCAATGGCAATTCGGTGTGGGTACACCGAAATTTAATGTAGGTGTATTAACGATGATTGAATTGAACCACATTCCTATTTGTATTAGTACTTAGTAATTTAAATACATCACACTAATATTATAAAGGCGAAAGTTTGTGTGTGTGTTTGTTACTTCTTCATGCTCAAACGGCTGGACCAATTTTGATGAAATTTGGCACACAGATAGTTTATAACCAGGATTAACACATAGAAATATAATAAACTTTTTATCCCGAATTTGCTACGGGATCGAGACTTATGCGGGTGAAACCGCGGGTGAAACATAATCTCAAGCCCTTCTCATAGGGGTAAGCACAGGAAACTACAGAACGAGAATAATTGAAGGACAAGATAAATGTTATTAATATTTCGATACTGAAATATTCAGTGGTAATCTATCTATACTAAAAAAAAAGCTGAACAGTTTGTTTGTTCGTTTGTACGCGCTAATCTCTGGAACTACCGGTCGGATTTGAAAAATTTTTTTGGCATTTGATAGCACAATTCTTGAGGAAGGCTATTTAATACTACGCTACCTCTTAGAAGTCGAGCAATAAGAAAAAAAAGTCTGAAAGAATGCTAAGGGATGGGGATGCGAAGTAATAGCGCGTTCGATGTGGTGCGACGCGGTGGGTTCGATGTGGTGCGACGCGGTGGGTTCAATGTGGTGCGACGCGGTGGGTTCGGGGCCCGAAATTTCACGTCGCTGTAGAAAAATAATTATAATTTCGACCTTTTAAGCAACATAAAGTATATAATAGTCCGATTTAATCTGTCATTTCTTTCAACAGTATTTCTAACCTCACGCGTGCTGTACTGTTCATTGACAAAGGCGTTCATGACATTTCCCCCTGCTCGGTGAGCAGAGCCTCAATGGACGCTGTATGGCCGCTTGATTGACTTGTCATCCCTAAAGGGAAATCGTGTAAGCCTTTGTAAAACAGAATGGACGGCATTTCACGTCTTTAGTTCGACTGGATGCCAATTGATATATGAAATAGAGAGACAATCATGATTGTCTCTCTTTGACCAATACTCCTAGAAGCTTTGGAAGTCGAAAAGTTATCGATAAAATTTTGTCTGAAAAATTAATTAGTTTGGAAATGAATTAGTATTTAAAACAAAGGAAAATTGGTCAAGTATGATTTACGGCCGATTTTGCAATCTTCAGATAGGTAACTTTTATATGAGGGATTGAAATTGCGGTTTGACAGCTTTTTTATAGGAAATAATTATGTCAAACCGCCATATTTATTCTTCAGGTAAAAGTGGTCTGATGACTGAAAAATCAGCCCTTAAAACTGTAAAAAGGGATTTTCGTACATGATGAAGCATTCATACATTCAAAAATAATAATAAAAAAATTAGTCTTGCAAAACCGGATACTATTTTATTATTGACTACATAATAGGTGAACCATTTAGTTGAATCTTTATTACCAAATGCAACAAACATGTTTACGTCCAGACAGTAGAAAATCGGACAAGAAAAATAAGAAAAAAAGTGTAAAAATTCGCAACTAACCCTTCCAACTCGGCCGCGAGGATCCTTTCATCTCACTAATTGAAAAGTTCTACACTGAAACAAACAGACACACAGTACCTATCTCCTGAATCTTTAGTAGATTTGATGAGGAAACTGACACGTTCTCTTGTGATTAAAAACGTTACTGACAACAGTGATGTTATAAAGTATGGAGACGACAATACGACAATAAATAAAAACACTAGCAATACTAATGCATAGAAGAATTTTGGAACTAACAAATAAACCCTAACTTTAAGTTACTTTTTCAATCAAACTAAACAGTAGTGAGTCGACTATGGGTTTTTCCAATCCTTGACTAGTTATAGTGACTGAAGTATAATAATAATAATATTTGGATGATTATTTTTTTTGCAGACTTGGAACGTCTTTAGATATATTAAATACTCGTTTATGTATAACATTGGTCAGGCAGGGGATATAATTCTTCCATAGTTCTTGGTAACCAATCTTTTATAACCACGCAAACTCATAGCCCAATATATTTTGTTTCCATGTTTTGCAATAGTCGTGCGCCAACCGGGGGTTGTCCTTGGCTGCACTTGCATAGTACATTCAGGGATAATCGTCGGTTGGTGCTTCCTCATTATTTAAAATTGTCTAAGGGGCCTCTGCGTGTTGTCTTTGGCCCCTCGTTCGTCTTTCAAAGGCCCGGGACCTGAAGGTCCCAAGATGTGTCAAAGAAAATAAATTAGGATGATTTTTTGTTTGCAGATTTGGAACGTCTTTACATATATTGTTGCCGTATTGTCGTCTCCGCCTTGTATAAGTAGGCTCAATATTTTGATCGTCATTGTGTAATTACGTAGATGAAAAGTGTGACCAACGGGACATTTAATAAATACTACGCGATTGTCTTGATAAAAATAAGAGAGACAATCAGGGTTTTACTGTTGACCTCTTGGCTCTAAGGCTCTGAAGGTGACATTAAAATGTTTTACATAATCAATATGTATGGCTTTTTATCAAGAAAAAAACTTATTCGCGGTCTATCTCAACTTGTTTAATTAATTAGCGTCTACGAGTAGCGTACAGTCAGTCCCATCATCTTACTGTTCGTTAATATTTTCACCACGGCCTGAACACTATTCATAGGTACAGTCAGGGAAATTAATTGTTGCAACTAGGCACTTACAAATGTCTTCGATTGATACAGTTGAACTCAATTTAGATGTTTTGGGGTTAGTACAGGACTAAAACAAACACAACGTTAAGTTGCCATTTCATACAATTCTCAAAGAATGACAGTTGTGATTCGAATTCATCTACTTGGCGTATCGATGACAAAAAGTTCAAACATCTTTGGCCCAAAAATCAGCTGCGCGAACTCTGTTCACAGACGAAATACATGTATAAGTGATTCGAATATGCGGGCAATTAAAGTTGGTATTCAATTTGCCGATCAAAAAAAAAACACTACAAAGTGAAAAATAACTTTAATTTCGGAAGTCGCTGTTGGTTCCGCATTTTCGTTTTTGACACTGACTTTTGTATAAAAGTTTTTATTTTTCAGTTTTTCGTTGTAACTACCCCACACAAATTCATGCAACACTACTTGCTATGTAAAGTTCAGTGACAGGGAGTAATTAAAAATTCTGTTACTCGTATTGTTGCTGACTCGAAACTACCCAAAGTTAATCAACCGCTCCAAAACTTTTGCAAATACGTCTGTCTATATATCACGGAGTTATGCACGAAAAAATAGAGACTTACAAATTGAGAACTTCCTCCTTTTTTTATAGTCGGTTAAAAAAAACACCTCTTTTACTGCAGCTTATAATATTTTCTTATACACAATGAAGTAGTCTTTGTTGTGAATGTTCCCTGATCAGAATGCCGTAATGCTTGATGACGGATTGTGCCGTTCGTAGGCTACGTCCGCTCTTATAATGATTTGCACACACCCCCGGCGCAGATATAGGAATCTGAATTGCAAAATGTACCCCCTCTTAATGTTTGCGTGTGTAATGTTACTAATAGGTACGTGGTGCAGTGTGTGTAGGTACATACAGGCACGGAACTACGGATGGCGTTCGACTTTGTGAAGACATTGTTGGGTTGCATTTTGTTAGCTTGGTTGTGTGGGGTGAATCGTGATGATTCAAGAATAATGTGAATACTAAGTATGCTGTTCAAAACGATTTAGCGATGATACAGTCTTAAGAAGTTTGTTTAAAACTAAACTTATTTTTATTTTTGGGAAAAGACGCACTTATCTTTCTTTTCGACTCAATCCAAAAACATGTGTGTTTTAATGTTATTGTTTATTTTAGAATTCTGTTTTTAAATCGACTATTTTGATTATACTTACTTAATCCGAAATTCCAGATTATGTGAAATGAAATGAAATTGTTGAGGTATTTTGTAAAGAAGATATTATTAATCGGAATCACTTTTACACGTCATATAAAAACAAAATAAAAGTATGCTAGGCGGAGTCGACAATTTCTATCTGATTACTCCTGAGAAGAAATGGCTAAACGAACTTAGGGTTAAATTGTTTTAATCTTGGACAGATCATGTAAGGAACTTATATACAATCATGTCTGGAAAAAGATACAAAATAATAAAGACAACTAATTATCTGAAAGAAAACCTCTTAACTAATAAAAGTAATTATTTCTTCTAATAAAATTAGACAAGGGTATCATGCGTGAATATGACAGTTGTCACGTGCTCCCGATTAATGTCTTTGTTGTCGTTGTCATACAAAATTTTTATTTTTTTATTTATTAACAAAACATTTAGATTGTTTTTATGACAGCCCTAATCCCCCTGCTGTTAGCTGTCATGTTAAGACATAAAATAACAACGAGGATTAGGTACTAAATGAGGCGAAATGTTTTAGGGAGAGGAGAAGGTAGCCCGCAAAATCCAAATTATCTTACGATTTTTTTTTTTTGCAAATTGCAAGTGGTCATTATCACGCATAAAATCCTTTCTTTAATCAAATCATTCTGCTTTTATTCTGTAAATGAGGTCTTTTAAAGGTGAACACTGCCTTTGGGTTCCTGATTACAAAAAATGCTATCACCTCTAACGATCAGTTTAAGGAAAACGCCAAATCTAAAATTATTCTACGGGGAAAATCAACTAGAATCAAATAAAGTCTTCAATTTCACTGTCACAAACTATTAGTAACTATACAGGGACACCGACGCGCAAACTGTAACCATTGACTCAACATCATTCACCCGCTGGCGTAAACATTTCTCGTCGGTTATATATAAAAAAAAACTGCTGTGTCATTGAAAAGTGCGATATTTACCTACGCAGTCAAAGTGTACTGAAAAGCAATATCTTTTTTTTTAAAAAACCCACGTCAAATTTTATCGCAGGGGTTTATAAATCGAAATGCGCGAGAGGAAATCAATATGGCAGTTGCGAAGGATATCTCGGCAATACGGACATAATATTATAAATTCGAAAGTAACTATGTATGCATGTTACCTTTTGACGCCAAAGCCACTGACCGTATTCCGATAACATTTGGCAACAGGATAGATAGTCCTGGGAAAGGATACAGGCTACTTTTTGTCACGGCAGCACGTTCCCGTTGAATGATTTCCGACATTTAAGATAGTGATTTGTTCGGCGTAAATAAACATAACATTTCCAAGTAAAAAAGTCAAGGTGCAATTATTCTTCATTTAGATTATCAGAATTTCAAAACATACAACAAGAAATACGTACCTAACAGTTTTCAGTTTCGTTTGCAATGACATAAAGTAAAAAGTGTTGAAATACTCGCATTATAAACGTCAATCGAAAAGTTGAAATTCTTGTTTTCACAAACGACCAAGTTCACTTAAAATCTTTGCTTATTAGTTTCTTTGGTATGAATTGTGCATTGCCAAAATTATATGAATCCAATAACCACTTTGATTCAATATCGCTTTTGGCAAATATTGGCTTCATCAGGGTTGAATAGCTTTACTAAGTGTAAGCAGGAAATAGTATGAGATGCGTCTCATACTATTTCCTGCTTACACTTAGTAAGATTTTGACTGAGCAGATTGACTGCGGTCAATCTGCTCAGTCAAAATCTTAAATTCATTCATTCACCCACAAACAGACTTCTGCACAAAATTCCTTAAGTAAAGAAGGTGGGAACTAAGAAAGGATTTTAAATATAATATTAGAATATAATAATTACACAACTTTCACACAACGCCATCTAGTCTCAAACTAAGCAGAGCTTGTGCTATGAGTACTAGACAACTGATAAACATACATATATATTTCTAAATACATACATATTATAGATAAATTACACCCAGACAAAGAACAAATGATCGTGCTCATCACACAAACATTTGTCCAGGGTGGGAATCGAACCCACGACTTTGCGTATAGTAGTCAGGGCCACTGACCACTAGACCAACAGGCCTGCCATGGCATTTTGAATATAGTGAGAGCAACTCACTGTCAACCAGAAATACGTACCTACTTAAATTATAATTTTGACTAACATTACGTACATTCACATGAATTATTATTAGAGCAGTGGTGGTCCAGTGGTAACGGCCTCGAATTACTAGTTGGTCGTGGGTTCGAACCTAGGCAGGCGCTTCACTTTGTGTAAATTATTTCATCACCATTTCTCTAAAAAACGGTAAATGAAAACATCGTGAGGAAACCGACGTGTCACAGAACCAAAAATTCGATGACAAGTGACCTCTCGCATTGGGTCCGCGTGGTAGATTACAGCCCAGTCCATCTCGAAGAGAGGAGGCCTGTGTCTCAGCAGTGGGAAGCTAATTATGTGACATGAATTATTTGGCTGGTAGGAAAGTAATGAGCGTTGCAAATAAACAAAAAAAATATATATTTACAATTACTTTTCTTTATAGTAGGCACCGTTGTTACCTACAACCCATTTCCAACGAACACGTAAAGCATGGATACCTTCAGCGTAGAAACTTGAGAGCCGTGAGGCAAAAAAGCTTTCGAGGATATCTGACAACTGTGCTTTGTCATCAAATTTTTTGTCCTGAATGTGATTACTCAAAGAGCGAAACAAACGAAAATCTGTTGGCGCCAGATCGGGAGAGTATGTAAAGGTAGCTCCCATTCAAAATCCAATAGCTTCTGACGAACGACTTTGGCTATGTGCGGCCAAGCGTTGTCGTGAGGGACGTATATCTTTGAGTGTTCACTGCGCTTTTTGTTTATTTCTGTACGGACTCGGTCAAGCTGATTGCAGTATTTTGTCGAGTCCACGGTAGTATTACCAGGTAGAAGCTCCCAGTATAAAATTCCCTTTGCATCCCACCATACAGATAGTAAAACCTTCTTTGCATGTGGTTCATTTTTTGGCGTTGGCACAGGTGTTTGATGCCGATCTAACTACTGACGCTTACGCGTATGCTTCACATATAGAACCCACTTCTCATCTCCAGTAACCAGACTGTCAAGCCAATGTTGGGTGCGACGAAAAGACAAAAGACTCATACAAGTGTTGGCGCGTGCATGTCACTCAGCTGGTGTGGTGTCCACGATCCTAATTTCCAGATTTTACCCAGCTTGTGTTCCAATACTTGCACATGACTGCAATTGAGCTCTTTTGTCAGACAACGGGAAGTAAGCCGGGGATCATTTTCAATTAATTCTTTTAAACGACGCACGTCTATTTCAACTGGTCTTCCACTACGGGTCAAATCCTTTAAATCATAATTCCCGTTCCTGAATCTTTCAAACCAACGTCTTGCTGTCGCGTCAGAGACTGCGTCTTCGCCTTCTGCACTGCGTATATTTCGAGCAGCTAAGGTTGCTGAGTTGCCCAAACGGTACTCGTACAAAAGACAGTGACGTACTTGCTCTCTTATCGCTTCCATGTTTTAGCGAGTAATCAAATGCTCGGTGCTGGGCGCCAGGTATTTATATTGTTCATACACACCACAATGCCCTAGTGCACTCTAGAAAGTTCTATTTTGTTTCCAGAAAAAAATAGAAAATCTACAATAAAACGCTCATTGCTTTCCTACCAACCCAATATTATTGCTTATCTCGTGACGACACGAGAAAAGTCAGAAATCCCATAAACAAGAGACCCTGACTGGCACTAAATTAGTACAAAACTCTAAAAAAGAACAGTAAGCTTTCAAAATTGCTCTCACAAATAACAATATGAGGCATATTACAACACAAGTGGTTTCCTAACAAACAAAACTATATTTTTCATACAATAACAAAGTATAGTAAACGAGTGTTTAACATTCACAGCACACATTAGTTGTCAGCAAAATAAACTATTCACAGTGGATGGGTTGAGGGGACTCTCGTTAAGAACGCGTGATGCAACCCACGAACATGAAAAAGAAACAAGTAAAGGACCGACATGGAAACTGTCCACGTGAAATTTATTGGTATGAATCAAAAGGACATATGAATGTTGGAAAAAGGTTGTTAAAATATCTATTTCAGTCAGCTTTTTGCAAGCTTTTGCGACGAAAGTATATCTATGGAACGTTATGGCAACGTTTGTTCCGATAGTCTGCCTTCGTGTAATTAGAACTGTGTCCCTTAGTTGTCGAAGGTTACCTAATCATAAAATACAAAAAAGTTTCAGAAAATGGTATCTATATCTAAACCTATTTTTCTCGCTGTTCGTGTCAGAAGTTTAATGCAGACCAACACAATCCAGCTTGTTTAGTTCTGTTCCTCTCACTTGAGCTGTATGCTCATTTTAAAGCTGACCATGACGAAAATTAAGGCCGCCACATCTCCACCGTCAGAACGCATCCTTCGCGTGAAGTTGCATTTAATTCATCTTGCCTCATTTAAATTTCCATTTGGGTTTCTAAAAACCTTTAAACTCGAGCGCGAATAGATGTCGGTGTACAATGGGCACGTCATCTGTAGTGGACATCAGTGCGGTTTCATTGTTGGCGATTGTCTCGTCTATGCGAAGTTTCCTTTGTTTGTCCGTGTGTAAAGTTTGAGCTATCGACAAGCCGATAACGAGTGACTGAGCGCCCGCGTCGTTTGTTAAAAGGACCTTCGAGTTAAGTAAATTGTTCGGGATGGTACTATCATTAACACAAGTCATTAGCGCTATTCATTTTTTTACTAACACAACATGGATTGGGACTGGGGAATGTCAATGACGGTTTTTGGCGAAGCCACAAAAATATTTTAGATAATTCAATTTTTAAGTATACTTCTTTTTCATGTTTTATAATTTGTGAGATTAAAAGTCTTCTCTTTACCCGTCGAAAACTAAAACTCCGACCAAAACTAGCTACAGTAACGGGAGTCGCCACAAACAGGTGCGCTGTAGGGCGGTACGCGAGCGCTGTTCCACAATGCAATAAATATACCTAATACACCGTCTTACTGGTTTTCATACAATATGGATGTCCGCCGCATTAGCTACCTTTAGATTAACACGTTTATACAGGACCGCTGGCTGGACTTACTAATGTATGAGATGCCGAAACGAGCAGAACAAGTTTATGAGTGCCCGTTATTAAACTTTTATCACAACTTGATATATTTAAGTATTTTTTTTAAGTCCACAAACAATTCTTTTTCGGTTTTTGTTTAACAATATCTAGACAATAGGTTCTCAACGTGTGCGATAACGCCCCCGCCTCGTAGGCGTTTGGGACTTTCAGGGGGGCGCGCGGGAGGCCTAGCGAAAATTATAGTAGGTATATCCTATTTTACGACCATATAATTACGAGACGCTTAAATATAACCGTAGAAATAGCTCCTTCAGTTTCGTGACAGATGGTAAGTAAAAAAAATTGAGGGAATCTAGAAAAAAATGTATTCCTTAAATCTAGACTCAAATAAACCACATATTCAATACAAATCCAGAATAATCAGTAAAGAAATGAAAAATATGGAAAATTTCAAAAACTTTTAAATTACTGTCCTCACTTCGCGTATCGCGTGTGGCTGAAAAAAAAGGAGGAATTACATATTATTATTGTATTCAGTTCGGAAATTAGCCCGTTCATGGAAATCAGTGCTTCAAACAAAGCTGTTAAAAGACTATTTCATGCTTTTAACAGGGATCTGTCAATATGTGTACCAATGCGAGCCAAAATGTCCATTCTAAGAACCATTATATGTCTTATTCGCTAGCTGTAGGGTGTGGACTGTATGGATCTTCAAATAAAAGTCTTGGTTTCTATTCTGGATTTATTCTTGTTGTCTGCTATCGATGATCTGATTGAACTTACTGAACTTATTCTAAATCTGTCCGTCTAATATACACCGGTTCATGGGTGGAAGTAGTGGGTGGCCCTTAGTGTACTTTATTAAAATTCTTGGCGACCCACCAATCCGATCACTTTAGTCCGTGTCCGCTCTCCGACAGGTTTCGACTTGTCCAAACCTGTCGGAGGCCTGACTCCGCGACCAATCACAAACATTTTAGTATCATAATCCTACTTTGTTCATTATTGCTACGGGGAGTTCGGCGTCCGCAACATTTCTCCTCCCGGCGTAGCTCGCGAAGCCTCCTCTTTCTTCTCCAGGACGACGAGTTTGCTCACCGGGCGTCGGAAGATTCCAGTTCTGGTCCGTACTTCGACCACCCGGACGCTGCCGTCAGTTGCAGGGTGCGTGCGCTCCACAATCCCCATCGGCCAGGTGTTCCGGGGCAGTGTGTTGTCGACCACCAGGACCACGTCGCCAACTTGTAGCGGCCTCGCGTTGTTCTTCGGCTCGCCGCGGGGTATCAATGTGGGCAGATATTCCCGCAGCCAGCGCCGCCAGAAGTGGTCGGCAAGCGCTTGGCTAGCTCGCCATGTTCGTCGGTCGTTTTCCTTGCACGGCCCTGTCGTAGGCAGGCCGTTTGATGACCCCAACAGGAAGTGGTTGGGAGTCAGGGCCTCGGGATCGTTCGGGTCCACACTGACATGGGTTAGGGGTCGTGCGTTTATTGAGAATTCTGCTTCAGTGAGTAGCGTGCCGAGGACCTCTTCAGTCGGTGCCTTCTCTCGTAGGGTGACCTTGAGGGCCGCCTTGATGGAACGTACCATTCTTTCCCACGCGCCGCCGTGGTTGGGCGCGCCAGGAGGTATAAACCGCCACTCCATTCGATGACGCAGCCCCTCGTTGTTCAGGTCGGGTAGCCACTCGGCGTAGGCACTGCGGAGCTCTTGGTCGGCCCCGCGGAAGTTGGTCGCGTTGTCGGAGTACATGATACGCGGCCAACCCCTGCGCGCAGCCATTCTTCTCAACGCCATTATTGCAGAGTTCGTTGAAAGGGATGCGACGAGCTCTATGTGCACGGCCCGGGAGGTGAGGCAGGTGAATAATGCACCCCACCTTTTTTCACGGCGACGACCCACCTTGACTGTCATGGGCCCGAAGTAGTCCACCCCGCAGTTAGTGAACGGGCGGTGGAAGGGGTCTAGGCGGGCGTGTGGTAAGTCTCCCGTGGCCGGCGTTTGTGGTGTCCCCTTCTGCTTCTTGCAGAAGACACAGCTTCTCTCGATCGCGCGCACGGTGGGTCGCAGATGTATGACCCAGTACCGTTGCCGCAGGTCGTTAGTCACGCGCTCTCGGTTGGCGTGACCCGCAGCGCAGTGTTCCCGTTGTACCAGAAGCCTCGTCACTCGGTGGCGGCCATCTAGTATGATTGGCCGTTTTGCTTCTTGTGTTGCCGCTGATGCTTCAATGCGGCCTCGTACCCGCAGGAGGCCGTCTTCCAATACTGGATCGAGTTTGTACAGTCTGCTCGTCTTTGGGATAGGACGGGCTGACTGCATCCGTCTCATTTCTTCGCCGAAACTTTCCTGTTGCGTTCGTTGCAGGAGTTCTTTCTCAGCGCGCTGGATATGTCTGTGTTCCAGTCTTGTAGCGGCGCGTCGACATATGTCGATGAACGCCAAGGCTCTTGCCACTGCTCTTACTAGCGTCTCGTACTTGGAGAAGCGGGCAGGGTCAGGTAGCCAGCTGTCTCGCGGAGTCTCGGTAATGTGCAGGACTCCTTGTTCATCGTCTTCATCGGGTGGCATATTCCCGGGCCATTGCTCCTCGGGTGAGTATAAGAAGCTAGGCCCCTGGAACCATCGATCGGTTATGTGGATCGGCGCGTTGGTAAGTCGGGTGGCGTCGTCGGCTATGTTGTGATTGGTTGGTAGCCAACGCCATTCTTCCTTTGAGGTGAGCTCGGCGATTTCTCCCAGTCGGTGCGCGACGAACGGCGTGTATCGTCGCATGTCATGTTTTATCCAGTGCACGACGGTGGAAGAGTCTGTCCAGTACACAGTTTTGCTGACCTCGATGCGGTGTTCCTTGCGGATGGTGTCAGCGAGTCTGGCCCCTAAGACCGCCGCTTGTAGTTCCAGCCTAGGAATAGTTTGTGTCTGTCGTGGCGCCACCTTTGCTTTGGCGGCGTCTAGCACTATGCTTACGGTGTCATCGCAGTTCACTATTCTCCAGTAGGCCACGGCTGCGTAGGCTTGTTCACTCGCATCACATAGGACATGTAGTTCTATGTCCTTGTACTTCTTTGACGTGTAGCTTCTGGGCAGTCGAAGCTGGGCGACGTCGGTGAGTTGAGCGAGCCAGGTCGCGAAATGTTCGTTGTCCTCTTCCGGTATCGGCTCGTCCCACGTTATTTTGAGGCGCCACAGACTTTGCAGTATAATCTTTGCTCTTATCGTGAAGTGGCTCAGCAGTCCTAGAGGGTCGTAGATGGACATTACTGCGCTGAGTGCTTCTCTTTTGGTCGGTGGGCGCTTCCGTTCTCGTACCGGAGCGGGGACCCGGTTCATTGACGTGTTGAACCCGAGTTCGTCCCGTTCGGCGTTCCAGTACAGCCCGAGTATCTTATTCGTGGGCTTCTCTCCTCCCAGTTGTGTGGGAGTGGTAGCGTGCAGCTCTCGGGGCACGTCGCGTAGCACTGTCTCATGATTCGTGCTCCATCCACGCAGAGTGAACCCGGCGACCGCATGCACCTGTCTTGTTTCTTGTATTGCCTTCAGGGCTTCTTCCTGGTTATCATAGCTCGCCATTTTGTAGTGGCGCGGGGGCTCTGTTCTGTTGGTGCCTCTCCACAGGAACTGTTGGGCCGGTTGATCTTCAGTTCTTATTTTGACGCGTAAGAACATTTCTTGGATGTCTGCCGTTACTGCTATCGCTTTCTCTCGGAAACGGAATATGATTCCCGGCAGCGATAGCAGTAGGTCCGGGCCTTCCAGTAGTTTATCGTTCAGGCACACTCCGTGGCTTCTCGCCGCTGCGTCAAACACCAGCCTCTGTTTGCCGGGTTTGTTTGGGTTCTGTACGGCAAAGTGAGGCAGGTACCAGCAGACGGCACTTGACTGTTCTGTGCCGTCGCACGGCACTGCGTACCCCTTTTCCAGCAGGTTGTTTATTTGAGCGTTGTATTGTTCGGCGAAGTCGGGTGATGCATCCATCTTCTGTTCGATTTTCTTCAATCGGCGGAGCGCTGCACCGTAGCTGGGTGGCATGGTGATGTCATCGTGCCGCCATGGCAATCCGACTTCGTAGCCACCGTCGATCTTCTTAGTGGTTCTTTCGACGATTGCTATCGCTCGTTGGTTAGCGTCACTCACGCGTGGTTCTCTTGCAATACCTAGTGCTTCTATTTTGAAGTGAGTTTCCACTAGGTCATGCAGTCGCTGGTGGTCGTGCTGCTGCTGCTTCTCGTATTCATAGAGATGCAACACGTTGTCTTCGTTCATGAAGATGCTTCGTGGTGCGGTCCCATGTACTACCCAGCCGAGCTGCGTTAGGGATGCAGCTGGCTGGTTGGGGCCGCCGACTCGGAGTTTTCTCGACACGATGCACTCCCAGTGGTCTGTCCCCACTAGGATTCCGGGGCGTGTTGGCGCATAACACACCTCGTCTGTTGGGAGGTCACGTAGGTGTTCGTATTCCAGCAGAGTGTCTGGGATCGACTGCTGGTGAAGCCTCAGGTTTTTCATTGTTCTGGCCTGAAGCTTATGTGGTGCGCTGATCTCGCTGACCCCTCTCACTTGCACCACGACGATCTTGCTGTCTCGTTCTTGTGAGGACATGTTCGCTCCATGGATATGCAGTGGTTGTGACGTTCCTTCTGCCCCGATACTCACAGCCAGGTCTTCGTCAATGAGAGTGACGGTGGCTCCTTCGTCGAAGAGTGCGTGAGTCTTCACCTCCCCCCGTGGACCTGTGATGATCACGGGGCACATTTTGAGGAGGACAGTCTTCGGGCCGGCGGCTGTTAGGGTAGCCACCGACATGACTGCCTCCTCCTGAGTGGGTTCTTCAGACTTATGTTCAGTCGCTGACTTTATTTCGGGCGACTCTCTCCTTTCTTGGTGTAGCGTGGCATGGTGAGGTCGGCGGCACTGGTTCACACCGCACGGTTTCGCTTTACACATGGCACGCCTGTGTTTCTTCTGGGCGCACTTGAAACATACCTTATTGTCCTTCACTAGTTCCCAGCGTTGATCCACGGTCAGTGCTTTATATTTCGGACACTGGGTCAGTACGTGATTCTGTTTGCAACTGGGGCACTGATCTTCTTCGGTTCCTTCAACCGTGACGTACACTGCTTTAGGCTTCTTCTTCTTCAGGGTTATGGCAGGCCTGGTTTCGTTTTTGTGAGTTGCGGTACTCGTTGTTGGGGCGTATGTATAGCGTAACGCCCTGTCCGCCTCACGCATTAAGAAACGAGATAGTGTCACTATTTCGGGCTCTGCTGACCCTTCGTTGTCACTGGCGTAGTCGCACCATCGAGATCGGAGATGTGGACTTAACTTTTCAAGCACTTCCCGGGTTAGCAAGGGATTATAGAGGTACCCCTTGCGATCGATTGTCTTTAACACACATATCGTGTTTTGGATTTTAATCGCGAAACTATTTAGGTCACTGGCACTAGCACTAGGTTTTGGCATCTTTTTCAGGTCATCCAGAGCTTTGTCTATGATCACCTCTGGTCGGCCAAAGCACTGCTCCAACGTCTTCATGACAGCGTCCGGTTCTGTGGCCGCGTGTAGAAGAGCCGCTACTGTGTCTCGTGCTTCGCCTTTGAGGCAACTTCTAAGTCTCTGAAGGTTCTCTGCTGGTGACACGTTGTACATGTTGGTCGTGTCATAGTACGATGCCTTGAATGGCAACCACTCGTTGGCCGCACCAGAGAAAGTTGGTAGATCTGTGTGTCGAAGTCGTGGCCTGGCCATCTTCTCCAGGGTCGCAGCTAATTGGTCAATGCTGTTTCTGGTTCTCGTTGGCGTTGGCGATCTTCCTCTTGGTGCCTCAAAGCGTTGCTGCTTTGGGTCTTCTTTGGCTTCTGTGTTCGTGCCCCCCTCCCCCCGTGTGTTGAGGGGGTGGGTTCGTAGCCATTGGTCCACCTTCCGGTGCTGGTGTTCTTCCTGAAGTAGATCTTCATGGACGCTTTCCTGGTCATCTTGTATTACAGAGACCTCAGCAGCCAATCTCTTTTTCACCAGATCTGCTTCGATTTCCAGCTCCTTTCGTCGAATGCTTGCTAGTTTCTCGGCCGCCTCAAGTTCAACCAATCGTAACCGTGTAGTCGCACTCGTGTTCGATCTCACTGAGCGCGGCGGTGATCTTATTCGTCGTTGTTCAGACGATGGTCCCGCTGTTGCGATGTCCACGGCGGTAGTAGGTCCGGTCATACTTTCAACTTGAGGTGACGCCGGCGGGTCGAGAGACAGTCGTCTTAGTCGCTCTCGTTCTATTCGTTCCGCTTCCCGGCGACGTACTGATACTAGCAGTTCTTCGTCCCTTCGTTCTAAGGCCCGACGCTGTTCTTCCAATTCTGCCAAGTCCCCTTGGCTACGGGTGACTACCATCTCGCTCGGTTGACGGTACACAGTAGAATGCACAGCAGGATACACAGCAGGATACACAGCAGGATACACAGGTAAGTTATTATCGGTTCAACTTACGAAAGGTTCCTTTTTTCCTTGATCCGAGTTCGGAGGACCAGACTGTAGGGTGTGGACTGTATGGATCTTCAAATAAAAGTCTTGGTTTCTATTCTGGATTTATTCTTGTTGTCTGCTATCGATGATCTGATTGAACTTACTGAACTTATTCTAAATCTGTCCGTCTAATATACACCGGTTCATGGGTGGAAGTAGTGGGTGGCCCTTAGTGTACTTTATTAAAATTCTTGGCGACCCACCAATCCGATCACTTTAGTCCGTGTCCGCTCTCCGACAGGTTTCGACTTGTCCAAACCTGTCGGAGGCCTGACTCCGCGACCAATCACAAACATTTTAGTATCATAATCCTACTTTGTTCATTATTGCTACGGGGAGTTCGGCGTCCGCAACACTAGCTATTAACTTAGTATTCAAAGGTTGTGACGAGTATATAGGTATCAGATTCGATTTCATTGATACTACTCGCTTTGAGATAATCGGATATTTGGAAATTATTTCACGTTATGTCGTAGAGGCTTTTCTCATTTATGCGAGATCTTTTAAATCAAACTTGAAGTATTTATTTAAATTAAACCATTTACTTGTCTAAGGAGTCTGCCAGAACGATGGAGCCTATTCCAAAGCGTAGTAGGTTTTTATGGAGAAGAACGGGCTAGAAACGCCATTGATTATCTTGCTCCTTGCTAAAGCATTTGGTCTTCCATGGAAGCGCACAGCTGCCAGTATACTCGAGCAATATTCCAAATAATTAATTACTATATACAGTTTTAATAAGCTAATATAGCCCGCCCCTGACCCATCGTCCCTCCACCCAAATTCCTTATTATACATTAATGAAAATTACAATACATATAACGTCTCGGTTTAAATATTTAAAGGTGTAGTTTTCCTCTTCGGGTTCTCCGAGCCCGGCGTAATGGTGGCCCTGAATTATATATTATGAATTTTATGATACGTCTCCCGCGCTCGACTTCGTAAATAATACTTTTGATTTTCTTGGGGCGACCGGCACAGGAAGTGATGAGCGGATTCGACTTGACTGAAGCTATCGAGCTTATGAGTCATTATCCAATGTTTATCATTCTTGTAGGCTAAAAAGATGTATCGAGGACCGATTTTTGGATTGAACAAAATCTATAAATTATTTTCAAGGTTGCATTGCAGACGATGACAGATATATACGGTCAGTGCACTTATGTAAGTAGCCAGCCTGTAATTGATTACAATTGAATCGTTTTGATTTCAGAAGTCTCATACTTATTTGATCTCGTCTTTTCTCATGGATTGCCGAAAGTTTAATCGTCTTATTTTCGATACAATCAATTCGCAGCTTTAGACTGCTACAAAGAAGTAACATTATTTATTCAACTAATCGGCCAGGCGCGAGTCGATAAAGCTAGACGAGTTTGAAACTAATGTGAATTGAATTGAATTGTTGTTTACTTAACGTTTATATTTGCTTGTTTTCGATTGTGATGTACTGCACCATTATAAATTACGGAAAACAGACATTGTTTTTAATGGAGACATATTTTCTTCTATCGTATCAGCTTGAATAAGTAAAAGCACGTTTCTTAAAAATATTTTTTGCCGAAAGTTGGAAGTAGTGCTGACTGTCCAGCTGACAGGATTGGTACTTTATTTAATAACATACGTAATGGCGTACTTCCGATGTGATACCCAGAATGCCATTCTACAGTTCTGCCTGACCTTTGAAGGACCGCAGGCTCTCTGTTGGCGTGTTATTGTTCGGCCATAGTTGAGATGGTGAATATATTGGAACCGCAGAGCCTATTGTATGTGCTCACTGAAACTGAATGAACACATACTACCAATATAATGTGAAAGCCTGTTATTAGATACCCATTTTTAAACATAATATGCATCAGTAATATTAGTATATCTACAAATAAACTAATTATATCAGCTAGACGTATGTTTGTCAATTTACGACACATTCAGTAATTTCTGGTTAAGGGTCGGTGCATATTGGTCAGTGAGCGATATTAGAAAAATCGGGGTTTACCTGGAGGCGTTTTGTACTTGATCAGGGCTTGAGCTGGCCTAGCGTAGGACGGAGTTTCCATAAAGGCCAGCTTATATTGGTTTGGCCTCCCGTACCTACATAGGTACCTTCTATTCTCGAATTTCGTTGACAGAAAAAAATTCAAACTTGAAAGATTCCTAGGTCCGTCATTCTACTAAATATCAAGATTATTGTCACAAGATTTGCCGGCAGTGGGACTTATTTTGTCGCTGAAAGGAGTATACCGGCTGACTTTTTTACCGTCTGGACAAAAACAGGGTATAAAAGGTAGGAGTAGAAGCACAGTATTATTATTTTTTCACAAAATAAAAAATAAAAATTACTCGCTACAAATTCATTGATAATTTCCGCGCGTAGAGAAGTGTGTCTTTTAGTTGAAGTTGAGTTGAGTCTTTATATTATTTACCTACTAGACTTTCCTGTCGTATCGTAATGCAGAATTGACCAATAAAACGAATCCGTTCAGGAGATCATCGTATCACAGTTTTGATTGTATAACACTGTGTCAGAAATCAACACGACACGACACAGTAATATTAATCCGGCTTAACACAATTGGTTCTGTTATAAATACACCTGCCCAATAAATTGGGTGGTTAAAAGATATTTGAGTAACTTAAGCAATCACAATCGTTTTAAGTACCTCTACTATGAAGAAAATAGACCATTTTCTGAAAAAATTGCTGGTATTTGGTGTTTTAGGTAACGATATCACCTAACGTTAACCGTTTATTAGCAGGTGAACCTGCAGAGCAGATCGTATGTTCCAGCATTGGAAACATACGTTCTAATATTGCGTTGTCTTTGAATAAACGACACGAAATTGTAAAAGGCCAAGTGTGAAATGAGATGTTCAGCTGTTATTCAAAATATGCATTGTGCCACTCCATGACTTTATAATCAAAGGAAAACTAAGCAAAACATAAAATCAGATGCTTTCAAAGGTAAACGTAATAAGCTTGAACGCGTTTCATCCCCTTTACTTGCTATTTGCTTGCTATAATAACCTGAAATAAACTGAAAAAAGATGTCATCCGCTTCTCTTGTTTACGAGGCATCCTATAAAAATTAAAGAAAAATCTACAAACAAGGTCTAGTGCGAAGGCACTTTGTTTTATTGTCAAGGTAATAGACGTGTCCTGTTAATTATCTGCATCAACGAAGGGTGGCTGGGCGACAGGGCGTTAAACCCCCCTGTTGTCCCAAAGTCCAGTTTGTCGAACAAATGTGCCTGATTAGGTCCGCTTTGTCGAGCTCTCCCTGACGCTCGCTTCGCCCGCTCCTACTGATTCGAGAACAGTTTTATCGAACCACCTACCTCCCCCTAAAGGTGTCAGGCTCAACTATAAGGTCAACTGACTCCCTTTGTTTTGGTCGCAACCTGTTTTGATGCATTATCGTGTGCGAATATTTTACAGCAAATTTGACTTGCGTTCGGATTGAAAAATATCGGACTACCCGACGAAGGAAATTAAGGTTTTGGGTTAGAATGTGAGGATCCATAAGTAATCTTATTTTCTACTTTATTAAAATAATGAACATTTTACGGTAAATTAAACAGATATTTAATTCATTACTGCATTCATAATTCCTTAACATCGTTGGGATATTTTGCTATTTTAACTTGATTATTAATTCACTGAATTTAATAGGCATTGTTGAAATTTTTCTCTTTATAAAGATATTTTTTTTTAAACCTTTTGTGCTGGAAATTTATATTTCTATTACCAACGAGAAATATTTATTCAATCGAGTCTACTAAGAATTGCATGTTGTGAGAGTAGCATTTGCACGTAGAAAGAAAATATCTTCAATAAGTTTCCGACATTTTCATTCCCAAACTACATCACAGACTTACGCCACAAACAAACCATCACGGGCATTACAGGCAATAAATAGAGTTGCACCAACATCGATAGGGGGACTATTGTCTAGGTTTAAGCATCGCCAGGTGCGGCGTTCACCTGACTTGCTCCTAATTCACTTTTAGGCCGCACTTTGAATTCATACTACAATGCTACGGCAATCACAGGCATGCGGGAGGGGTAAACATCGATAACACACGCTCATCCCTATTTGCTATGGTTATGCTACAAATGGATATTTTGATGCCGAGTCTTCGTTTCGAATGATTCCTAGCCGTGTAGGTTTCAGATTCAGATGGCTTCTCATTGTTCATGAATACAGTTGGCTTTTATAGTAACTATGAATGTTTTGAAAGGATTTATTTATTATTTTACTTAGTTAATA
This sequence comes from Eremobia ochroleuca, assembly GCA_949629135.1. NCBI lineage: Eukaryota > Metazoa > Arthropoda > Insecta > Lepidoptera > Noctuidae > Eremobia > Eremobia ochroleuca. Next base: position 28,668,061 of record OX451384.1, on the reverse strand, counting down.
ATTTTAAAGTCAGCGAACGCGTTTTTTTGCAATTAACAGGTCAATTTCAGGATGTATGTCGATTAAAATTTGATTCGCGACCGTACGAAATATGACGTTACGGAATCTATAGAATCTGCAATACAAATCCTTAATTTAAAATTAGCCTAAAAGTTCAAGATTTCATGAAATAGTATGACGATTTCATGAATTAGAGTAATATGAATTTAGAGATTATGATTTACGCTGCTGCTCATGACTTTGTGTACAACGAAGGCAAATCTAAATACATGGTCTTCAAGTCCGAAACCAAGTGCTCCTCCACGGTCCCTCTTATGTTTCTGAACGATGTGGAGTTGCACAAGGTGTATTCTTTTAAATACCTGGGCCACATGGTGACGGAGGATTTGAAAGACGACGCGGATATGGAGAGGGAGCGCAGAGCATTGCCGGTTCGGGCTGATATGCTCGCCCGTCTGTTCTTCCAATGTACAGTGGCGGTCAAAATAACGCTGTTTAAAGCATATTGCATGTCGCTGTACTCGGGGAGCCTGTGGTTCAGTTACACCCAAAAGGTCTACAATGCTCTGCGGATCCAGTACAACAACGCATTTAGAGTGCTGTTGCTCCGTGGCGGCCCCAGTAGCATTCTACGCGCTATGGCCGGGAGACTTGATAGCCCGTTGGTGAAGTCACTTGACACCTGTACATAGTCTGTGTTATTAGTTAAGTACTAACGAAGGTTAAGACTATTGTTACTAACCCAATAATAATAATAATATTCCACAACTTTCACACAACGCCATCTAGTCCCAAACTAAGCAGAGCTTGTGCTATGAGTATTAGACAACTGATAAAACATACATATATATTTCTAAATACATACATATAGATATATTACACCCAGTCAAAGAAAAAATGATCGTGCTCCTCACACAAACATTTGTCCTAGGTGGGAATCGAACCCACGACCTTGCGCATAGCGGTCAGGGCCACTGACCACTAGACCAACAGGCCTGCCAATGCATCTCTTTCATCTGAATAAATAAATAATTATGTGAAAGTTTAAGTGATTACTTTATATAAATATTTGTTACGGCCGCCAATCATATCGAAATCAACATACCTACGTACAACCTGATGCTGGCCTGCAAATTGCAAAAAACCTAAGAAAATATGAATTACTCGAGCTAACCTGACGCTTGCGCCTTAACAAATTTATTCTGCAACTCCATAACTTCCTTTTACGTAACCCTCAAAACATGTTTATAACGTACACATGAGCAGTAAAATTAATGAATTCCTCTTACATGTTGCCTAAAATATTAAATGCGAACTAAGAGTGCTTCGTCCTGTGCTAGTAAACGCTTAATAAATCGTTTCTAAAAGTAAACATTACTTGAATGCTTCGGTTTCTGTGTACTGGTAACCATTGCAGATTATCCCGTAACGGATTCTAGGATAAAACTGATAGGACGACGGAAAATCAGCTTTAAACTGCCGCAGGGTTCTGTGAAATTGAAGCGCCAATAACGGTCATATTATGTCCGTTTTGAGCGGCCAATTTCGGTACTTGATTAATACTAAATAGAAGTGGGAATAATATTACCTCAATTCAGAGCTTAGAATTAAAAAACCGGCCAAGCGCGAGTCGGATTCGCACACGAAGGGTTCCGCACCATTATCTATAAAAACGGCAAAAAATCATGTCTGTTGTATGGGAACCCCCTTAAATATTTATTTTATTCTATTTTTTTAATATTTGATGTTATAGCGGCAACATAAATACATCATCTGTGAAAATTTCAACTGTCTAACTATCACGGTTCATGTTCTACTCATGACAACAAACAAGTTTTATAATGGGACAAAAACAGAAATGACGAAAAAAAAATCAGCTGTTCCCTACAATTTGACGACTCGTACGAACATAAATGTAGGGAACAGCTGATTTTTTTTCGCGATTTTGGATTTGGTCCGATAGTAAAAGTTGTTTGTAATGATGAGTACAATCATGTGTTTAAGTATCGGTCACTAATTACCAGTCACCCTATATAATAAAAATTGTTTTAGTTTAAATTTTAAGACTTGACGTACATTAAAAACTCCACAAATATCTATTAAAGTCCAACCCACCAAATTGGCAAGTACTACCTACTGCCTACGCGTAGTGTCGTAGCTGCTACGAGCCTACGCCTCTAGCGGTGTAGCTCGTAGCTCGTAGCTCGTACTCTTGTAGATGGTTCAATCGCACCCCTCATGTACCTCGTGACGTCGACTTCATTATGTGACGTCGGTGTAACATGATTTCGACGTTAGCCGGTACAAGACCGACTTCGGATTGGTGTCGTGTACACAATAATTTAGTCTAACGAGTTATTTTGCAGTAAGTGCAGTTCGGTTTAGATGGGGAGCTCTGTTTGTGTAACATGCTCGAAATAGTTTCCTATTGAGATTAATTTGTTAATTTGATTAATGTTAATTTTACGTGTTAAGCTTTCATGAGAGGTTTATATGCTTACCTTCTACTCCGAGTTTCGGCCAGTAAATAATTAGACAGTATCAAGAAGTAGGTATTTACGTATGTAGGTACTTCTATGAACACTTTACAGTCTTCTATCTATCTATCTATCTACACACCTTCTTCTTCTGTTTCTTATTATATAAACATCAATTGCCTTTCGATAATCTCGCAAAAACTCGAAAATGGATCTACCGAATTTGATGAAACTTTGGTCCGTTATTGTACACGCGACGGAGAAGGTTATGAACGAAAAGCATTGAATGAAAAAAAAAAGCATTGCAACACAGGCATTAGCTATAAAATAAATTCTAGATTTAATAAAATTTATTATTTTTAAACTGGCGGGCACTATTCAATTTAAAAAGGAATATTATAACAAAATTCGCTTATGAATAAGCTTAGTAGGCTCATTTTACATAATTATACAACGTGTAACGTTAAATGCGCAAAACCTCAGACACCCCAACTGATTTTTAATTCAATTGGCCTGTTTAAGAGAGAAAATAAGTCATTAAAAAAATTGTAAAGATTTTATGTGCTGTTTTAGTTTTACTGGCCATTCTGATCGTTTCTTGCATCTGCGACGACGCTTTACCGAGGGAGGAGTCGTCACTGGGCCGCTGCGCCGCTCTGACATTGGCTTGCTTGACCTATTAAAAAATAGACACGGCAACGTTTTTAATGAAGATTTTTTGAAAAATGTGACCTATATTAAGAAGCGGTTCAATTATTTCTGCTCTTTATTCTGATCAAACTATTTTCAGGTTTTGCGCATTTAACGTTACACGTTGTATTTAGACTCTGATATTTTGTAATTTGCCAATAAATAGCCGTGGCCTCCATCGCCATAGCAACGCCACGTCACCGGCGCGCGCGCATCAAATGGCTCACTGTAAGACATTACCGCGGATCGCTCGTATCCGCACCTAATTGGTCCACATCCGCATCAGCATTATGTTTAATCGGACGAATTGTCCGCCAATTGGTCCAGATAGACCAACAAACGTCATCGTAAGTGTTATTACGATTATGCTATGTTTATTTTTGTTTAAAGTGGAAAATATACTTTTTATGGCATTCGGTGATGACAGTATGAAGTCGTGAACACGTAGTTAGTCAGCGTGATGATTATCTATTGATGTACAGTGAACGACAACATTGATTTTTTAATAGGTTCAGCTTTACAATTCATTCGTTGTCTAATGTTCGAGTCGTTTGGAGTTGAAACTCTAGGGCATTCTAGGGCCACAGGGTCCAACTGCGCACTTAGTTCATCGAGACATTGATGGACTCTTCACGTAACCAGTGGGCGAGCCTATTTGTGGCCAAAGAATCAGCATTGCCATACAATGTGGCAATGCTGCCAACCTTTTGGGCACTTTCTTGTTGACAACAATGCGAACGAATTTTTTGATGCCTTATGTATTTATTCATACAGTTAGTAAGTTAGTCTTTTAATTTAGTACCTAGTGTAAATGGTTAGTTAATAGAACAGAATATTATAATAGTTTTTTTTACGTTTTAATCAAGATTGTGCGTGCTTCAATTTGATTGTAAAAGCGATTAATAAAAAGAGTACATAATTGAATTAGTCAATAAACCATTTCAATTAAAAAAAGAACAAATAAAACTTTCTGTAATGTCACATAGCCATTATTTTTTTTATTTTTTTTATTGCTGAATGGGCCCGCTCTTGACCTCGATCACGCCTGGAAAGCGATGAATGAAGTCTATGATAGAACGAGCGTGCCCAGAAGATGCCTAAGGCACTGGAACTCCCACGCATCGACAAAACACAGCAGGCTGTTTGACGCCGGACTCCAGTAGGAGGGTGGTCGCAAACCAGACAGTCGTTAGCGCTATCAACACAAAAGAAGTGACAACTGTTTAAATCATTTATTAATTTTTTTGGTTATTGTCTTATCGAATGTTGAGTAAAGTTATCCATATTTCTATGCTTTCATTTGAGGGGCAAACGACAGGATACCCCTTCGAAGTAAACATTTATTTTGCAATATTCACGTCTATGTCAAGTTGTCATCATCTGCCTAGCCTTTTCCCAACTATGTTGGGGTCGGCTTCCAGTCTAACCGGATGCAGCTGAATACCAGTATTTTACATGGAGCGACTGCCTATCTGACCTCCACAACCCAGTTACCTACTGGGTAATACGATACCCCTAGGTAAGACTGGTTGTCAGACTTTCGGGCTTCTGACTACCCGTAACGACTGTCAAAGATCTACGAATGACAGCCGGGACCAACGGCTTAACGTGCTTTCCGAGGCACGGAGGGGTCTCGGTATGTAAAGATGGTCACCCATCCGCAGACCAACCGCGGCAAGCGTAGCTTAACCTGATCGATCGACCTGTGCGCCTTTTATTATTTAGCCACGGGCCCCTGTATGTTGATCAAAATATGATCCGCGACCGTAACAACCTAATTGTTATATTTACAGAATTAAAATCATTAAAATCTTGAATACAAGTCTCTAAGTTCATATAAACCTGAATGATTATTTCATGAAATATCAATTAATAGGGTGACAAGGACCTGCAAATTGCACAAAACGTAAAAAATACTGCTACCCTGGCACTACCCCCTTAACCCTTAATTGCATGATTTTTACTTTTTAAGCAAATTAAATTTATTTGGACGTAACATTAGCCCTATAGTAAGGAAAAAATATTTAAAAAAATATGTTCATAAAAAAAACTTTTTTTTTATCTAAATGGCCTGTTACATCTTTATGTAATCAGAACGAGTCTACTGAGAACAAAATGAATTGGATATCTCTAACGATTGGGGAATCCCCGTGCTCTGTGGAAATGAAACTATGGCATTGGATTGGTTGATGGAAATTATTAGCTACTCCAGTTGCTGATAACGAGGCTGGTTGTACAAGTGTTAAGTACCTGCTACTATTGGTAGTCTTAGTCTTTTTGCTTTTGCCTACGTTTTGAAACAGGTGTGACTGATAAGGATTTCAATAAGAAACTTTGTAGGTAGTTATAATGGTCAGTGGTTCGATTAAATAGCAACATAATTAGGGTTTTATATTCTCAATATTATTTGGTAGACTCTTAAGAATATGTGATTGTATTATTGGATTTATTGAGTCAGTTAATTAGGAGGTCTTGATTATTTTGAATATGTACCTACCAAAGTTGAAAATATTTCACAATATACAAAGGAGGCAAAGGATCCAAGGATGAACTCTAAGGGAGTAAGTAAACGTCCTACCAAGATGATGTTCGTTAGACATGCCACGAGGACAACAGGACGATGACATAACTATCTATCTAAATTATTCAATGTTTTGGCAATATACTATCTGAGATGTTGTAGAGGCGTGAATGTGTAATAGGTGCCACGAGCGCCAGTTACCGTTAAATATTAGCACATAATTCAGTTTGTGCATGCGAAAACATTTCGCCGTCAGACCCGCCATGGTTGCTCTGGACACTGCGATTTAGTCGCACTAACGTTGTTTAGGAGCGTAAGATTCGATTTGGCGTGGGCTGTTTCATACTCTCGCTAATATACTTAATTATCTGCCCATTGGCCATTCGTTGATTCTACGTGTGTCAATTATGCAATGCAGTTAATGTCTTGAGCCCTTTGTACATGTCACTGTGTATTTACGGTATGCCGAAAATACCTGTCTGTCAAGAAGCTTCCATAGTGATCCATAAAATACTGACGACCTACGGTTTGTTCGCCGTGTGTAAAAACCCACAAACACACGGCGAATAAACCTTAGTTTTTCACGGCAAGAAAACCGTGTGAGTACAAAGGGCTTAATTTATCTAGGATCATATCTTTTATCCTACACTAAACACGAAATATGTATTTCACTTTAGCTCACAAATGAGTCATATATACATATTACATTGTCAAATATCTATAACCCATTCATAGATGTTTGATTTGGGGTTTGTTTGATTGATAGATGTTTGATGTTTGATCTGGCGGAGGACAGGGTGTTGTGGCGAAGTCTGGGAGAGGCCTATGTCCAGCAGTGGACTGCGATAGGCTGAGTTGATTGATTGAGATGTTTGATCCTAGATTTATGATATTGTAATAGCCCCCTTACCAGAAAACTAGATTTTTATATTTATAGAATTTACTTCGGAATAGTATATAGGGTGACTGGTAATTAGTGACCGATACTTAAACACATGATTCTACTCATGACAACAAACAAGTTTTATAATGGGACAAAAGTGAAATGACGAAAAAAAAATCAGCTGTTCCCTACTACATTTTGACGACTCTTACGAACATAAATATAGGGAACAGCTGATTTTTTTTCGCTATTTCGGATTTGGTCCGATATTAAAAGTTGTTTGTAATGATGATTACAATCATGTGTTTAAGTATCGGTCACTAATTACCAGTCACCCTATATACGGTACCGTACTTTGGCCAAAAGGGGTATCGTATTACCCAGTTACTGGGTTGTGGAGGTCAGATGAGCAGTTGCTCCATGTAAAATACTGATATTCAGCGGCATCCGGCTAGACTGGAAGCCGACCCCAACATAATTGGGAAAAGGCTAGGCAGATAATAACTGTGGCCAAAAGGTTCCATCTCAGCATGATGCTCCGACATTAAAAATACGTTTTAAAGCGCTAGTATTCTAAAGAAACAACTTCATTTCTGTCCCAAAACCTTACTTCTAGTTATATTACTAAAATCAGTTACACAACAAACAAGCATCGCCTAATAACCATGCTAGTCTATCGATTCCCGCACAAAATTCGCCGACAGCGTCTGCGTTAAACAATTTAACGCATAGGGTAAACTTTAAACTATATATATTATAATCTGTAGGTAGGCAGTCCAGCTACCCCCGTTCTAATCACGTTGGTACTCATGAATTTAGATTCGCTGCCCGCTAACGGTGCCTAGGGTTGATAGATCTTTCAAAGGCTACCTATATTTTATACTTAGAATAATAATTTCAAGTGTGCGAGTGAGATTTGAATGTATGCAAGCACCTACACGAGGTCAAATTAAAATGGCTAGGAAAACTCAGTAGACGTGATGTATATTTATTCATACGCGAAATATCTAAAGGGGTCATTGTATTCTTCATTACGAACAACTTTTACTATCGGACCAAACCTGAAATCGCGAAAAAAAATCAGGTGTTCCCTACATTTTTACGAGTTATGCGAACACAAATGAAGGGAACAGCTGATTTTTTTTCGCGATTTCTGGTTTTGTCCCATAGCAAAAGTTGTTTGTAATGATGAGTACAATGACCCCTTCAGATAATCCGTGTATGCATAGATAGATCTTATATATTAGGTTTTATTTTGAGGTTTGCATATATTATGGCGCATTATGAGAAGTTCCACGTAAGATAATATATAAAGCCAGGGAATTTCATAGCTTAGCAAGTTGTATACCGACTTAAAATGTCCGCGAATTAAAATCACAACTCTTATTCTTCGACAGTTGTATAAAATGTCTACTCGTTATAACTCGGAAAATTTGCTTAGTGTGTCAATTTGATAAACAATTAGGTATATGTTTTGCTGTAAAGTTTCAATATATTGTAGTACATGATGTGAGCTTCCACGTACGAGGATAGGTACTTTAGTATATAATAATAATAATAAAAATAATAAAATCGTTTATTTATAAAAAGGGGATACATTTACAATTAATACCTTAACAATTACGATAGCGCACAGTTGCTAATTTGCCTGGACTAGGTTGAACCTGCGCTTCAGGCTAGAACACTAGCGGGCTAGATATAACTATGTCTGGAATAACTTCGATATCAGCCCCATTTTTAACTTTGCAACTACCGCTGGATCAACGCTAAGTGCAAAGGCTGAATGATAAATAGTCTTTTATTAGCCTTTAACATCGATTATTGAACTGTCTAATACCCAATAGGCAGCTTCGTTACTCAAAAATAAACAGCCATTGCCGCTTATAGGGTTATCCCAACTTCGGCAAAAATCACAAATAAATCACGACAACGTTTAAAAAAACGCTCTTGGTAATATTGTGAAAGTTATTATACCAATTTCCCCAAAGCCAATTTGCAGGGTATCAAACGAAGCATTTGGCTTAAGAGTCCAACGAATGGTGGCGGATGGCCAAACTGTGTATCGTCGTAACTTAGCTTTATTTATGAGGTTTAACATTTCGCCTTCGCTTTAGTACTTATCGCTCGAAAGCTATGCAAAAATTGCATTTCAACTTGTCCCAATACCGGTTAGTTCCGGATATTGGCCTGGCCTAACTCAAGCCTAATACTATTCTTAATTTATTTAGCCTTTATCAGACCACTTCCTCTTTTGGGTCCCTACCTCTCACTCTCTCAATATTTTCATCATCATAATTTCAACCTAAAGACTTCCGTCATCAACTAACGCGGTCATATTTAAAAAAAAAAAAATAATTTAAATACCCGTCGCCCTTTAAATTCGTATGTTAGTGAAAACCCTGAGTGGCCATCGTTTGTACTACTTGTCTGTGACAAAATGGATAGATCGTGTATAATTAATTTATACCTAACATAGTACGTAGTAGCAATAAACGTTTGCTTTAATTATACAATCAACCTTTTGTTGCCCATATTAGAGCTGGATGCATTTCTATTTTGATTTTAGGATAATTAATTCATCAGTTATGTAGACACTATAATTATCTAGCAATAGTCTCAAATGTTTATCTAAACTTACTAGTTTACGTAAACATTTGAGACTATTATTATATAGAATAGGTATAGTCACGAGCATAAATATATTATTATGGACAGTTCGCCAATGATATCTGATTTCATGATTCATCTATAAATATCTGGCGTCAAATATATGTGATCATTTATGGAAGGAATATACAAGTGGCAGCACAAATATACTACATTAATGAATTAAGGAACAACAAAACTATATGACGAGACATGTGATGCCAAAATATACCTACGACGCGCGCTGCATTGGCTTCAGAAGTATGTGACAACTCTCATATTGCAATAATATAGAAATTAATAATACAAATAATATATCGTAAAACGTTTCATAATAATGAAAATAATAAAATATTCTTGAACATAGTCAAAAAATCAGAAACAACAATCAAAAACAGAAACCCAATTTTATAGGTTTACAAAGCAATTCTAGCAATCATAATCATTCGTGATATAAACAGAACAGATAAAACAAGTAATGAATTCAGAAAACATCACGAAATGATATAAAATGTAAAGAAATAGGTACCTACAATAAGGTTAATTATGTTGAACCAGAACCTAGAATAGATCGACTATTACAATGTTTCTTTTAAATGTTTTATTGTTAATTTTATCTGTGGTACGCAAGGCTGGCTACACGCAATCTTTTATACAAGAAACATATTTCTGAAGGCAAAGCTCGCCATTGTGTAACAACGATTAATATTCAATTAAGGCAACTAAGAGAAATAACTAGTTAAACAATGAGTTTTTTCTGATTGATAAAGTGTCTACACTGATTATTTCAGTGCAGTTGAGTTGTATGAGACTGTTTTAACTTCGCTGGTTGTTCCGAATTTCCTTGTTAGTTATCCTAAAGCATAATAATACTAAAGCTGGCTCGGCTTCCAGTCTAACCAGATGCAGTTGAATACCAGTATTTTACATAGAGCGACTGCCTACTTGACCTCCACAAACCAGTTACTGGAACACAATACCTCTTGGTAAGACTGGTTGTCAGACTTTTTGGACCACCCGTAATGACTGTCAAAGATCTGACGAATAACGCCGTTGGGCTTAACGTGCGCTTCGAGGTGTTAAAGAGATTATTAACCGAAAATAATCACGAGTTTTTAACGGATTTACCTACAGGAAAATTACAAAAAATTTCGTTGAACAACACTTCGTTTCAATCACCGGAATCAATACGTAAGTAATTAACGTAGAAAGTTTGCCATGTTGTAACAGTTGCGTCGCATAATCTCGTTCTCATCATTTATAATATTTGGCTTACAGACGCTCGCAATAACATAACAGTACACACTTCTCAAATCAAAGCAGTTCATTCGCTCGCTTAGCGCTGTCCCCTAACTTCGTTTACTTCCTCCAGTCCGATGGCAGGGAGTGACACTTGACCTGCCATAAGTGGTTTATACCAAACCAAGACGTTAACTCAAGACGGTAACTCCTCAAGTATTTACATACAGTGACGGTCTAAAACTGTTTCTCAGTTTTGAAATTAACTCTTCTATTACAGTGTGTGCAGTTAAAGTCTAAAATGCCATATTTATTTATTTATTAGATCGTGGAAGACTTACAGCTAAAAATAAAAACAATAAAAGAAACAATAGTCGACAGAAAGCCAATTACAAGTGTTCGCGTTTAGGTAATAGGTAGCTACTTATTACTTTTTAATAGTTGTGAAGCATATACTGTAACAAAAAGAGTAAATTAATAACTTTTTGATGATGAAACTCATTTCTTAATTTAAAAGTTGACACATTGATAACATTTGCATTTGTTAAAAACATTAGATGTGAAATATCAAGTTTAACAAAGGGCTGAAGTATTATTTTTTATGAAGTTGGCTTGAATATTAGTGCTATATCATGAGAACTCAATAGATCTCGATTCACCGTGAGATTTTAGGATTCGGCGTCATGGCGAAGAAGGGCAAATAACCGATCATAGCAACAATTCAGGTCGACGACCGATACTTACTGCCGCGCAAATAACTGATATGGTTCGACATTACGAAGAGCAAGGCTTCACACCAACTAGTCATTTTGCTGCTTTGTATGATGCAAGTCCTCGGACGGTTCGACGTGCTTCGCATCGAAGGGGCCGCACTACAGACATCAAGCTATTAAAGTGGAACTCAAACCTCACCACAAACCTGCCCGACATAATCTCAAAATCTTGATTTGCTTTGGTCGATTTTGGACGAAAAAACTTTTAAATCGGGTCAAATCGGAAGACTAACATTGTGGCGTTATAATCGCACTCACTACAAAGTACCTCATGTCGTGTCTCAAAATGAATCTGGTCGCATGATAGTCAATTTATGGGGGTGGATGAGTCACGACGACATCGGAGGACTGACGTCCGCGTCGTTAGAAAGTAGGGCTTTAAAAGATCGCTCTTATCGATAAGACCGCCGATTGTGTCACCCTTTGTAAAATTTCTGTATTTGTGCCTGTAATTTATATGGTGTACATAATAAAGAGTATTCTATTCTATTCTATTCTGCGAATAATAATTATGTGTCTGTATGTGACTGTACATTTCCAACTAAAGTTAATCCACCGCCTCCGCCACACTCGACTCAATCCTAGAAACGCGTCCAGGATTCAATTTTCACGTCGCCGACAGCGATCGCAGCAGAATATTGTCGAAAACCTTTGGAACGCCTCTGTCTTCCCAATGTGCATCTGTGCAATATAAATCCATTATGGAAGCTTCATTTGGCCGGTGATGCCTATACGCCTGACTAGTGCCTCGTATGGAAGAACTACTAAACATCCTGGCAGCCATTTCAACTGTAAGTTCGGGAAATTTAGTTTAGTACGACGATTTATTGGTCCAGTTCAGAGTAAATTTTGTCATTCAGTGCTCTTGATTGAGTTCTGTGTAAGTCAAGATATGAAGATATGATCCGTCTTGGCGTTCATAAACGCAATTACAACTTTGCTTAATCAATCAAAGGTCAGGGTTCCTATTAAAGGCGTTGGCGCGAATAGATCAAACATAGTTCTAGTTTTGTAGCTCATTGCTATCCACAGCATGTCACGACCTAAGCGTCATGATGACGAACTCAAACTATAAGTTTTTTTTTAGCATAAACTGTCGCCCTGCTGAGAAAAGGCCTTCCCCAAATCCTTCCAGGCATCCTTTTTTTTCACCTTGATCCAACCCTTTCGGTACGCGTCTCGGTCGTCTCGCCACCTCTTCCTGGGCTATAACTATAATATATCAATCTCAAATTACTTTGTACCTATATCATTTAACAAGTTCAAGTACTCCATATTGCAGAAGACAAATAGGCGCAAATGTTAAACAAAAACAGTGTAAACACGCGATCGAGTTACAGCAAAACAACTATGAACAATGACAGTTTACATTTTAACAGAAAATCGCATTACAATACGGAGACGAGTTTTGAAATCTTAACAAACAGAATCATAACAATAACGCTGGACGAGTTACAGTGAACTGGCAGGTTTTCCAAATACAACACTCTACATACAATAGAAAGAATTTTGTTGACATATTAATGGTTGCAGAATGCGGTAAGCAAAGTGTTCGCCTGATCGAATTAAAAAAACAGAGCGTGGGGAGGCGGCGCGGCGTTGTCTTGATTTTGTTGATTGCAATCTGGTTTCAATAGCCAAGTACTCATCTGTATAGGGGTAAAATATCATTTAGGATTTAACTGTTGCTATGTGTAGTCTTGATGAATAAAGGGTGGCAGGAATATTGACGGCTTGACGCACAACGTGTTACCATAGATTCAATACATGCTTCTGAACCCCCAGCGTATTCTTTTTTTATTAACCGACGAAAAATTTGCTGTTCTAAACATTTTGACCGCGTAGATATTGCACTTTTTTTATGAAACAGCAGATTTTTTTTTTATAACTGACAAAAAGTGTCTATGCTGGGTTTACAATCATGTGGTAAATTCATGGTTACAGTTTACCCCTCTTTATAAGATGAACATATTATATGTAACAAAGGTTAGTTTAGAGCAAATGTCGTGGCTAGCTTGGGTTCATTCAGTAAATTAAAACAGGGCTACGCTTCGGCTTCGTATTTAAGCTCTAAACATGCTGCACGATGCTTTTCGAACATGACATAATTTTGAATTTCAACGACGTTTGTAATCCTATTACAGGTACTTAGCCAGCTAACCCGATCAGAGATCGTACTTGGTTTCATTTACGTGTGCTGCACCCCTTTTGCCTAGGTTAAATCAATTTAGGCGGTAACTACAAACATTTCTAATAATTACATTATTATGGCGCTATTTAAATTGTTAAAGTACATTTTATTGAAATTCGGTGGTTACAATTTGTTTTATTCCGCGTGGGGGTTTCGGGTACTAAACATTACTTACGGCTTACTAAAAGCGTTTTAGATAAATGTATTTTAAAATGTAAATAATGGAAATATCCGTTTTACACGGAAATATTGAACAAAGAATTACTTAATTCTGATGTATATTCCGTATTCAAACAGATGATGTTTATCGCCTAGACACCAAAGTGACTCCGTTTTGACAAATTTACCGGGAACACTATAGATACTAAAGGCACCATTTTTTCACAATTCACGTTAGCCAGCTTTTCTTGTTACACAAGAACGAACAGCCGATTCATCCCGCTCTAAACTGGTACAGTACCTAACATCAATCTACGGATAAAATTCTCCTAGTTTTTACACCCGAAGAGTTCGAGTGCGCGTTGAAGCCATTATTTTTGATAGGGCCATAATTGGTGCACTTGTCAAGATGACCGCTTCATATTCGCTTATTCAACACCTATTCGGGAGCGATCACGTTTATTTATTTCGAGTGTTCCGCGGTCCCGCGGTCCCGCCGGCAGACTCTTAAGTATTGTGTTTATATTCAAAATATGCAGCGTCATTAATATTATTTTCTGTAACAGTTTTAGTTCGGATATTAGTAACTTTGTAGGAATTTACTAAGTAAGAAGGTCATTTTATCAACGTAAACTGAGCTTGAATAGTTTATGAGACGTTTACGTCCAGCCATAACTAATGGAGTCATATTTAAGACCCATCCTTTAAATACATCCCATTTCATACATTCACGATGTCAACTGAATAATTATAAATCAGACAAACGGGTATCAGGGATGACGTTTCATTAGATATTTAGCGCGGCGCGTGGTTAGGTAGGCAGATTTAGCGCAAATAACACTAATATAAACTAGAATCGAACGTGGTGCGCTATCGATTAGGAGCCGGCGTTCACAACAATTAATGACCTGCATGTCCCAGGCCCGACAAAGCTATGGCAAAACAAATAGACGCCCAGCGCGCCTCCCCGACACACAGGATGCTCCGAAACACAAGCCGAGAAATTTCTAACGAATTTGACGAATTTCGAGCCACATTTCCTGCGATAGATAGAACGAAACCGCTCTTCTTCTCTATTTCACAATATAGCTGTATGATAAAACTTCTCTAAATCAAGCCTGTTGTTAAGGCAAAAAACCTATAAAGCAAAAGAATATCGAATAATGTGAACAATTGTCTCCTGTTCCACGGAAACTGCGCTGCATGTTTGTGGAGAATTTTGACAAGCGAGAATTTTGATGAATTTAATACACATAACTTTCACGCAGGGCTTAAAATCTTTTGAAGATTATGCATTGTAAAATAATTTCTTTCCTCGTTAAAAAAGAGAAAAATAACGAAAAATCTTAAGCATTCACACTTCGCGTGCGCTTTAATGAAAAGCTGTAAGATTTTTCGTCAGTATAAATCGCTGAAAGTACTCGATCACGCTGTATACAAGTGGCATGGGGTGTGTTGCAGCTGTGTGCGTGTTGTCTCTGTGTGAGCCGGTTTAGGCAGCGGGGTTATGCTTAGACAATTTTAGTATTACGTGTGGAAATAATGCACCACGGTCATAGTCTATGCATAGCGTCCTGTCATACCGCCGTTGTTTATGCTCGCTCCCTTACAAACTCTTTTTGTATGCTTTTATACTCGTTATCTTTCGTGATGTCACTAAATATACCATTTTTAAGTACTAAGGTATGGCTAGTTTATATTCAAATTGGGTTTTCCTTCATTTTCATATCGTTAGTAGCTGATTGCGTTTCCGACTTTGTTTATAAAGTAATGTATGCGTCCATCATCGGACACAATCTGTTGTCGATATATATAGCTTTGTTTTAGAATACACGAGTTATACATAATGTCGGTGCAAACAAAATACGAGTAAGGATAGTATACGTAATTATGTGTTCCGATAAATATCAGTTATTGATTTATTAATAGACAAAGTAACTAATATTTTAGATGGGCGCCTGAAGTCTAGTCGTAAGCATTTAACTTTTCAAGTCTTCGAAGCTCGCTGAAAAATTATAATCTTGTTAAAACTTCTTAAAATAATGGATTTCTGGAATGCAAGTTTTATTTGCTTTTCTTAGAAATATAAAATAAGTAAATAAAAGTAAATTGTATAATAAAAGCCTTAATTTGATGTCTCTCTTGTTTCTTCTTTGCTTGTTACCGTTGCTATTAGCCTCCGAAATTATTATTAAGACCCATCGTAGGTATATGTCTTTGACACGCAGAACAAAATAGCGATTACCTGATTTTCAAAAATGTAACTAGTACGTCAAAAACTATATCTACCTTCATCTGGAAAAACTCAAAGCATTCCGATAGCACCATAAACGAATAGCAGCAGTAGTAGCCCTTTAGTTGCATCACTAGGAAACCCCATCTGAACGCACAAAACGTTCCCGGCTTAGGGACTGTACGCACAGACGTCAGCCACGCACATTTGGCTGTGCCTTGGCAAGATTGTGACAGACGCGTCATTTCCGTCGCCCGTGCGTCGCCAGCCTAACAGCGTCAGTTACTCTGTAAGGATATCAAGAGGCCATTGTCCAAATATAAAAGCCCGCTGTCGCCTTTTGTTCTGTGGTCTATGGTCTGCGGAAGACTGCGTGTTTCTCTTTCTTTTTTCTTTAGTTTCATGTTTTTGTCGCATTTTTCTGTGTGTTGTTCGAATGACGTTTGTTTAGGTGCGATTCGCTTGTGATTTATTTTTTTTGTGTTAACTTTTGGTTATGTTATTTAATTCACTTCACTAGTCGTTGAGAGATAGGGTTTAGCTATTTAGTTGCGTAAAAAAAGGATTTAGAGTAACAATTTTTAAAATTAAAATTCATATTTTAATACATAATTATATGCTTTAATGCTATGATTTAATTATTTTTCACTAAGACCTTCAAAAAGCAAGAAGCTCATTATTATTACAACTCATACTAAATTTTAAAAAATTTCGTTCAACCTGCAACGCCAAAAAGGTTATATCCAAGGTTTCTTGGTCTTCTGCCTTTACATCCAGCCTTCTTCAAGCTACTTCCAGGAAAATATAGGTAGATACATACAATTTAAATATTTATAGCACATAAATATTTATAACCTGTCCCCATTACACCCACTCCACACAAGTAGGTAATTACCTACATTATAGTAATAAATTGCCATAATGAGCCATTTTCACTGTCAAATGGTCGTCAAAGAAATACGTACAATTTTGAAACAGCTGTTGAATGTGCCGTTTTTCACTCTGCCCTTATTATTTTGTACATTACAATAAACTTCTTATATTTAGTACTTCATGTATCTTGTATGGAGCACTAGCTTATGCCCGGCGGTATGCGTTGTAATACCTTTTATATATTATTATTTTTGGAACCTTCTCTGGCGCGAAAGTAACAACTTACCCAAGTTTCATCACAATCGTTAGAGCCATTTTCGAGTTTTTGCGAGACTAACGCACGGCACGGCAATTAATTTTTATATAGGTTTAAATGTACCTACAAAGAATATTTATTTCTCAATATCCTTATTAAGAAGTGTTAGGTACTTACAGTTCTGTCGCTCCTAACTTAAAATGTATGTTTTAACCCTTAACTGCATCGTGATGGAAATTTTCATTAACCAATCCAATGTCATATTTTCGTTTCCACAAAGCACGGGGATTCCCCAATTGTTAGAGATATTCAATTAATTTTATTCCCAGTAGATTCGTTATGATTACATAAAGACGTAAATTTCCACCAAGCCATTTAGAAAAAAAAAAGTATGTTTATTAATATATTTTTTTAAATATTTTTTCCTTACTCTATAGAGCTAATGGTACGTCCAAATAAATTATTTTAATCTGCTTAAAAAGTTAAAATCATGCAATTAAGGGATAAAGAAAGTTTATTTTTTGTAGCCTATTTATTCACTGGAATTAAAATAACCCAAAATGTTTCTTCTCTTCGAAGCTGCTTTAAATCACTATGAGTAAACTCACAATGGGGTCAGATTTTTTCACCGTCATCATCACCTTTCAACCGAAAGACGTCCACTGCTCGACATCGATCTCTTCCAGTTATTAATTGCCCTAACTCAATTAGAACTATGTAATGCCGCACACGTAATGAACAGCACAGGGGAGTGACGGTGATGAGTGGGAATTGACTATCAAATGAAATGCCTTTATCTGCGGTAACCAGATCAAATTCGAATTTCAACCGATGGATTCTTAACAAGGCCCGGGGCTCAAGCTCAACGGACTAACTGAAAATCTCGAAAATCCCACCGCAGATCGCACGAGAATCGGAATATGTAAGGTATTTAGCAAAATGATGCTTCGACGCCGACATAGCTGACCGCTACATTCAGCCGCTATAGTGGCATTCCTCAACGCTATTTCGAATGTGTTTTTGGAGCTCACTGTACTTATAGATATAAGTACAGTGAGCTCCAAAAACACCTCTACTAATTGTCACCATTATTTACGATTTCAAAAGCAACTTCTTTCCGGCTCGAGTCCAACAAATAATTTTATATAAAATGTTTCACATTTACTGCACTGTGGCTGGTCACTAGACCGTCTACATTACCGCTCGTAATTGTTCGTGTATATTTATAAATAACCAATCGCCTCCTACTCCTTTCCTTATTAGTGATTGTAATACATATTTTTTTCTTCTTTTTCAGGTAAGTTCGGCACCATAAAATCCAACCTGTTTAGAATTCCGAACGATTTCGTAGCAGTAAAACAATGAGTGTGAGTATTTTTATGTTTCGTGTGTGTCGGTGAGCGCGTGTGGGTGACGTACACAGGGACTTAATACAATGAGGGTTTTATGTGTTGATTGTTGACTTTACTTGGAAATACATTATATTGTATAAAGTACTAGGAGTTATATCATCTGTCTTGGTTTTATCTATTGTTAGGTAAATCAATAATTTACAATGCGATTTGAAAGTGTGCGATTCGCACGTAATTTTACATGCATTGAGTTGAGTTAACCCGTTGCGCGCAGAGATGGAAAAAAAGGTTTTTTTTGTATTTATCGTCTATTATTGTTTGCGCCTAAATACCATCTTGAGTTTCCTTCTTGACATGCTTATCCAATAACAAATAACTATTTTAATTACCCTTGAGTTAAAAGCGATGAACCTACTTTCTCATCTTAAGATAAATTTTCATACATATTAGTTAGCTGTCGTTATTTTATGATTTTAATATAATCTTGTGGCTTTTTTTAAATAAAACACCTACTTATCTTGAAAAAAACATCATTCATTTTTGTTATGCAAGTTAACATGGGATTTAATCCCAACCAGGTCCTTCAAATAATTTAGTGGCAATAATAATCAATACACAAAATAACAATATACCGCAAACATATTATTCACATCAACGTTTTGTCGCAAACTACCGTCAAAGCACAGAAATGAGAGGTCTAGCGGCCATTTTGAGTTCCGTTGTCGCACAAACAAACGCTTAAACTTAAAAGCAGTAAAAAGCGCGGGCTGAGGGGGTACCTATTAACACATTACTCACACAAACGACAATGACAAACGGGGTAAAACAAAACACGGTAGCGTACCGCGTTGAAAAAACTTGAAAAAGGAACGTCGATTTCGGATCGGACGAAGTTCGGTACAAAAATGGGCTCCCCGTTATAGCGAGTAGCCCGCGCTTCAAAAATGTACTTAGATAAATACTTGAATGTTTTTTATGCATCATTGTAATATATTATACGCTTTTTATGCCGATTTTTCAATGGTCTAAAATCAAAGACGACATAAACGCCGATTCTGTTGTTCACAAAGTAAACTAAATTTAAGTTCAGTGCATCTTTTTCTTTCTATTTCATTAAGAAAAAAACAGAAGATAATAAATATTAGTCTAGTCTTAGCCAATTTTTTAATCACGTCTCAACTTGTCTATGGAGGATCTTAATTTGACAGGACTAAACTAATATTTATCTTCTGTCCTTTTCTTAATGAAATAGAAAGAAAAAGATGCACTGAAATTAAATTTACTTTAGTTTGTGAATAACAGAATCGGTACCAGTGTCTATTTTCAAGCTTAGTTAAAGAACAATAATTGAAACTCTCCATAAGATTGTCAATTAGTTAACTAATGTATGCAATAGCAAAAAAACGTTTCACTCGATAAAAAAAATTAAGACATATTAAGTATCATAAAAGCTCCGTAGTCAATAGGTGCTATCCACACTAACTAACCGCGACTGTACATTAGTGGTAACAATAATGGACATTCGCGCATAAAAGTGTCTCGCAGCAGAGTGGCTGCGGGGGCAAGTATAGATAGGGCAGGCGTCACCTTTGTTGCGGCTGTCGAGAACCACCGAGTGCAGCGACACACAATTCGCGCGCCTTCTTTTAAAATAAGAACCATTGCTTTTCGCTAAAACGTTCCTTTTTTATATCAAGAGCGTCCATTAACATCCTTGGTAATAATTTCAACATGAGAACAACTTTTCCTGATTCGAATCATACAGTTTATTTGTCGAAGAATGCTTAGAAATTAGTTGCAAGTTATGTTGAAAGATATTTGCTCTTTTCCTTTCCATTTTAAACTTTTACAAGCTAAATCATATATTGAATACCAATTAAAACAAGTACGTTAGCGTTCTGTTCGTTCATTTAACAAATGAATATCTGTGGCGAAAAAGTTGTTGAAGCGCCTGCATACTTCATTATCTACTAAAGTTAGCAAAATAATACCTACGGCGAGGGTTATACAATTTTCGATACAAATGCGTTGCTTATTAACGCTCGCGTATGGGAGCGTTTTTTTTTTAATTTGTTCCCAGTTCAAAACGGCAAACTTTGACGTGGAAACTTTTTAATAGTCGACACGTAGAACTAAGCGTTGCCTCTGAACATACAAACGCTACGTTTTTATTGCGTCGAAATGTTTGTATACATTTAAACTCTGTTACGCCATGAAACGGTTTATTTTTTAATTTTTATCAAACGATTATGAAATAAGTTTTAGGTTCACAAAGTCTCGAGTTCTCCTTATAAAAGGTTTTATTTAATATTTGAGAGCTGTATCCGAATCGCCTCTCGTAACTAAATTAGTTAGGTAAGTGGGTAGACGTACATATTTCAGAATCATTGCAGTTCCGCCTTAAAATCTATTTCGAATACGATTACAAAAAGACAACCTTGACGAGAACAGGCAGGGTGGGGGAGGGGGCGAGCCGCGCGCGGTAACGTGTAACACAAATTATAAATAATAGGTGAACGTTATTTTTTCGGATACATATTTCATTTTATATTGTACGGGAACGCGTGGCGGGCGTCGCAAGGGTGGGGGTTAAAATAAAGAGAAGCGCAATTGAATTTTTAATATTTCATGAAGAGGGACGCAAGCGGGGCCCGAAGCAGTTTTAATGGGGTTACGGCGAGCGTCGCGCCGCGCCTTTCGGGCCAGCAGCGCCTGCGCCCCGCGCGCAACGTTTTAGACGCAACATTCTTCATTAAAGACTATTAAACTAGTCAATAAACTTATCACTTGACGCTAAAATGGTTAATATACTAATTGGCCTTCCCTACGTTAGAGGAATTTGGACGGACGCTTTTACGTCAAAGCGTTCGTGAAACTTCGTGCTCGCCCTTATTGGCCCGATGCAGATTACCTAACAACCGTATGCTGGCTAAGTTTTGGGGACTGTGTTCAGGAAACTGATAGTTTTGTTCGAGTGATTATGGATTAGCACGACATGGTTGAGACCTTTCAGCCATGCCAGAACCCGCGGTCCGTCGAAGTGATCGATCTGGCTCATCTCGCGTTTTTGCGGACAGAATCTAGCAGCAATAATTTTTCGGCAACTTGCTCTCAAATACAATTTTGTTGATTGAGAAGAAAAATGTTTAGGTACAACATATGTTGTTGAAATAAATTAAATATGATGGGGTTATTTTAGATGGATATTGGAAGCAGACATTGTGCCACCAGCTGACAGAAGTCAGAGATCTTTAAGCCTGGACCATTTTCAAGGCCTTCTTAGGCGGCAAAGGCAAGGGCATGCTTGGACATGGTGTGTGTTGTTAAGAGGTTCCTGTCTTTGGAGCGCTGACCACCGCAACCTGTGAACTTGGTTCCGACCGACGCTCCGGTGGGTTTACTAATAATTTTGTTATCTATTCACTTAAAATTTCCCGAACCGAGTGAATAAAGGTCATTACAAGCTCAACGCCCGTTAATTACCTCGCCCGTGGTCTAAACAGTGCGGCGATATGACGTGCATTGTGAATTACGTGATGCTTGGGGGCTAACTCAAATACTCAACCGTGACCAAATGGGGGTTAGCCCCCGGCAATCATTCGGTCCGGCCCGTTTGTTCTAGTCGGCTCTGGTTAACCGGAGCCGACCAGAACAAACGGGCCGGACCGCCGCCGCCGAACCGTTTTGTCCTTGAAATAATTATTTCACGCAGGTACTTGTCAGATATTCTACTTGTGTCCTCTAGTTGCATTGTTATTTTATTGTTGCGTTAGGGCGATACGCGGCCCTTGTCACGGCTAGAGTAGATAGGTTTATTAAAATATGCACTTTCAGTTTGTAGATGCAATGGCTTTATGACTTAGTGTTATTTAATTTACTTAATATTCACTTTGCAGTCGATTTTCTGTGAGACAAGACAAGACTCGTAAGACTTGCGACATGTTTTAGCCTTATTCTTCTAAGTGGTACAGTCTCTTGGTCTGGAAAACACAGAATTTTCTCCTAGGAGGTCGTGCAAACCTTAAGTATAGAAAATTGAAACGTCTATCTATTATGAACTTGAGGCTAAAAATAAAGACCCCAATTAAATAGATAGATATAAAGAACACTCTTTATTATATACACCATAAAAATTACTGATATAAATGAAGAAATTTTACAAGGGGTGATATAATCGACGGTCTTATCGTTAAAAGCGATATTTTTAAGACCACCTTTGGATTGATAAAGGCAGAAGGAGAGACAATACTGCAAGCAGTCTGTGACGTACCATAGGTACACGGAGAGAAAATTCTTAGAAAAATTACTGTGCTCGTCACTGTAAACTGAGTGCAAGTGACATCTACAGAAGAGTTTTCTGAGTGAGATTGGGAAAAAATCACTATTTGTCCAATAAATTTTACAGTACAGCATAAGAATTTTTACTGTGCTAGCATGGTAATGTTTCCATTACCACTCAAATGCACTCAGATTATGAGACAGCACAGTATTTTTTCTAAGAATTTTCTCTCCGTGTAGGTAGGTACCTCTACCTATGACCATCATCATCATCATCATCTATCTACCTTACCTTTTCCCAACTATGTTTCGGATGCAGGTGAATACCAGTATTTTACATATCTAGAGCAACTGCCTATCTGACCTCCACAACCCAGTATTGATACCCCTTGGTAAGACTGGTTGTTAGACTTCCGCGCTTCTGACGACCCGTAACGACTGTCTACGAATGACAGCCGGGACCAATGACTTCGTGGTTTCCGAGGCACGGAGGGGTCTTGGTATGTAAAGATGGCCACCCATCCACGAACCAACCGCGGCAAGCGTAGCTTAACCCGATCGATGGACCCGAGCGGCTGTTATTATTTAATCTATACAACTTATTCAAAGTCCATAAGCCATTTGTGCTGAACTGGGCCTTTTTGGCGCAGCCGTGACGCACCTTCCTGCTAATTTCTTTCATCGGACTTTTCACTCTTTTTATTTGATTCTTATTTGATTGTATCTGATGTACCTACCTATATTATACTGGGTGCCCTTTAGTCCATGCTAAATAGGAGCTTGGTGCTGTATTTTCGTTCTTTCTTTCTTATGTCAATCACACGAAAACAGTTTATGAAGACAGTTAAGCAGTCGGTTACAAACTAAACAATAGGTAAGTTACCGTTACAGTGTCTTGGCGTCACTTAATCATACCCGTGGATCGCGTGGCGGTATCACATGGCCCATTCACCACATATAGTTTTGTTACTCGATCATAATATCCTGTGCGGTATTATATTGTTTACTTTTCACATGTAACACTAATAATGAACGCATGCGCATCTATTCCGCATAATTGTGAACATTGTTGTATTCATGAAATATTTACGCGTTTGGGCAAAATACTCGGAATAACGCATTTGATGCTTAAACGGAATTGGGTTTACAATAATCGGGAGGGCATTTGAAGAATTCTAAGTCGTTGCCAAAAATTTTGAAGTTTGAAAGTGTTTGCGTTCCCGTTTGCAACAAAGGGTCCTGAAACATCAATGTTCGATAGTGACTCTTTACCTTGCAACTTCATCATCGATGAAGTTGCAAGGTAAAGAGGTTGCGCGGTCCGTCTGAATCCGGCTCACTGACTGACCCACATCGGCACAATACGCTTCCGCCTAGCGCCACGCAATTAAGCACACCAGACATAAAAAATTACCGAAACAAAAGCGAACGGGGGTTGTCCCCCCTCCCCCACTTCACCTCGCCGCAGTTACAATTTATCATAGCAAATAAAAATATGCGGAATTAAAAGAAAAAGGAACAAGAAATTGGAGCGAGAGGGAACGTTACTGCCGCCTGCCGAATGTTCAAAATAATACTATATATTTTTACTACCTCCCTCGGGAGCAAGGGAGACGGTACGTCGGTAACCAATTAAAAAAAGTATTGCTCCCGATAAATGTTTTATTTTCTAAGTATAAGTCGGTGGGTACCCACAGTTCCTCAGACGGCAACCGTGTACGACACAGACAATTTACTACAAACTGTCATGTCAGTACAACAACGTTCAAATAACTCGAAATATTTATTCAAGTTTCGGCCATACTGGCAAATAAATAAAAGCTTTTGTGGAACCATTCAGTCCAAGCACTTTTCACCCATAGCCCACAATATCTTCAACTCCTACATTTTCTCCCAAACTTTTTCAAACGTCACATGAACTCGCATTTGAGGATTGCCTTTCGAATGTAATCGAATGACCGGCATGACGTCAGACCCCATCAAACTTTCTTTATAGCCGCCCAAATTACTCTAATAAATTATTTAGCTCTAATCAAACTATACACAAATTATACGTGTAATTAAAACATTATAACTAATGAATAAGGCGGCGCGGCCATATTGTCTATTAGTGGCTTAATTAAAAAATATAGGTATTTATTATTTATTTTTCATTATCCGTAGTATTCATGAGGGTCGAGACACGTGGACTACTGTTTGTTAAAGTTAGTTAGGTACGTATGTTTTTTTTATCGTTTGTTGGGTGGAAACCTTTTTTATTAATATCGGTCACAACGAAGGCTCCTGCAAACAGTCGCGACGTGACAGCGTAACGCGACTAGTAGAACAATATCAATGAATTTTTCATAGAAATTGTTCTACTAGAGCCGCGTCGCACCTGTCTGCACTAGCCTGATTAGAATTTATAACCTTGACTTGAATTTATTCAATTAATTATTTGAATGCTTTGATTGTTTGGTTAACGTGTATCGGTTACCTGGCGCCAATACCAACATTGAAGTTCTTTGGTCACTGTTAATTAACCGTAAAGTTCTTATTTACACTTCGCGTGAAATATTTTAAATAACACAGTCATCCTCATCATCTGCCTAGCTTCCCAACTATGTTGGGGTCGGCTTCCAGTCTAACCGGATGGATTTAAATGACATATTAACGCAATTATTATTTCATTCAATCTATTTTGTATTGGTTCCATTTTGTTATGTTTAACACAATTTAATAGCATAAATTCGAACAAGCAACTACAGTGACTTAGTTACTTTCTCATCCGTGCAATAAAACACGAATCAATATGACCAATTCCGATGTGAATCACTAGAACCACACAAAAACAAACCATCGAGGCGAACTTATGCATTAAGCACTTCCATTTTTGCCTTACCAGATATCGCATTCTCAGGTAGGGCGAGGGGACGTGAAGAGGGCATTGGCAAACAAGCTGTATCGCACGACTCACAAGCGACTCCGCGATACAAATTCAATATTTTTTTCTACTCCATGCCCTCACCTCAACTTCTAATTAAGGCCCAGTGCTTGAACCAAAGTTTTGAATTGGTAATCATTTCGAATCAAAGAATTCTATTCATCCTTCTCGGTTACCTTTCAACGTGCGATCGATCGTCGCTCGCCTGATCCCAATTAGTTTGGTTACATCAAGCTACTCGTATTGATAGTTTATTAAATTAATTACATTAATACGGAGCTCAAATGAGGTGTAATTATTTTTTCCCGCCGTCGAGTACTAGCCACGGTTGAGGGTGAATCCGTGCATGCAATCAGAAAAGCTGATAAATCATTTTTATTAATGTTTTATTATTAAGCTAATAAGTTGCTAATTAACTAAATAAAATAACTGTTTTGATTTGTTTTGAGTTCTTTATTTATACAACGTGTACCTAACGTTAAATGCGCAAAACCTGAAAATAGTTTGATCAGAATAACGAGCAGAACTAATTGATTTTCCAAAAAATCTTCATTAAAAACGTTGCCGTGTCTATTTATTAATAGGTCAAGCAAGCCAATGTCAGCGCGGCGCAGCGGCCCGGTGACGACTCCTCCCTCGGTAAAGCGTCGTCGCAGACTCAAGAAACGATCAGAATTGCCAGTAAAACTAAAACAGCACATAAAACCTTTACAATTTTTTAATGACTTATATTCTCTCTGAAATAGGTCAATTGAATTAAAAATCAGTTGGGGTGTCTGAGGTTTTGCGCATTTAACGTTACACGTTGTATAAGTAACTTTATATTATTATTGTTGAAGAGATATTAATTTTATTAATTAAATAGTTGCTTAAACGTGCAGACAGCTGAAGAAACGCAATTATTAGATGTTATTTATTGTAAATAGTAATTATACCTAAAAATAATAATGGTTGTTTTTATCTTTCAGGCTCATCGTTTACTGTAGCTGGTAATTTCACACATGTTCGTTTGACTTTTGTCCTGTGTTTTCCCTATAGAAAGAAAATATTCAGTTATGATTATGACTGTACTTGTCTCGTGGAAGTCTCACGTGGTCTGTTTAACGCACCTCCAAATAACGTTGCAGTATTTTCTGCACAGTGTCTTACCGTGTCACTTTTGAAGTAACAAAAAGAAAACTTTATTATAGTTTAATCAATCAATACCAATAAGTAGTTTTCCAACAAAACAAATCACGAAGTTTAACGGAACTCAGTTGATAACGCACTATCAAGATTTCTTAGATCTCGAATGGCCAGCAAGTGCTCGCCAGTGTAATACAATGCACAGATAATAATATTTGAAGTTGTAGGGGGGAGAATTCTCTACTAACTACACTGTCTGGCACACAAGTAATACCCACTAAAGGGAACAATGCGTTATCTCACCAACTACTCATATTACGTCACGGTGTCTACGTAACAATAAATAGTGTCACAGAGTAGGGAGGCGATGAGGGATTTGTTGTTACACTGTTCCTCCTTGCGACTCTGTGTTTACCTATTCATATTTTTGTTACACTTTTTATTGAATCCCAAAGTTTTGTTTTGTGAATGGCTGTCCCCGATCGTGTAAACGTGGAATGTTAATGTTAAATATGTGTATTTTACGTTTATGTCTATTTTATTCAGGTATGTTTTTGTATTTGTTTAGGTGTGGATGCTATGTTTTATTTTGAAACTTTGTGTCAACATGGATTGTTGTTGTTGGAGAGAAATCACTACTTTTGTAACTGGTAAAGACTAGTTACTTTATAAAGAAATGTCGCAGAGTTCATAACTGAGACTTATCCTGCAGCACCATGCACTTGCACTAAATTCCCACAACCATAATCTTTACGAATTCGAAAAGAAACTTTTCTAGCCACTAAAATTGACGAGGTCGCCCTTTATAGTATTGCAGAAAAATATATGAACGGAGGCGAACAGAAAAGTCAATGCAGCTTTGATCTTTGTACACTGCGAGCCTCTCAGAGGCTACTCCCATTACTGCATGCAGATTTTATACTTTGTGACATTTTTGTGCGAACGGCGCGCTTCGCGTCTCGTCCCTCGACCCCCCCCCCCCCCCCATAACCCTCCACCTGCCGGGGTGCGCTACTTAGCTGATGACTTATTAAGAGTGCATTCTTCAGAGGTGTCTGCGTGTCGCGGCGGGTTTAATGACGTGGGTTGCAACGTGCTCTCTGATTTCGTACTTCGAGTATGTCCCACTTTTAGTCACAATGCTTTGCGGTTTCGTGTAGTGTTTGTTCGACACGTGAGGGTTAAAGCTTTAATGTGATTTTGGATTATTGGTTGATTTTTTTTTGGGGTCTTGTGGCTAACTAATAACAGCCGCACGGGTCGATCGATCAGGTTAAGCTACGCTTACCGCGGTTAATACATGGATGGCTGACCATCTTCACATACCAAAATCCAAAGAGAAAGCACGTTAAGCCGTTGGTCCCGGCTATCATTCGTGGATCTTTGACAGTCGTTAGGGGTCGTCAGTAGCCCGAAATTCTGACAACCAGTCTTACCAAGGGGTATCGTATTTCCCAGTACCTAACTGATTTGTGGAGGTCAGATAGGCAGTTACTCCATGTAAAATACTGGTATTCAGCTGTATCCGGTTAGACTGGAAGCCGACCCCAACATAGTTGGGAAAAGTTTAGGCAGATGATGATTAGTTTTGATTTTTGGGTTTTGCATCTGGATCGGTCTGTTCATTGAAATAAATGGGAAGCGCAACAGCAACTAGAAAGACAGTATATTTTTTTAAATTATTTCATGACTTTACGAGTGTATACTACCTGCACTAACAAAAAATCAGAAGAAAAAAAAAACTGTCAACAAAAACCTGAACACCATATCCAAAAAACATTTAAAATAACGCAACAACTTTTTTCTTACAAAAAATATGTAAGTATATAAAAACTTTTAACACTAACGTAGCACCCCTACTACGAGCCGCGATTGATGCTTAGAAAACTTTCCGGCCTAAATTACGAGTCAGGGCTGTCAGTGCCGATGATAAAAGGTATCTGACAAAGGGATCGCGGAAAATTAAAAGGGCCCTGTTGTATTTGTTCGTCATTTCCGAGGCGTACACGCGATCGCGGCCTCGCTTCGTTGACCTTATAATTGTTGATAGCGCAAAACTTTTTATACATGCTGAAGATTTTTTTGGAGATTTTTTTGTAATCTAATGTAACATGACGCCTGGTCATCCTCGATGCGTTAGACAGAGGTTCATCTATACTACACCCACATTCCGCTTGCGACTACTAGGTTGCCCGACCTGGGCAATTATAATAATAATAATAATATTCCACAACTTTCACACGACGCCATCTAGTCCCAAACTAAGCAGAGCTTGTGCTATGAGTACTAGTCAACTGATAAACATACATTTATACATATTTCTAAATACATACATATTATAGATAAATGACACCCCGACAAAGAACAAATGATCGTGCTCATCACACAAATATTTTTGTCCTGGGCAGGAATCGAACCCACGACCTTGCGTATAGTAGTTAGGGCCACTGATTACTAGACCAACAGGCAACATTAATCCAAGAGTTGCGCCTTGCGCTAGACCAACAAGGCGGAATTGACGAACTACCCATAATCAAAATTCAAAGTTTTGCTGTAGTCACGTTTTAAGAAACAATATCCCAAGATTTCTTGGTTTCATCAGATCGTTAATTGATGTTTTAAAACAGTTTTCCATCATCACCTGATTCTTATTTGTCACCTTCATAGTTTCACTGTTGACAGAACTGTTGAACTCATGTCGAAGAGTCGTCAAGTTGTTGTCAGGGGGAGGTGTGACTCGCCTCACGATAAATGCCTGATTTTCACAGGTCGATGCTTTTACCGACGTAGGTCTCACTAACCTCTCAATAAAGACTCCTTATATGTTATCTGCGCAAGTTAATTAGTTTTATGTAAGAATCTAGTTTATCTTTTGACAGCCACTGAGCTGCTGCCGCATGCCTTCATGATTTTGTTTGTTGTTCAGCGTCACGTGTTCAATTTATTTTCGTTGTTTCATCTTCCGTTTCTGAAATGAATAAAACCTTCATACATACATAAACCTATAATGTTCCCACTGGTGGGACATATGCCTCCTCTCTGTGAGAGGGAGTGGGCCGTAATCCACCACGCGGGCCCAGTGTGGCTTGGTTGTGGACGTCACATTTCTGCGAATTTTTGCTTCATCGATTTTAGAGCAGTAGTGATGAAATCAATTACACTAAGTAAAGCGCTTGCGCAGCCTACGACCACAACTCGTAAGTCGTAGCTTTTAACTCATAACAATGTTTACAAAATCTTCCTTTTAAAATACATTCACAGAAGCAAACACTAATAATGTAAGCGTTCATCGCAAAACAAAGTTCACACCAACTCAATTACAAAGCCATATAGATAACCAATGGATTTTGCAAAAACCTTTTTTCTCTAACGGTACCCTAAACAGGGGAATTACAATCGAATCGAACCATTAACCTTTACAAAGACTAGTAAGAAACAGAACGAAAAAAAATGTATGATGAACGCAATATAACGACTATTTTAATAGGGTCGTGTGTTTTCTTCGTCGATAAATTACCGCTAATGCTGCAGATAGGCGACGTTTCTTTCATTGTGGAGAATTGTGTGTTTTTTGTTACAATAGTAATTACACACGTTGGCGTTTATTGCTGTTGACAGCCCTAGCGTGGTTACATAAGCTTAAGTGTTTGTGCCACCCCTGGACTTAAGACAAATTGTATGCCTATGGTTGGTTAGTGCATTTGTCATCGGGCGGATTAGTTCCAAGATTGAGGTGTTTTATACAGTGTGTTGTACAGTTTCTTTCTAAGCACGAAATTATTGATATTACATATTGACTTAGCTGTTGGGTTACAAACACAGACAAGCATTTGTCATCGGCCTGATTAGTTCCAACATTGAGCTGTTTTATATAGTTTCTTTCTATGCACGAAATTGTTGACATTACATATTGACTTATCTGTCGAGTTACAAATACAGACAAGCATTTGTCATCGGCCTGATTAGTTTCAAGATTGAGCTGTTTTATACTATGTCTTTCTAAGCACGAAATTATTAATGTTACTATTGACTTATCTGTCAAGTTACAAACACAGGCAAAAGGCAAGAATAATTCAATTTATGACACCTTAAGTGGTACTTAGACGCTCAACTGCAAGCAAACGTACAATTTAAAGCGAACTAATTTACGAGAAACAATAAAAGTTACTCAAGACATGTCATAATATGTAAAAGGCACACGTTATGGTGGAAAAACATACCATCGCCATACTTAGTTGTAAACGCAAATTACACTTTCTTAAGTAATAGAAAAACGTAAGCTTACCCGCATGGGAAAAATACGTGAGCAAGATAATACGTACATATATGTAGAGAAAAAACATGTTTAAGCGCCCTTAAAGAAAAGTAATCGTTAAATGGGAGTAGGAGAACAATTCAATGTGATAACTGTTTATTAACGATATTTACTGTTAGTGAGTTATGAACTGGGAGAAAATATCTATTCTAGCGGAGGAGCTTCGTTAGTTTATATTTCATCTTTCTTTTTCTTTCTTTTTTGAAAATGTTTCTTGTAATATATTGCCCTTGTTTATAAGCTTATTAATGGTTAGTGTAGATAGGGATACGAGCAAGATAACGCTGGTTGTAGATTTATGAAAAAAAAATGTTACTAATAATTAATCAGCACCTATTAAAGCCCAGCATATAAAATCCTGATGTAAACTAATTGCAAAAAATAAAATAATGAGCGCCATCAATGATCTAGGTACTTCATTTTCCACGTCCAAAATAACGCTACAACCACGGCTGTTAATTTAAAAGCGTTTCAGTAAAACCGTATGGTAAAACCAGGTTTCAGAACGCCCACGAACCTGGCTGTTTGCTAGGACAACATTTGTGGACACACCCGAACGTGGCAATAGATGAGATTGGCGCTCCGGAACGCGTCCGTTTGACTGACGTGCCCGAATTTTATTGCGATCTCTAAAAATAAAGTTACCGCCGAAATAGAAGGGTTGAAAAATTGTAAAGTAACATTAGACAAGTTCAAATCGTAGAACGGGAATTGTAATAAAATAATCAACTTAGGTTAATATAAGGTTTCTGCTAAAAATAAACGGTGGTTCCAACGCCTTCGAGTGCTTGAAATGCAACCCTGCTAATTACAAAGTCTATCATTATAACTTCACAGAACACTAAAGTCTACAAATTGGCTGACAGAGTCCTGTCATCAATCCACATATTGACGGCAACTAAAGAGCTAATTACTCGTAGCGACTTATGGTCGTCGCCGACTATTTCGAAACGATTCAGACACGTTTATTATTTACGGTGTAAAATTTAAAGCTGTTTCTGCCGCCAACAATGGTTCACTCTGTGTGGCTACATTTCTGTCCTTTAATAAGGGGATCGCGTGCACCATCTAGTGCGAAAGGGGAAGTATGATTCAAATGTAACATGGTGTTTTTCACCCACAGTCTCTTAAACGGGACGTTTGAAAACTTTTACTCGACCATTTTTATATTATTTTGTAAAGGATTTTTTTTTTTTTAATAAATTGATTTCATTGCAAGCGAGTGTGAGCTTACAGGAAATGAAAACTACGAATGAATCGAGCAAAAGTAACGAAAAAGTACGATTTGTAGGGAAACATTTTCAAATGGATCCCAGTCGCTATTGTTGCGAAAATTTTTAGATATTGGCAAAACTCTGAGGACAATGGCCATGTGATTGAGGTTTTTAAACTTACTTTATGGTGGTTTTTATAAAATTAGTTTTATGCGATTGAATTGTAATACCTACAGCAGAATCCAAACCACCTGCTAAATAGGAAATTATATTTTAACTAGCTGCATTCTATATGTTAATCCTGGTTATAAACTATCTGTGTGCCAAATTTCATAAAAATTGTTCCAGCCGTTTGAGCGTGAAGAAGTAACAAACATACACACACACACACACACAAAATTTCGCCTTTATAATATTAGTGTGATATATTTTGCGGTCAGATAGTTAAAAGCCGATGATGCGCTCTATTCATTTCTCTAAAAAAAACTTCGACGGTCGAGTGGCTCGAGCGATTGCCGCTAGCTTTCGAATTGATATCACGTCACGGCATTTATTATTAACATTTCTTCGTAAACTATTTTAAGTGTATTAAATGAATACAGTTAAAATGTTAATTGCACATGCACAGTACCTATATATCACTTGCCGTTTCATCTTGTTGGCAGATATGCGAACATTGTAGATTGAGAAAGCAGTAATTCTAAATTTTTACATTTATTTATATCTGTAATTTTTATGTTGTGCAGTCAGTTATAGCAATTAGCTGACCCATCTTTGCATATATAAAATCCTTTCGATATTTATTATTAATTTCGATAGAATTTTATAAATCTTTTATATTTAATTTATCTGAACAAAGTGAATAAAATATACAATTTTATATAATTAAAATTATATAAAATCCTTTCGATATTTATTATTAATTTCGATAGAATTTTATAAATCTTTTATATTTAATTTATCTGAACAAAGTGAATAAAATATAAAAGAATTATAAAATTATATCAATTCGTATTCTAAAAAAATCTCAACCAGTTATGCAAAGTGTCAGCTAATTGCTTTAAGTGACTGTACACAATAAAGAGTATTCTATCTAATTTTATTTAATTTCTATTTTGATACTTACGTATAATCTACGTTCATGAAATTAAATGCATTTCCTGCTTCGAAATATCCCAGATACTTGAGATTTTTCTATTTTATTGTGGATGAACATATAAAATTTTAATAGTTTCAATCCTTGGCGCCGCCGAGGTCGACCCAGGAAGAGATGGCGAGACGTCCTAGACGGGTACCACAAGTGTTGGATAATGTGGGCTAACTTAAAAAAATAAAATAAAAACCGGCCAAGTGCGTGTTGGACCACGCACAATGAAGGGTTCCGTAGTTGGGATGAATTTATCCCAAGAACAAACTTAACATTGTTGTTGAAAATAATGTACTAATGTACATACATTGCAACTGCAAATGTAAGTTGGTCGACTATTGCTCGTAAACTTGTAAAGCCTACTTTGCTGTGATAGTTTTCCTTTTAACTTCGTTACATATACTGGTACCGTGAATTTTTTCACATATCCAAGAATAACCATTTAGCTGGCAGGGGACGGGACACTTGACTCTAAGAAAAATTAGCACTTTGAAGCTTAATACTTCACAAGCGGATCCCTGAATCGAAAATTTGTTTCCACAAACCAGCAATATTATTGAAAGACCAACGATACCCCACACCATGGGATAGACGAGAAAAAAATAACATCTCACCTTTACGTGAAGTATTAAGTATCACTTTACGAGGAGGTACCCTAAAAATTTAACCCTCAAGATTTTTTATTTTTTATTTTTCAAAATCTTATTTTACAAGTTTGTCGGCGTGATTAATATGTATATCCATGCCAAATTACAGCTTTCTAGTACTAAGAGTCTCTGAGCTAAGCTGCGGACGGACGGACGGACGGACAGACAGACATGGCGAAACTATAAGGGTTCTTTTTTGACTACGAAACCCTAAAAAGTATTAATTAGGATGTCAATCTTACGTTAGGTAAATAGTTCGTGTTGATATGAGAGAAGAAAATTCCAACCAAAATTATAACATCACGCCTGCAATGTCCGACGGAGCAGGCAGAGGCACAGCTACAGTACAACCAAATTTGCCACTTATTTCTAAGTCCCATGCATTTAATAGACCGGGCAGAAATCCAAACTCCGCATTGCTACTGCTTCCCAAATAAAAAACGCAAAAAAAACCAAAATATAATTAATATATACACACAACAGATTTTGCTGAAACATAGACGGGTACCTATTATTATACGTAGCAGAAAAAGTCCAAACATTTTTAAATACTGACGTTTTGTGGAAATCAATCAATCAATTTGTCAGGACATAAAAGCACTGTCAATCTGCACGCCTGTAATTGTCACGTACATACATACAATGTGGAGACAACAATACGACAATCAATGAAATCACGGACGATACTAATGCTTAAGAGTATTTTGAAACTATCAAATGAATCCTAGTAACGAAAAAAAAAAAATTGTCTAATAACTTATACTATAGGTTATCTCCTATCCAATATACTATAGGTATATTGGATAGGAGATTCTATAGATTAGATTTTATAAGATTTTTTAGATTTTATATTTAATTCAATTATCGTACGCAGACTGGGTTAAGATATACCCAGTTTAATTTATCGTCGTATTTTCGTCTCTACCTTGTATCTGTTCCTGTACCTGCAAATGTTCACTTAGCTTGTGAACTGGAAACCAGTCGTATTGCTTATAATGTCATGTGTGAACAACGTCACTAATATTAGACGTTCATGAAAGACATGGAAGCAAGAAAATGGTATACAGGGTGATTTTTCTAGCCTTGTCTGTGGGTAAGCTCCAACTAAACGTGTAGAGAAAAACGTTGTAAGCAATCTTGGGCTCAACTTTAAAGTAAAAGTGTCTTCATGAGAAGAAAATAATCACTCTGTATAGGCCAGGTATGGGAAAGGAAAGTGCAGATTCATGCATACTTTTAAGAAAACGAATAAGGAAATGACAACTTTGACTTTCTGCCAACTGTCTGTTCAGAAAATTCGCAACTAACTCTGTAGCTCGTCGCGATACGTGATCGATATGGAATGGAGACGGTGTCTCAAACAAAGTCAATACCGTGTGTGCCTTTAAGACCTCAAGCTCGATCACCTACGACGACGAACGACTAAGTGTTAAAAAAGCAAATCGTTGAAACTGAAAAGTCTGATCGATTGGCGTAGTGTAGGAATGTGCGCGTGCGCATTCGGACAGACCCTCAGACTGATTTATCTCTCGATGTAGGTACGGTCAGGTAAGTAACGGTGGAGTTTCCCGCCCATTCTTCAACATACGAAACTACCTTTTGAAAGGAGCGATTAGAATATATTTTTTTTTTAATTTTGTCATTAAAAAGTGTCTTTTATGTGCCTATTTGAAATAAATGGTTGACTGAACGGTTTCTTGGTTACGGTAAGTAAGTACATAAAGACCCTTAATGATATTTTTTTTTTTTAATCTACAATAGATTAGGGACTTTTGTTCTTGTAAGAACATTTCAGCCCCGTGATAAATGATTTTATTTTATTTTATAGTGTTTGTACAAACCTACTTACTGAGATAAATGATTTTATTTCAGTAAGTAGGTTTGTACAAACACTTTTACACGTCAATCATCACACTAATATTATAAAAGCGAAAGTTTGTGAGGGGGTGTGAGTGTATGTTTGTTACTTCTCCACGCTCAAACGGCTGGACCAACTTTGATGAAATTTGGCACACAGATGGTTTATGACCAGGATTAACACATATAATACTTTTTATACCGATATTCTTACGGGATCGAGACTTATGCGGGTGAGACCGCGGGGTGCAGCTAATATTTTTTATAAAGTAGATGAGGTCGGCGTTAAGTATCTACACTATAGAGGTTGGCCACTCGTCGTCACGTTAGCAGATAATATCAGTTTTTGTCAGTCATATCAAGTTCAACTTTACTGGTCATTCATAGAGGTTCACTATAAACATGTACGTATCGTACAATAACACAGTATCGCTTTTTATAGCCATTTTTGTGCATATTTACTATATTTACTACTTGAAACATTAATGCAGTGCCTCAGAGCTCAGACTCCCTCGTATCTTACAAAACTAACGTTTTTGAGAAATCATAACTTCTAGTATTCAACATTTCAAATAATGTATCATACAGTTTTGTATTCATAATAGCCAGCCTATAATATTCCCACTACTGGGACACAGGCTTCCTCTCTGTAAGATGGAGTGGGCCATAATCTACCACGCAGGCCCAGTGAGGGTTGGTTGGTGTCACATGTCTTCGAATTTTTGTTTCTAGGACACGCTGGTTTCCTCACGATGTTTTCCATCAACGTTCCGACAGCAGGGGAAGAAATAAATAATATTTATAGAAAGTCAAGCGCCTGCCTGGGTTTGAACCCACGACCGACTCATAAATCAGTTGTATGCTTTAATTCGCTCTTATAAATAACACAATGAATGAAAGCCAACATTTCGTCATTCGTGAATATTTAGTCGCACGATAGTGCGAGTAGACCATCGGCAAACAATTTTCAAATATTTAACGGATGTGTGTTGCTGCTGTACAACATAATAACACCGCTCGTATTGCTAAAGGTATTCCGAAGGGAAATATGAATCCTGCATTGTAGCTCCTCTTCGATATGCCTGTACTCAAGTAGATAGGCGCACGTGTACGTATTCCAATATTCGGATTCGGAATCCGAAAGCAACACTAGAGTTTGATTCCAAGCTCGCACGTGACGATTCTCCGTTCACGCCTTCATTATAAATCATTAAACCGAAGTTTTTAATTAAGCATTGTGCTTGCGATTACTCGTACAAGCTGCGGTGGCTCACATACATACAACATGTCCGCATTAAGTTAATTATATCAGAATGAAAGTGACATTGTGCTTCGATTATGATTCGATACATTTTTATAGCGATCACATGGTGTGCATTGTTTGGCGTGGCGTTCTCGCCTCTCGGCTCGGTTTATTGCTTTAATAAAGTGATTAAATACCATGCCGTAAAGCCAGGGCTCGATACAGGCCGAGCTAATTTCGAAAACTTGTATTCGCTCCCTTTTAGGTCGGTCGGTTTTAATGTGGGGTCAGTGACTGTAGATCCTGAATTAGAGTTGTAAGCGAAGGCGCGCGAATGATCGAACGAACGCGACAAGCGAACGGTCCAGCCTGAAAAACTTCCAGCGTTCTTGTTGCGATATTTAATGTTCTCTCCTTAAACGGCTTGTGAGAACTAATGAGGCTTAAACCATTTGTCGGTGCTTCTCTGGGGCCGGATTTTTAAACAAAAACCTTTATTGAGTTTTGATCTATATTAAATAGAATTACGAGATGAGAGTGCATTCATGTTCTTACACAACTCTCCTAGTATTTAAGTTGAATAAACTTCTATTCAAGCTCGTTTGTCTTCCATAGTTTCCAGGAACAAACAATCAGCACAAACTCCTACGTAAGCTTAGTTGGGTGGTGTTCTGAAAGTAAGTTACGTCAAGTCACAGGTGTTTTGGCGCAGACAATAAAAGCATTAGCGCGAGGCAGGTGTCATTAGCAGTGCATCGCAGATGCGTGGCGGCGGCGGCGCGCGGACGTGTCGCGCGCGGCGCGGCCACGACGCAGCGCACCCCTCCGCCACTTTTATTTTTGTTGCCTTACTTTTTTCTATATGAAGGTCCACTCACTTATTCATGCGAGCGGGATTGTAATTTTTTTCTACTTTTTGTATGCGCCGTATATAGATATTTTGGCTACCTCCTATTTTTTTCGTGACTATAAAACTGGGCCGGGGTTGTGCGCTTTTTTCGCGGCACCCCTGCCCGCCGAGGGGTGTGGAGGGTGCTCGCAGTTAGAGAATTATTCATTGCCTACCCCCGCCGAACCGGCTTTCCGTTATTTCTGTTTGTTATGAATTATGTCCGATGACTTTTCCCGACGCCCCGTTTCTTTCGTTTTCACTAATTACTTTTTCTATAGAATCTATAAATCTTCATTCCTTAATCGAGTTGGGACTTGGGAGTGGAGGCGTGCGGTAATGACATTGGTCGCGTGGTCGGGTCGCACTCGCCCTCACGCTCGCGTTGCTCTCTGATAAATATATTCGTTTGTGATAAAGCATTGTTTTCCTGTATAACTTGACGTACTAAACGCTAACAAAAGATTCAAATTCACACTCTGCTGCCTACTAAAACATGTAGAAGAGCTCGCTCCCAGCCCGCTACAAATTTGAATTTCATATGTATGTTTCGCCTATTACGGATGCACTCATTAATATCTTAAGTGATGTGTGGAGGTTTATGGCGCGCAATTTTGAGCTTTATTGCTTTGTAACACGGTTCATTGCCGTCATAACGTTTAGGGTTGTCTCCATTTATACAGAGCACGCGTTAAGATTATGTCGGATGAAAAAATGCTGCAAATTGTATGACCCCCCATGAAAAAACATTATCATTACGGGCACATCCGTCGGGTTATCTTTTCGTATGCAAATCTTGAGTGCTCACACCGCTTCTGTGGTACTTGTTCTAGTACAAATTGTTTATTGTGTACCGCGCGGGACGGTCAAGCGTGAATCGTGCTGTACGGAGTAGGTAGGTAGTGTGGCTGAGACTTTTCTCGTTGGTCTTCGAAGCAAGTTAGATTTCGTGAAACCGCAACTGTTGATTCAGTTAAGTTTTAGATGCTTTGTCTTACTTAAATAGCCTTTGGACATACTTCAAACAGGTAATAAGATAAAATGATTGAAGAGTCCCTTATTACACCATTTATCATCCTTAGGGATTATATCACGGTCAAAAAGCGGTTATAGTTATGGTTTGGACCCGCAGCTTCTCGCACTTGGAGGGGCTAGAAACTTTCCTGGTGCAAATGAGCTTGACACTGAAAATTGGGCAATGGATTCACAATGTAAGTATTTTCGGTAACCTATTTAATTATTTACAAATCTCGTGCTAAAAACAATCCGAATATTCGGGAATCTGGGAAATGGGTCCGGGTCATCAATGTTTCACTGTTTTAATGGTGATTCAGGGTCCAAACATATTAATTAGCCTTTAGCCTCGGACCCGCAATGGTCGCCGCGAAACGACAATGAAGTTGTTTTTTTGTGGGACACTCACCGTACCCTTGACAAGCTTTGGTTATCTAAACGAAGCTTTTTACAAGCTGTTATTTGTCAGTGTGTTAAGATGGTTCACGTAACATAATCCACCTATAATATTCCCACAGCTGGGACACAGGCCTCCTCTCTTTGAGAGGGAGTGGGCCGTAATCCACCACGCGGGCCCAGTGCGGGTTGGTGGATGTAGATGTTTTGTCACATGTTGTCTTCGATTTTTTGTTTTTGGTTCTAAAACATGCCGTTTTCCTCACGATGTTATCACAAGATGGTTTCTGGTATGCTAATTTTAAACAGCATACTCTTGGCCTATCAAGTTGGACCTTTTTATACTTGTGCCATTCTGATGACATTCTATCACCAGTTGTGGCATACTGCAGGTAAAAAATCTATCTATCTCTGGTTTTAACGACCCATTAATCTATATCAGTAGCGATATGTATGATTATATTATATTATACTGGCAGTTATAATTTATACAGGCTACGTGGCTACCATCAGTATCTATCTGTCAATAGGTTATTGGGTTCGGCCGTGAACCAATACAGTCTTTGACAGTCTTTTCGGGGTCAGGAGCCCAAAAGTCTGACAACCAGTATGGTATCGTATTACCCAGTAACTGGGTTGTAGAGGTCCAGTAGGCAGTCGCTCCATGTAAAGTACTGGTTATTCTGCTGCATCCGGTTAGACTGTAAGCCGACCCCATCATAGTTGGATACAGATGATGATGTGATATGAACCTAGAAATATGATAGTGTAATTTTCCCACCGAACATAAATCAATAGATTTATAGAAATACGAATTTATCTTGGTAATGTCCTCTTCAAAATAAACGATACTCCTATCTTATTATTTTCTTAAGAGACGGGATATTAGGACTCTGTAATTCATAGAGATATGACGTAAAAAAGAAAAGTTGTATTTGTTCAATGGTGAAAGACAGCGCCACGTCTGTGATTTTTGTGGAACATGGCTTGGAAAATAGCCACTTGAAGCATTATGATTAAAGTATTTTTAATTTCTCGAAATGTTTTTCATTCTGACTATACGTTTTTATCGTTTCGTGTTGGGGCTTTTTGTTAAGTAATTTTAAATCGTGTATAGTCGGGATCCGTGAGAGTTGGGACGAAGCCGTAAACCTGGACATTGTGGTGCTGTCCCATCACAACGTCTAGGTTTACGTCATAGGGGAAAATGGGAAAAGAGACTTATGATCTTTTGACAAAAACTAAATACAGACATGTATTTAGTTTTTGTTATTGTAATTGTTGTTATTTAGTAGGTCTTAAATTTGGAACAGTTTTTTTTTAACCTTTTCTGTCTCACTGCTGAGCAAATTCCTCCCTCAAGTCCTTCCAGGAAGTCTCGAACCAGCCCCCGCGGTACGCGTCCAGGTCATCTCACCACCGCTTTCTGGCGCCGTCCATCTTCAGGCACCAATTGTGTGGAGCCCAGGTGTTTTGCCCAGCAGTCACTGTGCATATTATTATTCACAAAATATTAACCATTACTGTACCAAACGGCTGTTTTCACCACCAAACACACTCTATCCCAAATTAAAACATATCTAGCAACTAGACACTGCCGATCCCGACACCGTAAAACAATCCTTTAGCAACCGAATCCAAAAGGAATCGTTTCATAGTCCCTTCCCTACAGCTAAATAGTCGACTCCCATTTCTAATTAGCCCCACACATTCCCCTTACAAAATACTCATCAGCATCATCACGAAACACCATAAAACTTTGATAGTTCTATAGCGGTGTACATATATTATGTAGTTACTAATTCACGGAGTAGCAATGTCACAAAGACGTTCTTTGATGAAAAGGACCTCAGTGCTATTCATTCATATATAGTGTGTGAGCGAGAGGAATCGCCCCGCTGCACGGTCTTGTAGCAGGCACGTACTTAGGACCGGTTAACTTTAACGTGCTTACGTGTTGAGTTTTCGTTTGCGTTACGGTTCGGCGGTTGTGTGGAAGTTGGTAGTTGGTAGTGATTTGTCATGGAAAACGTTATGAAACTAAAAGCTACGTATTGATTTGGTTAAGATTCATCATTCATTCTGCTGCCCTTATCTCAATGAGTTTGAGGTCGCTGCAACATGTCTTTTTCTTCCGTACTTCTCTATTACTTGTCTATTAATTGATTTGAGCAGTAATATTACTAAGTATGTTATGATTTCCGATCTAGAAGGTAATAAAATTAGACCTGTAAGTTTACTTCTGTATCAGCAAAATACCTTTTCACATTTATTGTTCATCGTGACCCTCAGTTTGATCCAAGGTGCCGTCGTGCACGATGCTTTTTACATTAAAATAACTTTATTATATTTTTGTTACCATAAAGTTATTAATATTTATTTCAGCACCATTCAAGTGATTGAACATTCTGAATGACAATTAACCGCCTCCGTCTACCATAAAGATGTATATTTAATTTCTTCTACCATATTATTTCTCACATTGAAAGTGTGGCTACCGAGGCGCTTTTCATAATTACAAAAGATTTACAAATACGAATTCAGGATCACTTAAACGGTGCGGCAGAGCCTCCGGTGGCTCGATTAAAATACGTTTATTCAAAATGGAAGGTTTACAATATTCGGCTGGATATTTGTTGTTCATATATTGTCCTCGTGGTTGACCTCCTCGTATTTGATGTGTATTAAATGCTTCGATAAACGTTTTCATTACTTTTCGTTGTGCGTTTTAATTAATTAATTAGTGGGTTTTCTTGCCCGTTCTTTTCCGTAGGTACCTACTACGCTTTGGAATGGGCAACTAGCTTCATCTTTCTGACTGACTGACCCGATGAGAATTCAAAAGTGCCTGTAATTTGAAATAAATACTTTGCGTCCTAAACATAGTGTTGTTTGAGTTTGAATGATTGGGATATTTCTAGCTTGTCAATTTAATGTATTTGCTGACTGCTGATTTGCTGATTTGCTGATTGACAGGTGCAAAGTTAGTAATGGGCATTGTTTTTCAGAGCACTATATATATTACTAGCGACCCGCCCCGGCTTCGCACGGGTGCAATGCTGATCACTACATAGTATAAAACAAAATCGCTTCCCGCTGTCAGCCAGTCTCTATGTATGCTTAGATCTTGAAAACTACGCTACGGATTTTGATGCGGTTTTTTTTATAGATATGAATGATTAAAGAGGAAGGTTTATATATATAATACATGCATAATATCGTAGAGAAACACTGATAATTTTAGAGCCATTATTTCTCGTAAAAAGTATAGCATAAAAAATCGTTATTGTGGGTTATCCCTAAGAGATAGACATATACCATTGTGGATTTTTTTTGTAGACCTTTTTAAGGTGCACAATACTGTAGTACATTATTTTGATCTATCTCGTAGGATTCAGCCAGCGTTTGCAATGTAAACGCAAAAAATGTGTTTATTTACGACATCACATTAGAAACCTCTAAAATTTTCAGTGTTTCTCTACTATATTATGCATGTATTATACATATAAACCTTCTTCTTAAATTACTATATCTATTAAAAAAAACCGCATTAAAATCCGTTGCGGAGTTTTAAAGATCTAAGCATATATAGGGACAGACAGACAGGGAAGCGACTTTGTTTTATACTATGTAGTGATGTCTCTAGTTTAAAAAATAAATATTTGATTCATTTGATCAACCTCATGTTTTTTATTATATTACAGTCAATGCTGTAGCCCTCTCCTAAAACCACAAAAATCAGGGTAACGCGGGATTATCATAAGGTTAATTCAGAGGGGCAATTCCCGTTATTTTAAGAACGTTCACAGTCTGATCCTCAGTCCCAATCTGTCAAAAATACCTCTAGTTTCCCTAAATTTTTGACATTTGTTTGTCGTCGAGACGAGACTGTGACTAGATTTTGAAATTTTTTAATTACGAGAATTGGTATCAGGTAACTTCCATATAAATTACCTTCCCAATCCGCCTCTGCACGTCTTAGGTCGCTCCGGCACTAATAGACGTATGACGCGTCCTCTGATGTTCAGACAAAGAGTGACGCGCGACTATTTTTATTAAAACCCACAAGCTGAGGCATACTTTTTTTAATAACTTATGTACGTAGGTGCGGGTCGAGTCATTTGAATTGCACTCCGGGCTAGTTCGCGCTCACGGCACGAGATTTTTTTCCCAGAAAATTGTGGAGTGTAAGCCCTTTGTGCGGTAGGCTTTGCCGCCTTAAGTCGCGCGGGTTTGTTTCAAAATGTTTTCATTTTTAACCCCGCGTGTAGTGTGGGGTGCCAAGCCGATAATGTTCATTTTAGTCGATATCTAAGGATTGCAGCTTTGAAGTTTAGGTTTTGGGGTCGTTTTTGGCGGTTTTTTGTGAAAAGTGGATTAGGATATAGCGACTTGAATATTAAATATATTTAATAGTAATAGTTTGGAATAGTAATAGTATTTAGTAGTAGTATGTAATAGTAGTTTATATTTATTAGTATTTCTTTTTAATTTTTGTTAAACTATTTTTTAAAAGAGAACATTAAAATAAAATAAAAAATTTGCACTAAACGCAAAACTAAAAAAAATCGTCAACATTTTACGCGTGCCGCGTCGATATTCGCGTTCG
This sequence comes from Eremobia ochroleuca, assembly GCA_949629135.1. Lineage (NCBI taxonomy): Eukaryota > Metazoa > Arthropoda > Insecta > Lepidoptera > Noctuidae > Eremobia > Eremobia ochroleuca. The sequence goes on along the minus strand of OX451384.1, from coordinate 28,624,111 downwards.
TATCCGCAATACTACAAACTGTGTTTTACAGTAGGTATCGCTAAAACTGGTGTTACAAGATCAATATTAAAAAAAATAATGCAACACAGACACACCTTTGACATGTCAAAGTTGCACAGAATTTCAATGCGCACCGCGACGACTAAAAATATCGAAGTTGTAGTGATAGATATGTTCTATGTTCGGTGTTCCCGTGCGTCGGCAAAGGGTCTCTCCGCGACGCCTTTCATTCAATCCACTCTGTCCCTTACACTCTTTTCACGAAGATTCCGCTTTTATCCAGCCACTATTTTAATATTAGTACTCAGTCGAATATAAAATGCTTTGCCAATGTTTATTAATGTGAGTTTGATGATTTTCGTCAGCAAAATATATAGGCATAAGACGGACAGTTACAGAATAAATGCATCCACAAACATGTCTGTTTTTTTTTTTTAATTTCGTGCAGGTGACAAGTGGATATTCAAATAGGCTATGACAGACAGATGGTCGACATCATTCAGGTATATTTGAATGTTTTAGACAAATATTCACATATTATGAACGTCGCCAGACGTCTAACCATTCGTCACATGTATTTATTCGTATAGGTATAGCGGGCGCAATGAAATCTCGATTACATTCGCAAACAGCACGAACCACGAAAACAGGTAGCTACATCAAAATTGTTTACGTAAATTCTTGTTTATTAAGCAGCACGCAGAAGGCATGGCATTTATTATTAGTAGGAATAAAGATAAGTACACAACGGCTATAAAAATCATGTCTACAGTTCAAGATTTCCGTCTTGGAGGGAAATTGTCGAATTGTAGGAGCATACCGCCTGTTCCATCGGCGGGCCTTGTGAATATTTCATTAGTATACATCGCGCATGCGCGTAATCCGTCTCAAGATGACAAAGTTTAGACTTCGGGTCTTATGTTCCAAAATCAAACGTGTCGGCGAATATTGCCGAACGGTGGGTCAAACTTTTAAAATTAATGAACATGCTTAAAATAAAGTGTCAAACGTTTTTTCCTATGCATATTTTGTACAAACGGAGCTGTCTAGTCTTAGGTACAGTCACGAGCAATAATATATAAACATTGTCACATTTTCTAAATTATCTTAACTTCTACCATTCAAAAAATATGTGTACGATATTTTCTTCTAAATTACCTAACCATCAAACTGTGTCAAAACTGGGTATACATTGGTTTCACAGTAATGTAAACGAAACAAAATCAATAAAAGTTTACACTTCCAATGTCATTTTTAACTATCCATGACAATTTCTATAACATATATACACATAATACAAACTGTATACGTGTTATTGGAATTGTCATGTATACATTAAAATGATATTGAAAGTGTATACCTACTTTTTCCTGTTTTTATTTATTTATTTATTTAAACATCATGCACAAGAGTGGTACATAGGCGGACTTAATGTCACAAGGCATTCTCAGGGCATGTTTTGTATTTGGGGTTTTTGTTAAGTTTATTACAGTAATAATTACAGTTTTATAAATAAACAGGGGTTGGTTACTGCAATAAAACAAGGGCTTACGAAATCAGTGTAGTAATTAGTTACCAAACGTAATGATTAATAATAAAGCCTATTAAATATAATAGCGTAGTTGTAATCATTTATATTAAATCACAATTTAATCAAGTAAGTCACTATCGCTACACATAATTATTGTTCATTTTAAATACGAGGTATCGGTACTTCCCATCGGGACTGCGGGTCCCGTCGGGGCCTCGGCACAAGGGCTAAGAAAGAACATGGGTGGTTTTTAGTCAGTAGAAGTCTGACACTCTCACACACACTGGTTATTCGATGATTTTCCACCCGCGAAAAAAAAAAGAAAAAGTATCGGTACTTAAATTAATTAAAATCTTGTGTTAGGCAGGAATTTTCGGACACAGCTGGCATACTTATTTTTTGCGATTTAATGTTGCTACATGAATTAGAATTCAAGCGAGCCATATACCAGTATTTTAGACGAAGTTTTACTGCCTAGTCTGGAGGTATACTTTCCCGAGCTGACGCCTATTGATTTTGTCGATACACTCAGGCCTGGTTTAGTCGTAACCGAAATTGCGTGAATTCGTTGCCGTGGCCGCCTAAAAGCCCAGACCTCAATCCTATTGAGAATTTGTGGGGACTGATGGTCCAAGAGTGGGACAGCAACCAAGCTAGAACCAGAGAAGCCTTGGTTAGACACGTCCATGTGATATGGGATAGTTTTAGAGGCAATAACGTATGTAAAAATATGGTTTCGTCAATGCAGGAAAGGTTGCAAGATGTTATAAACGCTGAAGGTGGCTACACAAGATTTTAATTAATTTAAGTGCCGATACTTTTTCTTTTTTTTTTCGCGGGTCGAAAATCATCGAATAACCAGTGTGTGTGAGAGTGTCAGACTTCTACTGACTAAAAACCACCCATGTTCCTTCTTAGCCCTTGTGCCGAGGATCCGCAGTCCCGATGGGAAGTACCGATACCTCGTATTTAAAATGAACAATAATTATGTGTAGCGATAGTGACTTACTTGATTAAATTGTGATTTAATATAAATGATTACAACTACGCTATTATATTTAATAGGCTTTATTATTAATCATTACGTTTGGTAACTAATTACTACACTGATTTCGTAAGCCCTTGTTTTATTGCAGTAACCAACCCCTGTTTATTTATAAAACTGTAATTATTACTGTAATAAACTTAACAAAAACCCCAAATACAAAACATGCCCTGAGAATGCCTTGTGGCATTAAGTCCGCCTATGTACCACTCTTGTGCATGATGTTTAAATAAATAAATAAATAAAAACAGGAAAAAGTAGGTATACACTTTCAATATCATTTTAATGTATACATCACAATTCCAATAACACGTATACAGTTTGTATTACGTGTATATATGTTATAGAAATTGTCATGGATAGTTAAAAATGACATTGGAAGTGTAAACTTTTATTGATTTTGTTTCGTTTACATTACTGTGAAACCAATGTATACCCAGTTTTGACACAGTTTGATGGTTAGGTAATTTAGAAGAAAATATCGTACACATATTTTTTGAATGGTAGAAGTTAAGATAATTTAGAAAATGTGACAATGTTTATATATTATTGCTCGTGACTGTACGTCTGTCAACCTGTCTATCACAAGGCAATTATTCATGACATTTAAATAAATGAATGTCTTTTAGTTCTCGTGATTTCTCACCACCTGCCTCTAAATATTTAAATTTTGTCTAGCAGACTATGAAAAATTCATGTTGTTTTAATCGACACCTTTTTAAATATAGTTTCATGTCTGCAAAATCGTCAAAGTCCAAAAAAAGACGCATTTTAAGCAATATTTTTTCACCACGCCAGGTTTTCGTCGCTCGTACTGGCACGAGAAAAGAACAGCAAATCATTATTAAAACCACAACCAAAGTCTTAAACAACAAACTACCCCACAAAAGATGACCAACCAGGAAATCTGGCAACGCAGCATCCCGTTTAACTAGACGAAATACGTCTGGAATTAAAAGGAATCAAATATGAACGCACTATACATGTTACATGAACGAGCGGGGCTCGGCGGGCTTGCGTCTGCTCTCCGACAACTAAAACTTATACATTAATAATGCGTTTGCTTACAATGCGCTTTAAATGTAGATCCAGCTTGTGTCTCGCTCGCAAACCGCGCTCTCTCTCGCTCGCAGCGCACACGACGCGGTTCATGCAAAATGTACGAAGTAAGCGACTAACGTACCCCGCTTCCCTTTCAAGATAATGCTGTTGGATACCCTCCCAGTCCCCTGCCCCAGAGCGCTGGCCCTCCCTTATCGGGCTCATATCGATGGTCATCGTCCTCCTACGCCCGCGACTCATCAAATCGTCGTCTGTACGATGCATCGCTATTGTTTGGATGCTGATGTGTTCGCTGTCTGCTAATGAATTGGTATGGGAAGAATCATTAAACATCACATGGTGGTGGGTAAACTTTATAACGGGATGCGGGAATCAATAGTTTCCAAACCTTTTCTAAAATGTCTTGTAAACAACTGAAGAAAATATCCGTCCCTCTGAGACGAAATATAACTTAAAAGATATGAAATATGTACGAACTTACTGAAAACATCTTTAACTGGATGCTGTGCACGTTCCTCGCCCAGTTGCTCAATAATGCAATGAATAATTTGTCACCCGCCTCGCTAAGCGGACAATGATACTAACAATGTTTATTTATTCGTCCATTTCTGCAGTTTATGAAGATGCAGGATAAGTGATGAATGATGCTTTATTGGAAATAAATAAGAGTTGGGATTTGTAAATTAACGGTACTTATGTAACATTGCTTTATTTCAGCAAAAAATGCTTGAAGGGATTTTGGAAAATGTGTTGTCTTTGACTGATGAGAAAAATATTCACGCGTCAAAGAACATTTTTATTGAAAGAATAGCTTCTGAGAGTTGCATTAACCTCAATAAAGGTAAATACTGTATTTAGAATTCTTAGACGTTTCTTAAAGAACACGTTGAGTAAGTAATTATGAAAATAATGAAACCTGAAATATCAATACTTTTCAGGCCTGTGAACTACGTTTGATGCCAAGTTCACCGAATCGTCTCAATTCATTAGGTGTTAATGATAGGTATTTTCTTTGCCGCGAATTGTAAAAACCGTTTTTTTTTTACAATATTGTTGTGATAGCATTCAAGTCTGTCCATTTACTAATGAAATGATTCGACTTTCACAATGTAAGTAAACATCCTACTTCGTCATTTTCTCACAAACAAAGAACGAGACTCACTAGAAATGGTTCGACACTTACATCAATAAAATAAGGCACTATCGGTCTTCCAGTTTTGTCCCGTCACAGAATAGATAATGCTAATGCTCTAAAAAGGCTGTATAAATGTAGAAGTATTTTGTAACGAAAATGGAGTCCTAATTTGCTTTATTGGGAAAATGGGATTGAAGAATTTACAAACTTAAGTGTATCGGTTTTATTTTCCACGGTGGGTAAATAACGGGTTAGTTCAGGAAGGCATTTTCTTGTAAAGGTATTTTACGGGACGTTACTTTGCCACCGATCGCTTTGTGATTGTTTTAATATCTACCAACATGATTTTACGAGTTGTATTTTACATGACATGCATTATGTACAGTCAATACGTAGATTCGGCCGTGACTTGGGAATGTGTACCTGAATAAATTATAAGATACACCGCTTACCACTAAAATATGCAATAGTTTTGTGTAAGTTGAACGCCTTGGGCGGTACACTTAGTACCGCGCGATATTTTATTTAATAAAGTTACCATGTTACGGCGTTATTCGACAAAGTTTGTGTAGTTTTCCACCTATTTGTGTAGCGTCCGGATAAATGTTAATGACTGGGACAAACGTGTGCGTACGCGTTACACTGTTTAACTTGTGTTGTGTACTCTATGTATATTTAATGAAAAAACACAAGTATTATCGGGGACACAGTTCACATAGTTGTGGGAGTTCTGTATTGTTCTTTTTAAATCACTTGTAAAAGTTCAAAAGGCCTTTTTTGCGTAGGGCTTTTGTCGATTTTTTTTATGTTCGCGGCGCCAAACGGTATCAACTAGAGGTGTTGATAGCACTCTACACCGCGTACGGTAATAACAGATTAAAAAGATTGGAACACTGAGTAAAAAACGAGTTAACGAAGCTTTCGAGTAATTTTTTTATTATTTTTTGAACTGCAGGCTTTTTCAGTCGGTTGGCGGATTTTGTATTTTTTATCGGGAAAAATGAAGAGGTTACTCGATTCGAGAGCTTTTATTTATGTTAGTATTTTAAATTCTTTTAGGAACAGTATGAATGTGGATAGCTATAAGAGTAGGGTTCTCCCACTGCCATATCATCTTTCACACAATCCGTGCATTGTATTTTTTGGTCTTCCAAACAAAAGATGTATGGACTGTGTGGCTAGAAAAGGGGGTGACTACTGAGATGACGATTAATAGGGTATTATGGAAGTAAAAGACAAGCTGTGCCGACCACAAATGAATTGGGATAAAGGCAGGAGAGTGACGATTCTAAATTCTATAAAAATACATTAATAATAACAATAAGAATTAATGTCTTCGAAGATCTTTATTTTAAAAAGAAAGAAGAGAGGGCAAATCTTAGTGCAGGATTATGAGTATTGTTGAAATGGGAAAAATTTTGATGATGATGGGGCAAATGATTGAGTTTTGTTTAGTAACAGAATTTAAAAAAAAAAAGAAAAATGAAAAACTACCTACCATCCTTTCACAGTCCCCAAATTCAAATCTAAAAAGAGTAAGACAGTTCTCGTCTTCAATCACAGCCGGCTAGGTACCTATGTAAGGTCCAGATAATTGGGAACAATCACGGTGCCGGTGATTCGTTCCTCATAACACGAGCAACCAATCAAAGCGTGAGATCCGTTTCTGAATTGAAATGATACAGACGATGTAACAAGTTTCTTCCAATTGCAAACGACAAAACTGGACGGTAACGAAGTTTAGCTTTTAATTCCGCGCTCTGTGTACTGTCGTCGTATCAAGTGTGAGCGCTCACAAAGTGTCTGTTAATTCAAATATTTGGAACACTTTGGACTTGGAGGGTTGTTTTGGACGTTTTCGACGAATTTCAGGAGTTGTCAGTGTAAATATTCTACAACAATGTGACACTTGAACGCAGTTTAGATGCGCTGATCGCGTTCAGTCATTGGTGATATTCGCCTTAATATCAGAGGTATAGATGATTCGCAGGACTGTCATCTGCTTATTAAGTGGCGTAATTAATAAATTATCTGAAGCACTGAGCAGTAAATAAAGGCACTGAGTACTTGAATCCGTGATGCACTGATGCACACTAGCTTTCCTGACTGAGTAACCGATAATTTGGTACCTAATTGAAATATGCCTTCCATAGCTCTTAAGTCTGCAAAAAGTGTTTGCTTTGACAACACAAAAATTACACTCGTATCTGCAAATAAAATGAGCGCTTATCAATTCAAGATATAATTTTACTGTAGTGGAAAAGATAATTATAAAAAAATTATCTAACTAATCAAATTTTCTTTTGCTGTCTATGGTTTGAACATTATAAAACCAGAACGACATACAAGTCCTATCAGAAAAATCCACCATCATAAATAAAACCGTACCGACAACAAAAACAAGAACTTAAATCTTCTCGTGTTAACGGATACTTAATGTAACACAATTAGAGTTCGCAGCTTTCGTCGGCGACTGTACATATACGGCGAGGCTGTTTTAATTGATCTTGGTCGTTTTCTATTCATTCTGCGCGGGAATCCGATCCGATTGTGTACTACAATCAGCCAGTGACTTGAGGACGACGTTGTGACGTCAGGAATCACGTATATATGGACATAAGGCTGGTATATACTGTTGTAGAGTATTCTGTTTTATTTTATTCTATACCAACAAGATGCGTGTGTGTTTTAAAACAATGAGTAAATACATACACTTACATAAACTCACGCTTTTTCCCCATGGGGTAGGCAGAAACTACAGAACGCCACCTGCTACGGTCCTTATATACCTACATCCTTACATACCTTTTGCCTTGTTTACGTAGATCTGGTCATACACGCACCACGGTAGCGGGCACTACGTACTAGGAAGTGGTGAAGGGCGGGCGTTTTGGGGGACTGTCTTTTGTAATTTTGACGGTCGAAAAGTGCTCATTCTCAGCCTAGTTTGAATAAATGAGTTTTGATTTTGACGTACCTGACCTTTTCGAAGAATATCGCCAATAAGGACCACCTAGCCAAGGGGGATATGTTCACCTAGGACGTTCACTCACATCTGTTAATCTCACAATGAGTAAATAATTTGGGATACTTGATACAGAGAGTTCAAATTCGTACTATGCAAATAATAAGAATTCCAGTTACAATATTGGACAAAATAGATGCATAGAGTGCATACACATATATCCTTATTCAAGTCGCTAATTTATGAACTATTGACATACTATAATATAAACATACTATAAACTATTGCATAACAATCCCAACCACCAAGATAGTATCATCCAATTTCACGAATGTCCGTTAATGGGCCAACATGAAAATTACAAGCCTGTTTTGCCTATCTGTAAAGGATTAATCTGAAAGCCGATGGAGCCGTACTACACACCTAATGAAACCCTGTCGGCCGAACATAGGCGTAGCAGGTCCACACCGTGGTCGGCACAGTCAAATTCAATACGGCAAGAAAACTATAAAGTAGAACATAGACAATTTGACTTCCGTGGTAATCTTTGACGTAGATTCGGATTGCCGTTTAGAATTTAAATAGGAGCAGCGTATGATCGTCATGATGACAGGGCCGGATCAGAGTGCAGTGCGAACATTTCGTTTGCATTTAGAAAGAGGATTATGCGCGATTTGTATACAGAATGGCTTGGACATCGACGTGCAATCCGTTATCATGGATTCAGTACGTGATTCCGAACAGCCATCATCATCTGACATTTGACAGGCCTGTTGGTCTAGTGGTCAGTGGCCCTGACTGCTACGCGCAAGGTCGTGGGTTCGATTCCCACCTAGGACAAATATTTGTGTGATGAGCACGATCATTTGTTCTTTGTCTGGGTGTAATTTATCTATAATATGTATTTACTAGCGGCCCGCCCCGGCTTCGCACGGGTGCAATGCTGATCACTACATAGTGTAAAACACAGTTGCTTTCCGCTGTCTGTCTGTCCCTATGTATGCTTAGATCTTTAAAACTGCTCAACGGATTTTGATGCAGTTTTTTTAATAGATAGAGTGATTCAAGAGGAAGGTTTATATGTATAATACATGCATAATATAGTAGAGAAACAATGATAATTTTAGAGCTATTTTTTCTCGTAAAAAGTATAGGATAAAAAATGGTTATTGTGGGTTATCCCTAAGAGATAAACATATACCATCGCGGATTTTTTTGTAGACCTTTTTAAGGTGTACAATACTGTAGTACATTATTTTGATCTATCTCGTAGGGTTCAGCCAGCATTTGCAATGTAATCGCAAAAAAATGTGTTTATTTACGACATCACATTAGAAACCTCTAAAATTATCAGTGTTTCTCTACTATATTATGCATGTATTATACATATAAACCTTTCTCTTAAATTACTCGTATCTATCAAAAAAACCGCATCAAAATCCGTTGCGTAATTTTTAAGATCTAAGCACACATAGGGACAGACAGCGGGAAGCGACTTTGTTTTATACTATGTAGTGATTTAGAAATATATATGTATGTTTATCAGTTGTCTAGTACTCATAGCACAAGCTCTGCTTAGTTTGGGACTAGATGGCGTTGTGTGAAAGTTGTGGAATATTATTATTATTATTATTATCTGCCTAGCCTTTTCCCAACTATGTTGGGGTCGGCTTCCAGTCTAACCGGATGTAGCTGAATACCAGTATTTTACATGGAGCGACTGCCTATCTGACCTCCACAACCCAGTTACTGGGTAATACGATACCCCTTGGTAAGACTGGTTGTCAGACTTTCGGGCTACTGATGACCCGTAACGACTGTCAAAGATCCACGAATGACAGCCGGGGCCAACGGCTTAACGTGGTACGGAGGGGTCTCGGTATGTGAAGATGGTCATCCATCCACAGACCAACCGCGGCAATGGTAGCTTAGCCTGATCGATCGACCCGTGCGGCTGTTATTACTTAGCCACAAGCCCATGATTCTGAACACCCCTGTGCCAAAAAAATTCATCGGTTATTAAAGAAATACTTTCGAGGATATAAAAAAAAACTGCTGTTTCATAAAACAACTAGAACGTGCTGAATTCATGGTTACAGTGTACAGGTTAGCACGGACATCGGAGCGCAAACTAGACACAGGTATGTGTCTGATATGAATGACCGCTATTTTTATACTTTGTAACATTTTGTACGATCTTGATCTTCTTAGTTCTTCTTGGACTTATTATGACCAAAAATCCCCAGCAGTGCGATAGTGACTATACATGATGATGTAATAATAATAGTTTCTAGAGCGTATTTCGGCCATGGCGGCCAATCTCAACGGAGACTAGCCTTCGCCGCGGGAGATATTATAGTGCACAAGTGTGCGCGGTCTCTCTCTTCCTTCACTCTCATAGTCCGATATGACTGCGCGCAAACCAACACGACCGGAGAGACATCAGGCGCAGGACCGCGGCTTAGCGTGCTTGCCGAGGCGCGGGGTATCACACCGCCCACTTCCAAACTCTGGGCTGTTACTAAGAAATTCCTAATGGAAAAACCGAATAAGACTTTGCCCGACCTGGGAATCGAATCCAGAACCCGGCCCATTGGTCTCGTGGTCGTAAGTGTGACTGCGCGCGTGAGATGATGATTTTGAAGAATTAAGAAGCATTTCTAATGAAAAAAGTCAGTTCACCTAATTGCGAATTTTGTGATGGTAAAACAGAAGATGTGCAACATGTCTTATTGGAGTGTGGTAGGAATGAACCCGAAAGATGTAGATTATTAAGGAAATTAAAATTAAATAAACTAAATGTAGGCATATTCACCAACATACTGGCTCAACCTTCGTCACAGGAGGCAAAAATGATTTACACATTAGTTAATAATAACAACAGTGGTACCTACTTAGTATAATTTCTTTAGTATTATTATAGACATAATGATTACTTTGTATTAGTCATAGATTAAGTTATGATGGAACTGGCATGAACTGCGTTCAAAAGTTCCTAAATAAAATAAAGAATATAAAAAAAAGAATTAAGTAATATCAGTTATAAAAGCTAGTAGAAAGACCGATGGCACGATAGAATTCTGAAATAATTGCGTTAAGCTTGTCGGGAAGGCCTGGACAACTTGGTGCGAGATTGGGAAAATCGGTATAGAGAGGAGACAATGCGGTGAATATTTATTTAATTCGAGAAAACAAACAGTTAACACAAACATCGTAATAAGCAGGAACTTAAAAGTCAAAATCTAAAAACTTTTTTTTTAAATTAAAAGTAAAGAAACACTATAATTTAAACAATAATAGAGAAAGAACAAATCAAAACAACAAAAAATCTGAGTCACTAATTTATTTTATCAATGAGCTTCTAAACTTATTAGTAGAAAATGTAAACAAATCTAAATGTGTGAACATAGTGTTAAAATTGTTAGCTATACGACGAAGAGGTGCGCGGACTCCAGCGTTATTGTCGACTTCATAAAATACTCCGAGTGCGTTCCTCCCACCGTATCTGCTCCATGTCTATATTCGTTTCTATCCTTTATCGAATAGCCTTAAAGACACGCTGTATCCATTTGCGAACAGTAATTGACGTTAAATAATTGATTTTCTGCCCGCCATTGGACGCGTCATAGGAAGTCCGCTCGCTAACTTGTGACTGCCTATATCTTTTATGCGCAGTGAACATTACTGATTTAAATCATGTCTGTTTTGTCGAAGAGCTTCGTGCTTCCAATAGACGTACGGTTTTATTTTGTACGAGGAGGTATGCATGCAAAATTTCGGGAGATGCTTTACAAGGATCTAATCCCCTTGAGTACGGATTTATTTGAGAAAATATCCTAGGGGAAAAAGTGGATGGCGTGTCTCAGACGTCAAATGTACCCAAGGGGTTAATCATTTTCATCTTGTGGTGTATTTTCCTAAAAAAGTTCCATAAAATATATAACAGCATGAATCCCTGAGACCGTGTATACAGCGTGTAACGGAAGGGGGGTATCAACCTTGAAGGAGGTGAATGTGCTCATGAAACTCAACAACTTTCCCCAAAGAACATAGGTCGAAATATGAAAAAAAAATTTGGCCCTCCCATAGTAAATCAATCAGCTGGTAGTCAGTTTTGTAAGGGAGGGCCAATTTTTTTTTTCATATTTCGACCTATGTTCTTTGGGGAAAGTTGTTGAGTTTCATGAGCACATTCACCTCCTTCAGGGTTGATACCCCCTTTCCGTTACACGCTGTATTTTTTATTGTACCTGTCTCTTATACTCGTATGTAAACATGATAAAACAAAAGATAAATTAATTTGATGTTTTTTTGTGGGGTCATCGACCGCAAGTAAAGTTTTTTTTTTTGTTAACTTCGCAGACGTGATGCGTATCGATATATAAACACGATAAAATAAAAGAAAACAGATTTTCTCAACTTATACTTCAAATATAACAATATCAGTGATCGTTAACACAAAATAAAACTAACCCCCTTACTATAATAATAAACGTATTATATCAGATGACAAAACACATTGATTTATCTCTCGTCAGTAATTTGAGTTTCGAAAGAAGAAGACAAAGCGTTGTGTAACTATTCAGACGCTATACAACGTTTATTAGTTAGTGGGCAAAACTTTTCATTTTTATTTTATCGTGTTTAGATGTCGATATCGATACCCATCACGACTGCAGAGTTTCGCTAGCTAATTTAATATGACCTTGTATAGTCCCACCTCGTACCTAGTAGGAACCAACTATAATATAGTTTCACTCAAATCCCGATACATGTCCGCCGGTGGGCGCGATTCTTATTTTTTCCACTTTCATTACCAGCAGAAGAATGCCGCAACTAGATCGGGGTTTATTGGATTTCAAATTCGTTATTGCAAATGCCTTTTTCACTTTGGACGGTGCGAGATTTTTTCCGTCGTGGACAAAGTACAATGGAAACTATTGAAGTACTCTATATTGCGTTTTTTCGAGTTGACAGTCGTCATTGGAACTGTGTTGGCTGGCGAGCAGAATGTTTTATAGCTTTTGTAATAACGCTGTTTGATTGGACGCCCCTGAGAGCGCGGCAGTCAAACACCCTCTTTATTTAAAATATTCAATATTTGTAACGCGAGTGTAGGAATCGTTGGAAATTAATTTAATTTATTTACACTTCTTGTCGTCTTGAATAAGTACCGTGTAGCCCAGTAACTGGGTTGAAGAGGGCGGATACACAGTCGCTCCATGCATCCATTTAGACTGAAAGACGACCCCAACATAGTTGGGAAAAGGATATTCACTGTAGCAAGCGAGTTATTGATTTCACAATAGAATAGGTGAGCTTTTATCAAATAAGATGGAATGGTTTAGCTTCTGTCCATTGACATAAAGTATTTTTTTTTTTAATTTCGGTTATGAATATTATGTCTTAAAAGTTTAGGATCATAAAATAATGTCCCAAAAGATTCCGAAACATATTTAAATAAAATGATTACTATAGACATCCCAAATAAAGTAAAAAATGAATATTGAAATGCAGCATCTACTTATTTAACATAATACGTATACTGTTAATGCAATAATATATAATACCCGCATCAAAGTCGTAAAAAACATTTTTTAAGAAAACAACATTAATATAATGTAGGTTTGCAATGAGTTAAGTTAGCTGTAAATAATAAAATGGAGGCAACTGGCGTTTCATGTCACATAACTATCAAAGTTTAAAAAAGACCTAAAAGTCCTAGTATCCAAGTAAAAATACATATTTTTTTTTATTTCTGTTGATCTATAGTTGTTCTTTAATTATTAGTTTAGTTTAGTTTTTTTATTTGAAATTAGTTTGTATTATTTTTTTTAATTTCTATTTTGTACCCGTACTGTTTTTCTTTATCTTTTAATTTTGTTTTCCTTTCTATAACGTTCGTGTATTGTATTGTGATTTATTTCAATGTGTTCGTCCTTGCCAAACTGGTTACACAGACACCAGCACATCAAGCTACCCGAAACTGTCAAATTTTCCCAATCAACTTTTAACCTTATACTTGTAAACATAAAGTTGAAAATCTATTCAAGAAATTTGACAGATTGTAGTAGCTTGATGTGCTGGCGTCTGTACCTACCTGGATGTTAAGTGAGTGATGTGGTCGCCTATAATTGGAAGCGCACACTTGTAGGTACTTGTCCCTGTTCATGTTAACATGCATGTAACTGTATAGCCTCTGTTGGCGATCCAATAAATAAATATTAAATGAAATAATAAATAAATAAACAAAATAATTCCACCGTAGTAGTAGTATTGCAACAGCTATTAGAAATCCGATAAATATGACTTTTCGACGGAAAAATGAAAACGTGTATCCAAAACTATATATTTATAGTAAATTATAACACAAATGCACGGTACAAGTAACGGTAACGGTATAGCACAAATTACATTAATTAACATTGAAACATAAAAAGGAACCTATGTAACGTTGACAATTATAACATAATGTTGTATATATTTGAGTTAAACACTAATAAGGAACAGTGGACTCCCATTGCATACTTTTTTTCAAAAGAAAGGGTTACGAATTTCCGACTGTGGAAACCTGAAATAAAGGAATGTTTTAATGATAACGTTAGCGTAACAAAAGACACTATTATCTATTAGAAGAATATTTGAAAAACTCAACACGTGTTTATTTTACATATACCTACTGCGTTCAATAACTCAATCAGTGTGCAAGTTAAAACCCGCATCGCATTTGTTCAATATAATTTGTTTAGAAAACAAATATACACAATGGATTAGCCTCTAAATTATTAAATAGAGGCAACAACGTTGCGGTCATGGTGGATAAAAAAAGGCTCAGAATGCAACAAGTTTCATGAGTTTTTAATGAGAGGGTGGCGCCCTTCGTTCACATACCTCATGTAGTAGTAATTCACCATTTATTGAGAAGTTCAAAAAATGAGCAAGAAAACAAGACAAAAAAAAATATATAAATCTGGACCCTAATTGCGTAACACATTATCAATCACAATCTGAACCACTTTGAAGAATATTGCTACTCCATTGCTTCATATGTTCGAAAAATTGATCTGCTCATCAACGTAAATAACGCAGTGAATGTGGTTGAACTGTCAAAATGAACGCGTATAGTTAGTGTATTAGGCCATTACCCAGCTGATCTGTGAATGGAATGGAAAATAGAATTTCCTGATTCAAAATCCCAATAGCCCTATGATTGAACCCAGCATCCCACGCTCGGCACTCGTTCTTGTGAGCATCAGACCAACAAGACAGTCGTGGGACCTCAGACCATGGTGGAATGCCGTTGGATATCCCCTGGACACCAGCTCTGTGCTGCAGACCATACGGTCTATCATAATTCAGATTTACGTAAAATAAAATAAACTTCAACCGTCAGAGCGACATAGTCCACCCTTCGCAACGGCGGCTCGCCGACTGGTTATTATAGACGATACTATACGTATATATATAAACGTGATATATGTGGAAACGTGGGTAGTTTGCGAAAAAGGACGTAAGTGAGAATGTTTATGTTTTTATCGTGATTATTTAGTGTAGTTGAAGATTAACTGCCTCGTTGATTTAGTGGTCCCAAGCGCTACGCTAAATCGTCGGGCAAAATGTTGTGGTTTTCCATTAGGAATTTCTTAGTAGCAACGCTGAGGCATCCCACACTACGCTTACCGATACGCGGTCTCTTCTCCAGGACCCATCGGCTCCACCGGCCATCGGTCCTTCGACAAACATGGCCAGCCCACTACCACTTCAGCTTGCTTACTCTGCAAGAAGTGCAGTGAATTGGAATAGTTTAGTGTATAGTGTTGCGTATATTATGGACTATTTGAAATTACTTATGATTTGAAGCTGCCTCATATGCATTAAGGTTAATCTAAGAAAATAGACCTCAAAACAGACGTCTCTTCGTAATAAATGGATCAAGTACCTACCTAATCAATTCTTGTTTTACATAATCTTTCCAAACATTGGCAATGACGGTCAATTGAGATGTCATTCATAAGGATTTGTTAACTTTGCGACGTTTAGTGTGATCGTAACTTTACATTGGGTCCAATGGCTTTTCGACTATACGACAACATAATTGGTTTAATGATAGATTACTATTTAACCCTAGCGCTGTCCTAACTTTGACGGTTTCGGATTAGGTAATTTTGTAATAGGCGAAAATGCATGTCTAAAGATGAGATTATTTGGTACAGCGTAGACAAAATTGTTCTCAATGATATAAATGTTATTAATAAGACGGTTTTGCTCAAGAAAATCTTGATCTTTTCGGCAGCTGGTGGAAACTGTACTACTAAATACCTATGCTTGCAAACCAATAAATGATTTGATTTGATTTGAAAGGTGATGCTGCCTGCTATATACTTAAACCTCCTTTTTTCTTAATACAACACTTTTTTCCGCATTATACAGGACTGATTCGCGTGACACATGCCTAATGCTTATTCAGTGCCGCGCAACGTCTTGAAAATGATAGGTATTTATTTAAGTATTGGTGTTAGGTCCCGAAATAACTATTTTAGATAACCATTTAACGATGTGAACAGCAAAAAACACAATTTTTTTTTTTTTGTTATAGTCATGATCTAGAAAATGATTAAAATTAAATAAATTAAAATCTATTCCCGCGGGAACGTACTAACACGGGGTCATAAAATATCTGTGCGCCACAATTATTTCATCCAAAATATGTTGAGCTATTTTTGCGTGATTGAGTAACAAATATCCAAAAATACAAACTGTGACAGTTATAGTATTAGTCATATTTATTTAGGTCATTCTCTGACCGACTGTAATTATTTCGCTGCAATGTCTTCAACTGACGTATGAAAGTAGAATTCTAAATTGATGCTTCATTATCTTGTTAAATCGTAGGTTCAATGAAGACAATAAACTTATGACCTAATAGATAGGGGAAACAACATAGATAGCCTTTCTTTCTAGTATTGATTTGAAATGGCCTTTCCCTAGGTTTTTCAATATCATCTGCTAGCCTTTTCCCGAAGTCGGCTCTCACTCTATCCGGCTGCAGCAGAATACCAGTATTTTACATGGTTACTATTTACTATCTGACCTCCACAACCCAGTTACTGGATAATACCCACCCTTGGTAAGATTGGTTGTCAGACTTTCGGCTTCTCACGACCCGTAATGACTGTCAAAGATCCACGAATGACAACCGGGACCAACGGCTTAGCGAGCTTTCCGAGGTTACCCCAGTTTATCGGAATTTAAAATAGTTATGTTGCAAAATGAAAAATAATTTCGATGTCACTGTATTTAGGAAGCCATACTGAGGCGAGGAGTTGTTTTGTATGGCATAAAAATCAAAATTCAAGTTAAATATTTATATGTCACCATAATACATCAACGACGGCCAGGTAACGCCATTTGTTCTACAGATATGTCATGCAAATCTTGCTATTGTGAAGAGAGCAGTGTCACACAACCCTTCCCGAAGTGCTGTATATTATACTACCTGTAGGTACTCGAGGAAACCATTCCAATTTATATAACCCGCGCCGTTAAAACCGAAACGATACGTACACAAAAAAAAACTCGCATCGGATATTAAAAGTTTCATAGCCGGCAGATTAGCGAACATTTAAACGGGAAAAATTTTCCCGAGCACAATATTGCACGGCCAGTGAAGGAGTTATCTTTAATTTGTAAACCAATAAATGTTAATACATCAGGTCGGGGCAATTGAATGCTCAGTTCAATTCAATTTTTCACGTTGCCAAACTAATTTGTGAACTATACGCATGTGTTTTGGGTTCCCCTTTCGGTACTACGGCAATTATTTTGTTTGTAAAATGTTTTTGGCGGCAGAACCGTTACGTGTTGATCGGTGGTCAATATTTGATTGGACTGCGTGCTATTTTCCGATGTTACTATTTAAAATTTGTTGTTTTTTTTTTTTTTGAGTTAATATCTTCTAACTGGGATTTAATAGTAATGTAATCAATGTTGTCATGTTCACTTCTGGTGATATTTAATGTAGATTCTTTTGCGTTGGGTGAAAATAAATGGTTTTTCTAAACCCTGAACACACATACATCCGAATTGGGGTGACCTTTGAGGAGCCTACGCAATGCATTTCCCTAACGAGCAACATCCCACGCACAGTACACCTATCAAAGGGTAACAAAGACAGGTAAAGTAATGCAGGCCTCACACGTTACGATAAACTTGCGCAAAATTGGACTTGCACAAGTACGCAATAACGTATGTGGGATGAATTAGCACAAGTATTCGATGCTTTCGGTATCATGCAGACGTGTGCACGACTGTCTACGGTTACCATAAGTTAGTACTGATATGCAACCTGTTTTTGAGTTCACATCCTCAAATAAAATCACAATGCGACTTTGCTTACTTGTTGTATTTTATCTATTTGCGTACAACTAAAGTCATTTATTACTCGTAGAATAGCCTCCTTTAATGGCGTTGTTTAATTGCTACCTACATTCAAATAACGCCAGGAACACCAGGTGCTTCTGGTGTATCCCAGAGGATGAGTTACCACTTGACTAGCTTATATTTTTATAATCTTCCGACGCAACACGTTTTCTTCTTTCATTCTCCCCTTCAATTCTCAATTGTAATAAGCATGATACGACAAAAAAGCAACTGAAAATAACTTAACAAAAAATAATTAACTTAAACTAAAAATACCCGAAACCAGATGACTGGTATCCCTTTTTAGCCCGATTTCTCTTTTACTTACTTTAAACCTACTAAGTAATTGAAGTCAGTTACCAGTTTGGCTCAACTAAAATACATGTGTCGTCGGCAAAGCACCGCTACGAGTAGGCTACGATCGTCTACGAATAGGCTACGATCGTCTACGAAAAGTCTACGATCGTCTAAGAATAGGCTACGAATAGCTACGAACGGAAGCAACTAATGAGTTTATATAATCTTTTTAACATTTTAAAATTGTAAAGGGCATAAAGTAGCTCTTTTGAATTTATGTCACGACATGTAAAGTTCTTTCTTTTTTGACAACTGTTGGGGTGATAATTTAAAATTAAATGTTCTTACATAGTTGACATTTTTTTTTAAATTAAATTAGTAAAACTTCTGAACTGCAATAATTAACACAACACTTTTTAATATTTTAACCATTCAACGCTCCATTTACAACATGGCCTATAATTAATTTATTAAAAAAAAAACGTACATAATTTAAGTGTGCGTACAACGAATGTCAGAAGCTTTTTGCACTTGATATATCGCTGCAATCAACGTGCTTGTCGCGTATAAACGTATAGATTTCATTTTATTACGCGCCCCGTTAAATGTTGCGCCAATGGATTGTGATAGTATGAGTGAGTGTGTTCACGGCTTTTTAAACGATTTTGATGATGACGTGTTCCGAGGTATTTATTTAGTTTTACAGGTTCATTTTGCGATGTTATGAGTGGTTTTTACGGTTTCGTATCCAAAGGGTGCCACGGGGCCATATTACTTAGCCTCTGCTGTCTGTCTGTACGTCCGCCCGTCTGTCCGTCCGTCAGCGTGCTGTATCTCATGAACCGTAACAGGCAGACAGTTGACATTTTCACAGAGTGTATTTCTTTTGCCGCTGCAACAAAAAATAAAAATAAAATAGTTTTACGGGTGTACGGAACTCTTTGTTTTCGAGTCCGACGCGCTTTGGGCCGGTTTTTTGGAGTACATAACAATAACATAAGTAATACATATAACGCCCGCGTCCCCTAAGGGTTGGGTAGGGATGGACCTAAGTAAATTTTTTTTAAAGTAACTGTTATTTAATTCAATTTGTTAGTTACAATTATAATGGAAGTTTTAACATTATGAAAAGTGAAATATTACTTGTCAAGGAAAAAGTACACATTTTTTAAATTGGTAAATAAAATAAAAAATATCTCGTGAAAATCTAAAATCGCTTTTAAGTCCATAACGTTACTTTAACAAAATATTACCCTAGCATCGATGTCATTCGTCAATAGACAAATGAAATACCTATCACAAAATACAGCGTTCGAACCCCTCTACCATTTCAAAAGAGACAATCGCTAACACGCACCACATAACTCCACAAGTCCACAGTCAGCTTGATAATTCCACTAGTATAATACGACTACCTCTAGTATAATAGGTATCACTAGTATAATACTCGATCCTACACACAGACCAATGCATTAGTTATTACACATTTCCCGATTAAGGCCAAACTTAATTAAGTCAATACACGTGAGTGTGCGACGGTATTTTGTGCGCGCAAGTGATTTTGGTAATATTCAGTAGGAGACTGAAAAGTTTAGGCAGTTTAGGATACATTTTTAAGGGTACCAAAATTCATCTAAACTATTATTTCAATTACAAAGAGAAAAAAATTGAATTTTTATATGCTTGTTTCTCTTTCCCGCTAAAACGGTAGGACGGATTTCGATGTAATTTGGCACATGAGTAGGCCATGACCAGCAAACTAATTGCGTAACACACTATTCCTCTCAATTTGAATAATTTTGAAGCATATTGCTAATCCATTGCTCAATATGTTAGAAAAACGTGTCTGCTCAACAACGTAAATAACGCAATGAATGTTGTTGAACTGTCAAAATGAAACCCATTGCTACTGATACCGTGTTACGCAGTTAGCCTGCTGGATTAGGACATATGATACTTGTTACTTACTTGTGGTCTATTCAGCGCTACCGGAGGCATACTTTCCTACTAATTTCTCACAGCTTTTCATTTGTTTTTTTTTTTATAAATGTATTTTCTTTATTTCTTTCTTATCCCGATACTCCCACAGGATCGAAGCTAGTATAATGAAATATATTGACAGTAATAACTAAACCTATATTTATTTATAAACTATATTTTTCATCCCGCGAGTGCATAAACCCTATTACAATGCAAAAAGATTGAAGAGTAAAATGCAGTCGGGATTTTCATAGAAACGTTTTATTGTAAAGAAGATATGGAATCGAAGTCAGATGTAATTACTTTAACTCTCATCCTCCGGATAAAGCAGATTGCGAGCGCATCTTCTCAATAATAGAATGATATCAAATAGATTAACGACAGGGCTTTCTATTCTTTGTTCGCTTCAATGTCTCCTGCATTTATATTTTAAAACGAGCTGACCCGACAGACGTTCAATTTTCAATAATTTATACCAAGAATCCACTAGAAAAAGGACGTTCAGCTTTTCCCAAATTTGAATATTTTCCGGAAATGTTTTCCAATTTTGCTTTCCTTAGAAACACATAAAGATTTGATTTAGAAACGAATAGCCGAATCGACCCAGCCGTTCTCAAGTGATGAGCTTACGCATTCCATTTTTATTTATAGAGGGTGACAGGGACAGAAAAACTATTGCCATGGGTTCAGTACATGATTGAGGACCCCCCCTGCGTTGCATATTAAGTCGATCATTTATTTTAAAAAACTGCTGATTGATATATATGTGAAATACCTACGTGTTTACAAATATATGGAACAGTTATGTGATAGGAATTGCTCCAGTGTATATTTAGTGCAATAAATAAAGAATGAACAAAAGTTAATCTCGAGCTGCGAAAGCATGGCTGCAGCATGCTACTTACCAAGGCTTCAGACTACCTTTAAATATGAATACTTGGTAAAGTTCTACATTTGAAATAATTCAGACTTATATGAGCTATGTCACCGCTACACAAGTAAGCGCTGTTATGAATAGAGCAAAACTACAGCAAAGTTTATTGAAAAGAGAATGTTTAACCCTCCCGCTGCTAGCCACATCCAGTAATATCCCGACGCGCGAAACGGTATTTTATCGCTCATAGTATATCCAGTCGGTTAATGAATTAAGCCGGGCGAGTGCGAAAACAATTTTGTCCGGACAACGGTGATAATACGAATTTATTATATCATTTAAAACGTCGAAACATTAACAAAACCGTGATACTTATACAACATTGGGCAGCCATCCGTTCGTGAGACCGCTGCGTTACTGTTCACTGGGAAATATTAAAATGTTACGTATTGGAAATGTGCAGTGTCTATCTTTAGTTGAATTTATTCGTAGCCATTATTTAATGTTAATCGTGTGATGATACAGTTGTTATACAAATGTTGTGGCGCCTGCGGCGGCTAACTGTGTGGCAGGTATGTGATTAAATCCTATTTTTAGTGCAGTTTGAAGCTAACATAACCAGGGTTTAGTGAAAACGCATTATTCCAACGAGGTCACTTATTCTAAATAGTAGCTAAAAAAGCATTTAATCCTAAACTGTGTAAATGAAAAAAGTCGCGTGTTTTAAATCGAGTGCGGGAAAAATTTAATTTTTTTATCTCACCTCAAATGACTGAACTCTGATTGTCAATCGTCCACAGGCCGGAATATGCCCCGATAGCGGTTAAAAATTCGCGTCAAATTAAACCATTTGCCCGTGGTGCTGCGCTGGTCGGCGCGGCAGGGTTAATTGCCGAGAGCAATTATCGCCACCGGTATCAATGTCAGTTTACGATAACTGACCGCAAGCGCCTTTTCACGGGTCCACACTAAATTCTGTCCACTATTTGCAATACGATCTGTCTATCCTGTTATTAAAATGAAATCGGGACGGGCCGAGCGACACCAACCGGCCCCGGTCCCGTACCTACGACTGTTAGCACAATCCAATCAAAACGTTTCAACGACAAAACCTGCAATAAATTTATAGGATTTTGTTATTAGGTTATTTGTTGTTTTACAAAGCATGCGACCAGGAAGTTCCCGCTCGTTTAAGACGGCCTAATCGCGTCCGGTAGATGAAGCGAACTTGATCGCCGGAGCCAAATTACGACCGGGTTACCCCTCCCCCCGCGGCATCCCGCACCCCGCACCCCCATCGTGGTTAATTGCCAAAACAATTAAACCATTTATCAACAATACCAAATTTAAGTGTCCGATTTCGTTCGGCATAAGCGCCGCACCCCGGCGATGTCACGCCCCTAATTATTTCATGTGGCAAACGTACGCCATTCGCATCTTCAAACAGAAATTATCATTAACCTTAGTAGAGGATGATTCGTCCAATTTGATTGTGTAATTATTTTATCGTCGATTAATTATAATATGGATCCGCTAGGTTAATTAGAATTAATATCGTGGAATGTTTTATTAATTATATTTCGGACTGGGTGCGGCCCGCCACTTCGCTGACGTGGATATCGGGAAATTGTCTACCGGGACTAAAAGCCTATGGTAACATCAGCTATCTGCCAGTGAAAGTCCTGTCAAAATCGGTCCAGCCGAGCCGGCCAGCAGATTAGCCGGAACAAACAGACAGAAAAACAAAAATAAATTATTATAAGTACCCTTTAAACATTCATATGCAATTAGTAAATACCTGCCGGTCGATTCTGTAAAAATCTCACCGTGAAATCATAAGTGAAGTGAGCACTTAATGAATGGCAGCTCACTCCACGCTCACTTGACCCAAGCTTTAACGGTGAGATGGTTACAGAATCGCACGGCTGTTATTTTACAAAAAGACTACCAGAGAAAAAAAAGTAGAATTGAATCATTAGCTCCGGAGATTCCTACCCTTTTTTTCAATTCAATAAATAAGATAAGATTCAACCATAATATCATCACCATCTGCCTAGTCTTTTCCCAACTATGTTGGGGTCGGCTTCCAGTCTAACCGGATGCAGCTGAATACCAGTATTTTACGTGGAGCGATTGCCTATCTGACCTCCATAACCCAGTTACTGGGTAATACGATACCCCTTGGCAAGACTGGTTGTCGGACTTTCGGGCTACTGACGACCCGTAACGACTGCCAAAGATCCACGAATGACAGCCGGGACCAACGGCTTAACGTGTTTTCCGAGGCACGGAGGGTCTTGGTATGTGAAGATGGTCACCCATCCACGTACTAACCGCGGCAAGCGTGGCTTAACCTGATCGATCGACCCATGTGGCTGTTATTACTTAGTCACAAGCCTCTCAACCATAATGTTATGTAGCAGGTTAAATAAAACAAAACAGAAAGGTTCTAGCTGCAACGTGATCCGCGTCCTCTTGCACGAACTCCCGCGGGGGAGATGGCATTCAGGTTTTCATATCAAATTTCAGTTGAATGGATTCAAAGATACGTTGATTAAACACCGCAATACATTTGCTTACGCATCAGCCCGAATAATATTTTGCAATTGTGTGTTTGTTTCTAAAAAGAATTATGAAAAATGTACTATTTTCTTCTTAAATCCAAGATGGAGTTTGTTTGTATCTTAAATGGTCCACAAAATTCCTCTTACCTCTCTATATCAACAAAACTCCCCGTCATTTGCAGAGGTCTTACAGTAAAGAATCCTTACGATCTTGGCTGTGGCTCGTTCACGTTATAATAGACTGTCTTCTTTACGAGAACCCGAAGTAATTGCGTAACGCACTATCAGCAACAATATCAGCAATGGCTTCCATTTTGACAGTTCAACTACATTCATTGCGTTATTTAAGTGGTTGAGTAGAGACAATTTTTCTAACATATGAAGCAATGGATTAGCAATATCCTTCAAAATGATTCAGATTGATATTGAAAGCATGTTATGCAATTAGGGTGCAGGGCTTAGTTCTACATTTTTTTGTGAATCGATAGAGCAATTTCCAAGATGTTCGGGCAAAACAACGAAGATCTCATAAAAGATAACTTAAAGGCGAAAAAACATAGTTAAAACAAGCTCATAGCTGGAAGCGTTAAATAATTACATAATGCATAATTTGTAGAAGCAACGACAGGCGTCCGCTACCCACACTACCCACGGTTGGGGGGCGACGACCCGAATTCTCACCGAAGAAAATGGTAGCAAATACCATTACCATTTCCCATGAGTAATTCATGTTTTTCCAAACCTTCTTATTACTATACGAGTAAATAATCTAATACGTGGGAAAGTATATAATGGTGTGCCTTAAGAATTTGTTTACGATAAGCTTGTTGTCTTGCTATTTCTATGGGATCTGTTGATAAACTGAACACAACATAACAGCATGATTGTACTATATTACCCGAATGGGTAGGCAGAGGTGTGCCTATACGAGTAGTACACCACATTTTGCACTTATTTGGAAATAAATTTCCTTATTTCTTTCCTGTTACCCGCGACTTTGTCTGCGATCCAGGATTAAAAGTAGCCTATGTCCTTTCCTAGATCATGGTCTACCGATATGCCAAATTTCATCCAAATCCGTTCAAAAGTTTTAGCGTGAAAGCGAAACGAACAAACTTGCTTTCGCATTTATAATATTATATAGTTAGGATTTTAACATAGTTTCACAAACGTTGTAAAGCTAAACCGAACAATATTGCTACAGTAATTTTTCTTTATCATTACAAGTACGTCGATGATATCTTTTAAAATATGCAATACAGAAGTGGGGCAGCGCTGTATGAATAAGTTAGCGGAGCTATTCCGTGAGATAACGTGTAGAATATATTCGATATAATATTTATGGAAGTTGAATATTTAAACGCTTTAATGAATTTTAAACACCTTTTTTAATTAACAAGGTTTCAGTGCAACGGAATGGTGAAAAATGAAAATATTAGGGAGTGTTTTGGATTTTTTTTAAGATATTGAAATCGTAGGTCCAAGAAGAGTAGAATTCTTTTTCAGTGTAACTAAGAATTTTAAAACCGTTAAAAGGTGTTGCCCGTCCTAAGAACTAGTAGATATCATCGTATATCTCATAACCTTTTACAAACTTTGTTGATAGGCGTACTGTAACAAATACGGCTGAAAATCTATAGTTTTACATAATTAGCAAATCAGCCTGCAATACGTGTTCCCACTGCTGCGGCACATTTCTTCTCTGTGAGAGAGAACGTTAGCGACCGAACCCCGCGGCCCGGTAAGGGTTGGTAGATGTCATATGCTTTCGAATTGTTGGTTCTAGGAAATGCCGGTGTTTTCCTTCACCGTTTTGAGAGCAGTAGTGACGAATCTACAACTCGTGAGTCGCGGACGTTACGACTGGGTAACCACTGCTCCCATCTGTAGTTTACTTGGAGCGATTGTTATTCGACGTCCGACGATATTATGGTCCTTCGAGTCTGTAAGGAGAGTACTTACATTTTTATACCACTGCTAGATTGTCTGTTGGGCCACTTCTTCTTCCCAGCTAAAGCACTGGAAAGTGGTGACGGGCGGGGTTTTATAGGTAAAAAAATCGTCTTATGTAATTTTGATGTCCTAAAATTTCTGATTCTCAGCTTAGTTTAAATAAATTATATGACTTACATAATGTAAATGCTGAATTTTTTTATATAGAAATACTTCCCGTTGGCAAACTCTAGCTTCAGCGAATCTGTGTGCCGATAGATTTTTTACAAATTTGCGTATTTCGTTGCGTTTTCCTTTCATGGCGTCTGCTGGTTTTCAGTTTCCACGACATGTCCTAACTGAAGTTAATTTTGTTAACGGAAATTTTAAAAGCATACGCATGTTCCGTTTCAGATTCGACGTACGGTGGTTGCACCGACGTTGACGACGTTGGTTTACTTTTTTGGGGAGAGGAACCTATCAGGCTTTAAGTGCTAAATGGCGTCAACGTGGTACAAAATACCGTACAGTGATTTTTTGTAGTTAATTCAAAGTTTTAGTGGAATCTCTCGCACTTTATTTTGGTAGGTACTGTGATGTGTATTCCAAGCATACGTGTTTACGTAATCGCGCCTATACCATATTTTTTTTTACTCTACCACATATTTATTTATTTTCGGAAGGCTTACAGTCTAATAACAGTAATATATAACTAAATTGCTAATTACAAGCCTCCACAGATAACATATTGTAAAGGGTGTCTGCAAAAGTCGACCTTAATTTGTGCAGGCTGGCAGAAAAATTACTCTGGTTGCATTCGAACATTGAAGCGAATGATTTCTAGAAGGATTTTTGTTTCGAAAAACGGTGATAGGACAGGCGGGTTGATGTAAACACTTTCGAATGGAATAAACGAAATAATTACAACGTTATATCATTTTATCGCCCCTACTCTATACTCATCACAAAACATTTATTTTGCAAGTTCCTTAAACTCTCAAGAAGTTAAATATTTAAGACATCTTTTGATTTACTACTATTGACAAGCTGTGAAGTTGTGTAAAATTAATAACGAGTTGTATCTTTATTTATTTCTATTAAAAGTAATAAAATTCGACATAATAAAAATGGATGGCTTGTACGGGTCGGGGTACTGGTATAATTTTTTTAAACAATAACAATTATTATAAAGTACAGGGTATTAATTGGCCTATTACGTACGTTGCGAGGCAACTATGTTGCCGAACCACCGACCTTTACTTATATACGCAACCATGTGCTCTAAACTGTACATTTTTTGTTTAATGCAAAGAGCGAGTACTTTTATAATTAATTTTTTTTTAAACCGGCCAAGTGCGAGTCGGACTCGTACACGAAGTTCTGTACTACAAGGCAAAAAACGCCGAAAAAACACATGAAGACTCCTTTTAATTTTTGACTTTTTGGTGTTATACCCTTTCTTTGAGTACGGAACCCTAAAAATGGTTGAGTACAAATTGGTCTTTTGCGTCGAGTTCCATAACCATAATAGTGGGAATATGAGAGAAAGATTTATACCTAACCTCATTTATTAGGTAAGTAGCTAAGTATGTTTGAAGACAATAAAGAAGGTTAAAAGTAATGCCAGTATCACACCTGCAGCCTTCATTAGAAAATAAACTTGACGGACAGACCGAGAGCCAATGTTCGAGGAAAAGTTCCTTTTTTGTAAACGGAACCCTAAAAATAATGTAAAAATTTACGAACACAATGTATTATTAAATTGCTAACATTATCTATGCCTTTGTTAAGTTAATACATTGACACTTAGGATTGTAGGTAATAAATAGGTCATTCCTGAGGTTTTGACATATTTTATTTTTTATTTTAATTATTTATTAAATAGTCATGAAACGTGAAGGAACCCAAAAAAACAATCAATAGTCTCCAAGCTTACTGATAACACTGCTCCAAACTTCCGGCAACTTAGCTACACCATTGAAAGTTCCATTTTCATTTAACCTTTGAATAATGTCTTTTAGTGTTGAATCGAGGTCAGCTGTATTTGTAAAACGTATTCTGTGTAGTTCTCTCTTAACATTGCCAAAGCAGTTATAATCGCAGGGGTTCATGTTCGGAGAATGAAGTGGCTGCATTACTTCAGCCCACCTTCTCTGCTGTATCAAATTCGGGATAGTGTGAGCTCTCGCATTGTCATGAAGAATCAGAGGAGTTGGAATGTGTCGTGAAGCAGCCCAGTCCGGTATGTGGGTCTTTAAAAATGAGTGGTAGCGCTCGGCAGTCCCGGTGATTTTTTCATCGAATGTTGTCCAAAATGCAACGCCAGAGACATCCATACCCACAGGCAGAAGTATCTTGCGCTCGTGACGCTCGGCACGAGCAATTGGTTGAGGTTTCTCACGAGGCTTTACCCAAGATCGAGCTTGATGTCGTTGGGGGGGGGGGGGGTGTATAAACATACACCCAACTCTCATCTATGCAAATCAACGATTAATAATAATAATAATTTATTTGTAATACTGAAAGATGTACATAAACATTTGAGCAGCATAATGTTACAACGACACATGGAGAAGTTATACAATAATAAGTTTGGAGACTCTAGCGCCCTTGCTAAGTTGCCGAGACAACTTGTATTAAGGGTGCTAGGCCCATCCCTTTTGTGGGTGCCTTGTAAAAAGGTACTTGTCCATTTTACGAGAAGTAAGTTACATTTACGCAGGAGGTAGGTGTACAGTCAAATAAATTATTTTACAAAACAAAGAAAAACAAAAAATAAAGTAAAACTGATAGAAAATAGATGTGGAGTATGAGGGTGTGTAGACATGTATCGATGAGGGTGAGTGGATGTGGGTGTGTGTGTGTGTGGGTGTGTGGGTGTTCATGAGTGTATGAGTGTGTGTGTGTTAGTATGTCTGTATAAGTGGTATTCCGCTGTGAGGTTCTACATAGTTGATTGAGTCGATAATAAGAGCTCTGTGTTGTTATAGTTGAGCGTCTGGAGCCGTCAAAAGTTTCGTTTTAAGAGATTGCAACATGTTAGACGGTCGCTGATACCAACGCAAGTTGTTACGCGCGGTCTCCAACCGAAATTCCTTCTGGTCTTCATTCACTATGTGTGGTACCCATGTGGACAACTTATTGATCAACCGCAAATCTTCCGTCAAAATCATCTAGAATATAATAATGGTAGACCCTCCCTAGGCAGGTCTTCAGCCTCAACTGTTCCTTCTTTGTAAAGCTGGAGCTATCTGGCTACTGTCCTTTTACTGAGCGAATTATCACTCACACACTTCACCAACTGCTCATGAGAAACTCCCGATGAATAATTGAGGATACAACAAAACTTAAAAAAAACCCGTTGCTCTTCAACGGAAATTGATTTTTTTAGGTTTTCCATGTTTAAATCCACATAAAACATTGAATAAAAAAACTTGCACGTCACGGTTGTCTTACGCACCAAACTGTACCGGTTTACGTTTTACACACAACGGTAAACAAAACAAAACATGTCAGGACTTGTGGAATGACGGAATATTATGGAAATATACTCTAACCAACTCTTACATTGGTATCTACACAAATCTGACAGATTGCAAATACCTACCAATCTACGTATGTAGAGTCGAGAATACCGAACCTTAATATTTATAACATACCTATTGTTCCTTCCAGTCATTCGGAAAAAATAATAAATACTTAAGTACCTAAAATATTTCTTTTATACCTTTTGAGTTCACTATTACCTTTATGTATAGTAAAAAGCTGTCGACAAAATCTGATCTCTAATGAAAATATTCCGATTTTATTAATTCCACGAACAATCGTTCCATCCAATCATTTCCAGTTTCATAAAAATGAAATCCTGGTCTCCAAAATGAATTTCAAAAACAATTCTTCAAGAGTAGAAATAATTTTAAAAATAATTTTGCAAACTCCGCTGTAGTTTTACGAGATTTAGGGAGAATTTCACCGATGGAACTGAACGCGTTCAGCAAAAAGTTTCATTAGTAATATTCGCCCTGAGCCATTTGTAAAAACAATACAACTATACCTACATATTGAAGTATAAGTACACACGGGCAAATGCGATAATGTAATGTCTAATCCATTAATCTTTTAATGAGAATAAATTCTTCATGTTTGCCTTGGTAATGTTTGTTTGAGAGAAGCGGATACAAACTCCATAAAGAGCGGAGTAAATTAATTTGCAAAATAAGTACTTTTATTTTTATACATATACTACTACGTCACATTGTTATTATCCTAGTTTACAACGTCGTCGTGTCACTTTGGATGTTGATTTATAATATATCAACTCGCACCTGCTCGTTGAGCATTCATCACAGAACGTCGGTGTGATAGGCGGCCGATTTAAGACCACCGTCGCACGCGATGATTTTCTCTAGAATATTGTTGATTAATCATATTATTCTTGGTAAATAGTTGATGGATGTGGAATTCATTATTTAGTTGAGATTTTCTTTTTCTATCTAATTATTTTTATGCTGGTGTATTTATATAGTGGGAGTATAAATTGTGGCTAAGTAATAACAGCCGCACGGGTCGATCGATTAGGTTAAGCTATGCTTGCCGCGGTTGGTCCGTGGATGGGTGACCATCTTTACATACCATAGTATACATGCCGTTGGTCACGACTGTCATTCGTGGATCTTTGACAGTCGTTACCGGTCGTCAGAAGCCCGAAAGTCAGACAACCAGTCTTCCCAAGGCGTATCATATTGCCCAGTAACTTGATTGTGGAGGTCAGATAGGTACGCTCCATATAAAATACTGGTATTCAGCTGCATCCGGTTAGACTGGAAGCCGACCCCGACATGGTTGGGAAAAGGCTAAGCAGATGATGAGTATAAGTCTTATTACCAAACGAAATACTTCGTTGTGTGCAGAAGAGCTCTTGCTCCCAAGCTTTAGCAGTCCCTATTCTGTTCCGTCAACATTTAAATTATACACTATAAATCTACTTCCAATCGACTTACTACAATAATCAAAGTACCCACCTATCCGGCACAAACATTATTCATAACAATAAAACTATCACAATATTGTCAGTAATTTTATATTCACATTAAATTATTATTAATAAATGGCGTGGCTATAGTAAAGAACAACATTGTACGGCGCAGCGAAGCGGACGGCGTCCGTAACTTACGAACACATGAATGTTACACTCATGTATAATATATTAATTCACGCTATACGCCCAGCACTATACATACATATGAAACATACATATCGCACCTCCGGTGCAAAAACGTCACTTATGCAAATGATGTAATATTTCAGGAGAAGCATTTGAAAATTCGACATCCTATTATAATGTATAGTTGTTGACTAAAGAAATTAACTGGTAATATTTAGACTACAACTTTGAACTTCATATTAAAGTTAAAGCGAACATCTCAAAATTTTGTAATAAAATAATATACCTACACGTTTAAAATTTACAACCCTCCCAAATTGCATAAGCGACGTTTTTGCACCGTAGGTGCGATATATTCTTTCTGATACACCTGACACAAATATGAACGTGCTTATTTATGAAATGTCCGTCTATCGCGTCTTGAGGTGAAACGTTTATCAGAGTTTTTGACCTGAGAGGCTAAGGTTAGGAAAATATTCTGGGCCCTATTAGTAGTTTCGGTCGCGATATCGGTAGTTTCGGTCGAAATTACGGGCACTGATACGTCTAAAAATTACATATACCAACCCGCAATGGGCCCGCGTGGTAGATTACAGCACTCTCTCTCTCGAAGACAGGAGGCCTGTGTCAGCGGTTGGAACATGGCTTTTTATGATTACGGGCATTTCCTACTCCGTTTCAAGTACAGACATAACAATAGTTCGGGCCTAGTGAAAAGTGAATGATAAATCTATGTGCCTACCACCGATGTGTTTTTGCCTGTTCGAAAAAAAATACTTGCCACTTGTTTTTTTCTGAACACCTACTTTCGCACAGATCCATATCTACGTTGATGGTTTTGAGAGTAGGCTCCCAGTGTCGCAAGCAACAATGTATGAATTTGAATAGAACCTGTCAGAGGTCAATTATGAAAACTTTAATCAGTCTGCCTAGTCGTCCAGTCGTCTTCCAGTCTAACCGGATAAAGCTGAATACCAGTATTTTACATGGAGCGACTGCCTATCTGACCTCCACAACCCAGTTACTGGGTAACATGAAACCTCTTGGTAAGACTGGTTGTCAGACTTTCGGGCTTCTGACGACTCGTGTCGACAGTCGTCACGAGTCGTCAGAAGATCCAAGAATGACAACCGGGACCAACGGCTTAACGTGCTTTCCGAGGCACGGAGCGGTCTCTGTATGTAAAGATGGTCACCCATCTACGAACCGAACGCGGCAAGCGTAGCTTAACCTGATCGATCGACCCGTGCGGCTGTCGTTACTTAGCTACGAGCCCCTCTCATGAAAACAACAATCCCAATCATGAAAACTTAACTGATGTAACAATGTTTCAATGATACAATGTTTTAACCTCTGGAGATACACCCCCCCCTACGTTGCATACCACTTTGAAAATCAAACCAAACATTCAATCGACTCCTACTTAAAAACTCATGGAGATTTCACACCAACAACATGACATTTGATTCCATTTAAATAACAAGAGTCTAATGTGTATATAATCGCTTTTAAAATAAAGCAAAAGATTAGCGGAGGCGTAGTCGAGAAGAGTAAAGGCAAGCGCACATTGACGGGTGGCGGAACAGGGTATTTTAAATTTACCTATGTAAATCCGTATGTATAGATCTAATGGTAACAAGATATAGGTTCCAAGGCTCAGAGACTGACCACAGAGCATCAAAGGGATTTCTCTTTGCGATATTGAAAAGCGCACTGGAGGGCACCACCAGGGTGACACCATGCGGCGGGAGGTAGCCGCAGGTGGCGGCGGGTTGCAGCGGGATGCGAAGGCATGCGACGGTATGCGGCGGAGTCCGCTAGCATCTTTTTGACTGCGTTGCGTAGTCGCTAAGCAAGCTCGCGGAGGCCGGCATGCTGCAGCACCTAGCGGCCGTTGGTGGCATTCCACATTGTCCACCTCCTGTCCTGCCCTCTATGTCCCAAAAAAAGCAGTCAATGTGACCTCCGCGCAGCCACCGACGTGACGAAGTTTTGGGCCAACAAGATTTGAAGTACAGTTGTGCCAGCGACTCAAAGAAGAAGTGTGCGCTGGCCGGCGCGCGGTAAATACTCCTCGATGCCGTCCCCCGCCGTTTGCCGGTGTGCACTGGGCTTAAAAATGTACATGTTTTTTTTAGGGTCCATATTTAGATTCCACATACATGTTTTCTATGGGACGCAAAAGTTGCATGTGCTCAAAACTGCGTGTAAAAGCTAGTTACGAAACAAAATATGAGTTCTACACTGTACAGAGTGTATTTTTATATTTATAAGTACAATCGCGTCTACAAAGTATCTCAGTATTTATAGTAATACAATTACCTTTTTCTTTGTAGTGTAGCGATTTGCGAACAGTGTTTAATTGAAAACTACTTTCTTTTACAGGTAAGTCAGATCGCGTGCTCGGTTCGTGCGACGTAAGTAGGAATATTTTAATTCATGTTACACTGGTTAGCGTCGGCGAGCATATTGGCACGTGCTGAGCAAACCGGTGTGATTCTCGATAGTGTAAAAATAATTATATTATAAAACACTTCCTGCTAATTATTACATGACATTCACGCCTGTATTTCTCCGACGGGTTAGACAGAGGTGCTGCACCTGTAGTATACCCACATTTCGCCAAATATGTTTAAATCTGTGGGATGATCGAGGTGAAAAAACCCAACAAAACTTTTCCCGAACCGGGTATCGAGCCCAGGACCTCAAACTGAGCAGTAGCATCTGCTACCACTAACGAGGCAGTCTACTTTCAGTTCCCGTTAATAGCCAAATGTTAACTTCTGTATAATTCGAAGGTCGATCTTCTGTTCAAATGGAAGTAAGAGACAAACTAGGCACTGCCGATAATCCGGCGGCAAACCACGTGGCTTTAGCCAATCAAACGTGCTTACTAAACGTCAGATTAGCAGCCGCAGGCGCACCGTGCACGTCATTAGCCTTAGACACAACATGGCCCGCCAATTACAGGTGAGGGGGCGAACTCCGGCTTTTAAAGAACAACGCGCACGTTGTTGTCGAAAGGTTGAAACTGTCAACCTTGATTCGAATACACAGACCAGATAAAGCTTACTACAAACCCGGGCCACAATTCCTGAGTTTCGTTTGACCTGTTTCCAACCCTATTGTCTCTTCTTCACTCGCTTACAATACCGCCAATTTGCATTTGGAGGTGATTGTTAACGTTCATGTGTAATCATAAGCTCGTCCTGGTGCCGGGGTGTAAATAAAATGAGACGGTGACGTTCGAACACGGCGTTATCTCAATTCCCCATCGCGAGTCCTCGCAAAATTCTCAAGCCGAGTCGCCCCCCGCCCCTCCGCCACCAATCCCCCGCGGCTCTTCTATTTTCTAATTGAGCGTCCGAACGCATCCCCCAATTAGCCCACCACGTGTGAAGCAAGTGAAGCAGGGCCGAACAGATAAAAACTCACTCCTTCACTGAAACGATCGATCGTGGACACAAAAAGAACAATATGAAGTGCATCGCCTTTTTTCGAAGTCAGGCGGCGCGAGATTGGGACGGGTGCGGGAGGCCTCCACTCTCCCCCTCCGAGTCGAGTGCTTAACGCGCCTGGAAAGTGCTTTTCGGGTGGCCGGATGACAGAAAGGCGTCAACGGTGACTACAGTATCTAGGAATTAGCTTTGAGAGTCTTCTTGACGACTCGAGGTGTGCAGTAGACAGGTCATCTATATTTATAATTAGCCCTGTTTTTGAGCCGCACTAAGATGCAAGACAATAAAGCGACTGATATCTTTGTCTACTTGTGTTCCGGACTCCTTGTCATTCGCAATTTCATCGTATCCAATACTTATGTACTTAGTTATGTGTAGAAACTAATCTCATGTCAAAAATTTAAAATATAAGCTATAAAAATAGAACAATTTGCTTGAAATTGGTCTATTAAAAGAATCAAGTCAGTCATTTGAACTTAAGTGCAGGTCTGCACATAAATATTAAATTACAATCGGTTATATTCATGCACTGAGGGTTCCGTACCGCCGTTGCTGTTCAAAATTTTAAATTAATAAATTGAGAACCTCGAGAGTAATAAAGCTAATGAAGTGACAGACATAGCCTCAAAAAATGGTAGCAAATAAGAACAACCACAGCGAGGGCCTAAAATCGATTTAAAAAATTGGCTGTGTTTAACATCTCCGTGCGTGTATGGGGAGATTGTTAGGGCTGACACACGCTATGAATTTGGCATTATTTAGTAAGAGAATGTAACAACATGCAATCTAAAAACATTGAACCGGACATTGTAGATTGCAAAGGGGTCCTACTAGGTACGGAACCCTAATACGTTGAATTATGTTGAATCATTAAAGCATTGCATATTCACAATTCACAATCGATCAGCTTAATGCTTAGCTAATGTACTGCTGCCTTTAGAATCATAAAGTGAATTATTGCTGTTGGTTTAGTCGACAGGTGAAAAAGTGCCTGAGCCGAGTGTTGAGTCTCTCTCGGTAGTACGATGTAATTACTGTCGGCGAACTATTCGTCATACCTACTCCACTGTTCTGTTTCATTGTGGCGTTATTTCTTTATTGTGCATGAGCTGTTGAGGCATTGTTTGATGACAAAACGATTGTTGAATTATTAGGAATTACTTCGTTGAAAAATCTTTACTTTCAACGCGTTTCTTAAGGGGATGCGCTTAGATAGTCCGCGAAATTTAAATTTACTTACGTTTTTTTTTTGCAATTTGCAGGTTAATAATATCTGGTTGTGTGTTAATTAAAATATTTATTTATTTATTTAAGGACAACCATCAAAACATACACCAAAATCATCTGCATAGCCGTTGGGTCGGCTTCCAGTCTAGCCGGATGCAACTGAATACCAATATTTTACATGGAGCGACCTCCACAACCCAGTTACTGAGTATACGATACCCCTAGGTAAGACTGGTCGTCAGACTTTCAGGCTTCTGACTACCCGTAACGACTGTCAAAGATCTACGAATGACAGCCGGGCCCAGCGGCTCAACGTGCTTTCCGAGGCACGGAGGGGTCTCGGTATGTAAAGATGGTCACCCATCCACACACCAACCGCGGCCAGCGTAGCTTAACCTGATCGATCGACCTGTGCAGCTGTTATTATTTAGCCACGGGCCCCTCAAAGCGTACACCAAAAATACATTATTTTTACATTTTATAGTGTAGCCTAGTGTAGTGTGTGTGTGTGTGTGCAGTGTAGTGCTGCCACGGCTTGCATTAAACACAGGAGTAGCAAATGCAGTTACAAAACAGTTAAAAACATATTTACCTTGTTAAGATAGATTTTAGTAAATTAAAGAGACATTAGGAACTACAATATTAATTTTTCAAATTCAAATTCATTTATTTCGTGAACACAGGGTACATACAGAAGGTGTTATAACACATTAGAGCCGACTTGTGCCCCGCCAAAAGGCATACAAAATATCAAAGGTTCCTTAATACAACAATAATCAAAATTAACAAAATTATTTAATATGTCATAACATGAGAACAGATTGGATTTAGTTAACAGGTATTATAATTAAAATTTGTCATTTAAATATTCTTCAACGGAATAATACACCTTGTTATTTAACAATTTGATCAGATTTCTTTAGAAGTTAATACTTATGATAACTTTTCCTGGTAACTTATTACATAGTTTCACTTTTATGATAATGCTCTATACGCTTGCATGGCTTCACAGAAATATAATCATTAGAATCAGCAATATAACTCCTTGAATTAGAATTGGCCTCAAATGTCACGAAATAGTCATTCAATAGGACAAAGAGAATTGTATTGTTTGTATTGAATATTTTGTTACCGTTGCGAATCATATTTAGATCCACATAAAACCTGATACTTACTATACTACAAATTTTAAAAAATGTAAGCAAATTTTAATTTCGCGAGATACCTTGACGCTTTCGCCTTAAGACTAAAATACTATCTATTGTAAAAGGAGACGTTAAACTGTCAATTTCTGTTGCATCGTGATTACAATTTACGAATTCGTAATTTGGAAAGCATACCATAATCGGTGGGGTCACCGTCAAAACTGAGGCTGTTTGACGCAACCCTCTGTTATTGTTTTGCAATATAAGACCACTCCAAAGTCTGGTGGTCTATCTTTTTTTAATATTTCCCCCTTTTCCTGTCGCATTCCATTATTAAATCGCGGATATGTGCAGACCATGTGGCGATGTTCGCACCTTTTCTTTTAACTTCGCGGACAACCCGGAATTGACGGTGGGGAGACATGAAAAACACAAATTATATGTAGGTACAGGCAATTCTTAAGTGTCTCTGGATTATTGATTTATTATTATTTGATTATGAAAAGCAATTAGTTTAGTAGCGCTTAGATAGTTGATTGCAGACGTCAACCGAAATACAGCCCAGCTCCAATGGGACTGGGCCGGACACGTTTGCCGTATGGCGGATGCATTGTGGGCTAAGACCACACAAAATGTTTTCTTGAAAACGTCCAATGGCATCGCGGAGGATCCAGGCGAAGATGGCGGGTAGAACTTGACGCCTATAATTATGAGGGATTGGTTCGTATTGAAAAACAGGAAAGGGAGGCCGCCTGCAGTGGGACAATACCTACAGGCTGACTATTATTACCTATATTAGATAGTTGATTAGTCATTTTAATAAAATTAGGTAGTACTTAATTAGTCCCAATCTAGAAGACGATGTCTAAAATAATAATGAACAAATTCACAAACAAAAAACCGAATTTAACATTTAAATAACTGTCCAATAAAAAAACAGTACACTAAAGGAGAAACACTGTGTCTCGGCAACTGACATGAAGTAACATACCAATAAGTCGTGTCGTGGTGAAGTCAAGGTTGTGCCGGAAACCGGCGCGCCGCGAAGGCACGGCCCGGAAATCCCAATTCCACCCGGTTCCGGCTCGAATCCGGCCAGTGCTACGAAAGTACAGACCTGCGGTCAAAGTGGATCTCTTGCTTTAGTTGTGATGCCGAAGTTTCATCATCTTAGTTTACGATACAGCAAGAAATGGTAACAAAGTCTGTGAAGAAAATCGTCTTATGATATTGCCAATAAGAAGCCTGTCATTTAAAAGTATTTGATTTACACACAGCTGATAATTTTTTTTTCCTTTCCAAAATTGATGAGCAATTTAAAATAGGACACTGAAAAAATTCTGATCCATTTTTTGGTTAGTGTACTTTATTTGATAGTAAAATATTAAAACAGACTAATTTACGGGTTTTGGGCGTTCAAATGTTCTGGATAAAAAAAAACCAAAGGACATTATTAAAAATCTGCAGTCACGCAAAAAATTAATGAAAATATTTTCCAATGAAGTGAACGACTCAAAGGGAAAAGCTAGCGAATGTAGTAAAAGTAACGAGAAAAATGCTAAAGTAACGAAAAAAAATTGTTCAACTTTTTTTAACACATCCACGAATTTTAGGGTTCCATACCCAAAGGGTAAAACGGAACTCTATTACTAAAACTCCGCTGTCCGTCCGTCCGTCCGTCCGTCTGTCACCAGACTATATCTTATGAACCGTGATATTACACAGTTGAATTTTTCACAGGTGGTGTATTTCTGTTGCCGCTATTACAAATACTAAAAAACAGAATAAAATAAATATTTAAGTGGGCTCCCATAGTTCGCCGTCCGATAAGAACCAGGCCCGGGTAGACGGCGCGTTTTGTTCCACGCGCGCCTCAAAGAGATGTCAGCAGTAACTGACGGGGTCCGCTAGAGCCGATGCCTGCCAGGGTGGGTTGTTCGAAAGAGTTACCGTGGCCCTTGGCACAGGCAACTGAAGGAACACGGGTGGTTTTTAGTCAGTAAAAGTCTGACGCACCCTCCCGCTCCGCGGGAGCGGTTATTCGATAATTTCCCAGCCAAAAAAAAAGGGGGGCTCCCATACAACAAACGTGATTTTTTTGCCGTTTTTATAGATGATGGTACGGCACCCTTCGTGCGCGAACCCGACTCGCACTTGGCCGGTTTTTTTTATTTTGTGTTATCATCTGAGGGTAAATAATAAAAAAAATGCGAACTTCTCAGTAGCAGGCTGGAGTCTAGATTTGTGCCCGTTTCATCGCGTTAGGCTCGCCATACACGGGACGTAAACATAACTGGTTAAATGTGGGTTTGCTATTGGGACACCTCTGCCTACTTACCCTTTCGGGGACCACACGTGCGCCGCGTGGCCCCTGGCTTGGGGCCCCGACGGCCGCTACCTCATCGCCACGGGGCCCGAGGACTGCCCGATTACGGACGTGATGTTATGTTGTGTAAATAATAACCAATGTACTAATTAGCAATCGAGACGCATAGGAACCGAGCGTTACGATTTGATTCATCGGACAGCTAGAGGAGGGCTGCTCTAGTTAGAACGAATGAACGCCACATTTCAATAAGGCCTTGGAAAACACAGCCTCCGCACATCTCTTCCAAGTAACAATAGAAAAAACGCCAAAATATGTGTGTCATTTGTCGCCATTCTTCTAAAATATTCGACACGGCGCACATTAGCGGCTTATTAGTCTTGTTTATCGTCACTTTTAAATAATATTATTTAAAGTATAGAAAAGTGGACACTAGCGCATAGAAGTGTTAAGAGTAAAATATTGTAAAACGTGTAAATTTTTCTTAACTTCATTGCATAAAATTCAAAATGTGCCATTTGCCTTATACATACTTCTGAAGTGGTCGAACTCGCCCACAAATCAATTAAATTCGTGCGAGTCGGCCGTTTTGGGCATGTGAATTCGTGCGATTCGACCAATAAGGCACATTGGCGACTCAGTTCTCACTGATATGACGCACGCAAGATTCGCTCGCATTTCACGCCTGTATAAGAAGACATGGCTGACTGACGATTTCGAATTAAATTAAAATAAAAACATAAAAAATTACGTGGGCTTGCTCGCGGTCATGATATATTAACGCTCGTTTACACATTACTGAGGTAATTTCCTTTTAGTTGCAGTTTTTCAATTTGATTGATTACGGTTAAATGTCCTGTCATCGGGCACAGTGTAGATTGTTAACTAGCATATCGTAATTGTCATAACGAGTATAGCTTTTATTGAAAGTGAGGTTACATTTGACAGATTAATAAAAGTACTTCGTATATCTTTCGCGTGGATCGATTTCCTACTGATGCATTAAATATATTGTTGCGTGTTAGTAACTGGCTTTAATTGACAATCAGTCAGTCAGTCTCTTTGAAGTTGTACTTATTATATTTACTGTACATCTTGCTGTTGGCTAAATTCTATCACATTATTTCTTTATTCATTAGGACGATCAGAGCATAGTTGCATACATTGCAATCACCAAACGCGATTCGAACGAGACAAATGCAACTGGGAATGTCAGTCGTAATCGCAAGTATGCACGCGTCCTTCCAACCAGCCGAGCAAGGAGGTGGAAGTCGGCCATTCAGTCGTACGTTTGTGCGAGTATACACACTTCCTTTCATTTACTGTTATAAATGGACGGAGAGTTTTTGCTCTAGAATAGCCCGCACTAAGGATTAGAACTGGGAACCTTTTAAGTGATTTTGGGTCACGTTTTTGAAATGAAACTAAAAAACTGTAGAGCGGAATACGTTGCTATGAATACCCAGATTTGTTTAAAAGGTTCAGTGAAAAAACAAAGGCTCTTTAAAAAAAATCACTTACCGCACTGAACACCTACGCATTTTTCAGTTTGAATGGATATCATTTCACACGTAGTCTGAAGATAGAATTCAATTTAACAGAAATTCAATACGTAGAACATTATAGCACAGGGTATTTCCAACGTTGCTAATATTGATCCAACTCGTCAGTCTCTCTACCTACCCAATCTCTGACATTAGCGTCAGACCCAAGAACTTTTCGAAACTTAAGAAATTAATCTTCTTTCCGACTGCCACGCGGACGGGGCCGCGGGCGCAGTTTGTATACCTATTTGGGTACTTAAATAAATTGACAGATGTTTTCCCGAATAGCAACCAGTTGCTAAATACGGATGCGACAGGTATAATGTCATATTTAATTCAGCTCTTTAAGTGTTTATTCATTGCTAGTTAATATTTAAGTATGCTTTTTAATTAATAACTTTTTAAGAGTGTGTTGTGAAACCATCAGGTAGGCTGCAAGCTCATTTGCAAATTCTGATATTATAAAAGCGGCCAAGTGCGACTCGAACTCGCTCACGAACAGTTCCGAAGCAACATACAATATTAAACACTACGTATTTTAAAACGCCGAAAATCTACATAACAGCAGAAATAAAAACGAAAAGAACACATTTCTTGCTTGAAGAGGGACAGAAAATCATTTCTTTTTTTTTTATTTCATATTTATTATTTATTTATTGTTGTAGTGTGGCGCCCACAGCAGTACACAGTCTGTGAAAATTTCAGGTGTCTGCGTGGCGTGCGGAAGGCCTCAAGCTTCACTGATAAAGGTTACGTAGCAATATCGAATGGCAATGAAAACATAATAAAATAAACTAACTTACGTAATAAATAAAACTTCCCCGATGATAGCGTAATCCTGTTATTTTCCTATTAACTTCTTTCTAGAGCACGGTTTTAATCTAGTTATTTTCCAGCTTATTTAAGAACCTAAGATGGTATAAAAATCTATGAGTTTTTCCTTAAGACAATTCTTTTTTATCTTAACTCGCTAGAAATAAATAAATAATCTTGATAGTCTTGTTAAACCTTACGAGTACTTTACGTAGTATATCTATCTACTTCTGATGGGCCGAACACGGGTTTTACCGAAAAAGAATAATTGGCCGAATGTTTGGTTAAAAGTTTACCGAACCGAATATTCGGCAGGATTTGTGGTGGTTGGTGGAAAAGAGAAGATAATATGTTCTGTTTTCTAGAAATCCATTATAACATAACAAGGCTTCCTGCTCAGCTGTATTACGTCCCAAGTATGCTTATCTTTAAATTTTATCATCTACGATCAAAATTATAGTAAAACGGGGTGAATAGGAATGCAGGGGTGAATGGGAACGAAACTTTAAAATGGATTTTAACATTAAAATAATATCATTTTTTGCCAAAAGGTCTCTAATGTGTTTACTATATTATAATTAACGATTAAGGGTCCTTGTTGGCGACAAACTATATTACGTCAACGTTCAAATCCATTTAAAAGTTTCATCCCGATTCACCCCTCGGTTTCTATTCACCCCATTTGACTACACGCCTCATTCCCTTGCCTCATTACCACTACTTAACTTATTCTAGGGCAAGAACAGGTTCCCTGTCTATTTATCCCTGTGTATTTAACATCTGTAATAACTACACAATGTTATACTTATATGTCATACTTCTGCCGGTTGAAGCCATTTCTTTAACAAGGTCCAATAAGATATAAAAATACAATGAAAAAATATCAAATGACTTATAATTGATAGCCTTTGTTGTCTTTAAGAGACGTGTTCACTAATTAATTGAGCATTAACACAGTTGGTAGTTATTATACTAAGTGAAATTCCAACAAGAGCTCGTTTCAACTTGCTCTGCGCAAATAAAAACATATTTATGTTTGTAAAATGTTGACATTTAAAAATATACGATATCAATTTTTATAAAAATGTCACGCTGTATACAAAGTACAGTCACAGGGAAAACGCCGAGGAGCTAATAACTTTATAAATAGCACCTGCAGGACTACCGAGCGAACGGACGCCATCCCGACATAATACACAATTAATGGATATTATAACTTATTGCTGTTCGATCGAACATTTTGCATATTGTATAGAATCAAGTTCTTCTAACTGAACGGACAGCTGTGTTGCTGGAGAGCGTGTTGAGCCACTTCTGCTTCCCAGCTAAAACACTATACTTAGAAAGTGGTGAGGGTTTGGCGTTTTGGGGGACTGTCATAAGTAATTTGCACGTTCATATTTTTTCTGGAATAAATTACTTGTGATTTTGGTTTTTTATTAACAATCGTTTTAAATTTTGAAGGCAGCTAATATATCGTACAAAATGTTATCTGATAGACGAGGTAAATGCTTTGTTAAATATTATTAGCGTCTGTTATCGGTGAGTATAATTATGTGACACCTTGTTGTTATGTAAAATTGTATGTTGTTTTTTGAATTCTATCGTAATTGCGTCACCAAACACTGTCGTAATAATAGCTTATCAATGTCGTAAGGCCCATGCAAAGACCTTTCGTGATGAAATTAAATTATCAGTAAGTGCTATTGGTAATTACTAGTTGCTGATACGAGAAACAGAGTTTCAATAAGAGCTGATAACAAAGGGTATTCTTTTGAGACATTAAATTAACACATGTACTCCCATCGTTTCGAATTACGTCGAACTCGAGTCTTCAATGATTTGTTCTATATTTGTTTGTGGAGAACTCGGAAGGGAGGTATCATTGATAAGCGAGGAATCGCTGTCGCCACCTCTCGCTACCCACTCCGTCTCAAGGTGAACGACCGGAGTAAGTTAGCCGCCCGCCCGACCACGTGACCCGCCCAGCACTTGCGCTAGGTCAGGGTCGCCCGCGACATCTGCACCACTTTACGCTGACCCCCCGCCGCGCGCCCGTCGCCCGCGCACGTGGCTCTCTTGTCAATGGCTTCTCGCCGCGTTACCGCGTCGCCGACCCACCCAATTTTTCCGTTCGGATAGTTTCTGATACGTGTGATGGGTCGCGTCTGTTGACCCTTGCTGGGTCAAGGATGAGTACGTTTAAATGTGTGTGAGTGTGTGTGTGGGTCTGTGATGCGATTTTGCGTGGTTGTATTTTTCTTAGCTCTCTCACTTGTTGCTTAAGCTAAATTTCCTTTCAGTCATTGATTATTTTCATTTCGATTTTCTATATTTATTGTTTGAACCACAAAAAAATAATATTTAAGTACCGATCGGTTTAGCCAAACTCGGTGTCGGTGGAACCTTCTGTAATACTCCTTGCCCTTCCATGAGTCCCTGCGGTCTGAAAGAGTCATTACCTACCAATGGTTTTCTTCAGTGACCATT
This sequence comes from Eremobia ochroleuca, assembly GCA_949629135.1. Lineage (NCBI taxonomy): Eukaryota > Metazoa > Arthropoda > Insecta > Lepidoptera > Noctuidae > Eremobia > Eremobia ochroleuca. The sequence goes on along the minus strand of OX451384.1, from coordinate 28,580,140 downwards.
TGAAAAAGATATTGTTATCGTTCAAAACATCAGCTCGTTCACGACAACTGACTTTTGTTTAAACTTTTTTACTGGTGAAAAAGATTTTCCTCAATTTTCTTCATAGGTTTTTTTTCTTCTCTTTTAGCTAATTTTATGTTTCCCCCGACTTTCAGTATCTTATACGCGTTCCGTAGCAAAAGATTTCTCGTTTTGTGTTCGCTCCTTTCCAGTTAACAGTGATCATTGCAAAATTAATGGTCTAAATATTTGAAAAAGCCTTATAGGTAATTCAAAACTGTACGAAAAACTAAGTCGAAGGGGATGTAAGTAGACAATCTAACACTTACCCTATATGGTGAAAAAAATGTGGGAATTTGGCAGCCGTCAAATGTGTCGGGTTGAATTTTAACTTAAGGTAACTTATTATTAACATGTCATTAAACGAAACGCCAAGCCCACAAAATTAAAGGCTATTACAGTTATACGTAAATCCTTTTCAAATCCTATTCTTACGCAATTTATAAAAAAGAATTGCGCATATGGCGTGGCGTTACCCAGACATCCTTATGTTTTAAATTCACTATTGGATTCTCAAAGACACCAGTGCCAGCAAGTGTGCGATTGTATTTTAAAAACAAACGAATATTGCCACGGATAGACGTGCTAATATTTTATTTATTGAAACGGGTTGACAGTAATACGGGTGAACGTGAATCAAAGGAAAATTGTAGTCTGTAATTTTCTTGCAAGAGTTTTTATGTTGTTTTTCTGTTTCCCATGGCTGACATGTAGTCTTGTTTTAGTTATATTGTTATTGATTTATTTGTTTTGCAGTTAATTAATCACCTAACCTTTACTTACCAAAAGGGATTATTTTATGGACAAAAACACAAACTATCGTTACAATCGATCTTATCGTTCACGTTTTCTTAAGAGGACTTCTAAGATGTTTCTTCAATAGTTGGTAGACGTTGGCCTTGTGCCTGAAAACCCATTCTTAACGATAACCACTCATTGACAATTGCGACGGAAATTTGCTCACAAATCATGTCCAAAATTAATAAGAAACGCAACAAAGAAAACGTATTTATTAGGGCTCTCGTAAGAAGAACACATAAAACACAGGAAGGTACTGCAGCTAATAATAAAACTTATTATTTAATCGTCAGATCAATTTAGATGGTCGTCAAAAGCCCGAAAGTCTGACAACTAGTCTTACCAAGGACTATAGTGTGGAGGTCAGATAGGCAGTCACATACACATAATCAGCCCATAATGTTCCCCCTGATGGGACACAGGCCTCATCTCTGTGAGAGGGGATAGGCGACTGCACATCGTAAAATACTGGTATTCAGCTGCATCCGGTTATAGTAGAAGCCGACCTCAAAAATAGGGAAAAGGCTAGGCAGATGATGACCAATGAAACGGTGCCAAAAAGGAAAAGAGACCAGTGGTAACTTTTGTTTTAATGCACCAACTAATATCTGCACAAACTTCATACTAGGAAACATCTAATTAAGAAAGTCATTAATGGGATGCCTAGACATAACCCGTCAACGCACGAAACAAGACCAACGGACCTACAAGTTGTCAAATGTCAATTTATGTGAAGCTAAGGTTGAACAGGCATTAGTCTTGTGTACCGACCGTACTTTGAATGTTGGAGCAATTCGATTGAACATATTAATGGGTGCCTGATACTAATTTTGCTGGACTAGTGGCGGAATAAGTCTCTCCAATATAAACTCCGAACATGCAGAGGGCGCTGTTAACGCGAGCACGTCTAAATATAAATATCTACATACATCTAACCTATCGTATTATTTATATTTTATATTATTCAATAAAAAATTAACATCACACAAACATAAGAAAATATTTTTTCCTTCGAAACCACCCAAATAAAACAGAAATAGCTGTACGGATCACGTGCGCGATTTGTATAATATTATGATTTTATTATTAATTTAAATATCCCGTATGAACGTTCTGTGCCGGGGCAATTTCATTATTATTTCAATCAACTGAATGTAAATTTATTCAACAATCTCACGAGGTAATTGCGATGTGTTGTTCTCTTTCGCTCGCGGTGCCGTCTCGCTCGCGCGCGTGGCTCTACCCGCGTCTCCCACATTCTTATGCGTTCAATCAAACCTAAGTAGTGGTACGCAGTCGCGGTCCCTACATCTCACCGGGTCGCATTGTTCGTTCCTTTTGTTTTGTTATGAAAATTAGACGTCGCCGTCCGCAGTATGTTCTTGTGGCAAATGTAACACGAAGCCACAGTGTTGCACGTTGCACGGTCAGTCCGATGTTACGTAAAACAAGGTCCCCCGGAAGTTACTTGCTTTGCTTCTTGAAACTCATTTGCATGTAACGTATGCAATGGGCTAACTGCTAATGCCTTCTATTTTGCGACCTCGTTCTAAACTGTGTTGAAAACAAACCAGAGTTCGTTTGAGAAAACCTTCATAACTAATGGCTTATAAATATTATCCGGAAGCCCTGTGGTAATCGTTTTCTCGGATATTTTTCTCTCTCGGCTACGTACGTTTATTATTGGGCTTCATAGAATCCTATATACACGGTTCAGTAGGTATTAAACACATAAGTGAAGGACCAAAAAAACCTATACGAATATGGAATATTCGTGGGCAGTTCGAGATCCTCAAAATCGTTCGTTTCCCGGCCTTCCTTTTGGTCCATTTTGTTAATCGATTCAATATTTTCCATGTTATAGCTGTATTTATATCGTATAGTACTTGGAAGGCAGCGTTTTGCTTTATTTGTTCAATGGAAATTCTACATGCAATTTGTAGATTGTAGGCCAGTTGTGCCAGACGCGGGGTTTTTTTACTTTTTTCCTTTCCTGATTATGATTTAGGGCCTATGTTTTGATCGGTATTGTAGCAACGTGAAATACAGCGTATAGAAGTACCAAATACATTGAATTTTTCGAAAGAAAAATTGCTATATTTTTGTACAGACGCCAGCACATCAAGCTACTACAATCTGTCAAATTTCGTTAATAGATTTTCAACTTTATCGCTAAAGCATAAGGTTCAAAGTTGATTGGCAACATGTGACAGTTTCGGGTAGCTTGATGTGCTGGCGTCTGTACAATAAAATACATATCTCGCCCTCCAACATGGGACAAACATAATTGGCGAAATGTGACCTACACCTCTGCCTAACACTTCGGGAACGACATGCGTGATAGTATGTTATGTAACACACTTCACTATCTAAAATAATCTTAATAATGAATTTTAATCGCAACGAATCATAATTGCTACACTGATCTCTCACAAATTCGTTCCGCGTTATCATAATAATATGTCAAATCATTTCATAATAGCTAACACTATAATTATGTTTTAATAAATAATCCGCTAAAATGGTTGGTGGATAACTAAGCAGCGGATGTACCTATCTGTTATAGAACTAAACTCTAATGAGCCGGTAATTAAAATTAACTAAATATCAAGCATTTCATCTGTGCGCGCTCGGAACAGAAGTTTATTATTGTTGGGCGAAATTATTTGATGCAATTTTGATCATAATCTGGAATATACTGATTTTATGAAGAAATAAAGTGATATGAGCAGCGCTACTCTTCTCTACCCTCTCTAGATGTCACTGCACTTTGGATGACTTTAGTGTTATTCTGTGAACTTATATTTCACAAAACTCAAACTCGAAGCATTTATTTCAAACTAGCAGTCCGCCCCAAGTACGCACGGGTGCAATATTTCTTTTTGAATTTCCGAAATTTTCTTTCATACAAACCATGTCCTGGCAATACCGAACACAAGTAAAAAATAATTATCCAATTTGGTGCAGTCATTCGGAAGTTGTGCGCGTACAGGCATTTCGGCGACTTTGTTTTATACTATATATTTATACTATGTAAGGATAAACCAATTACGACTTTTGAATTTTAAGGGTGTTGGTCAGTCAGAACGATAGAGCTAGTTGCCCATTCCAAAGCATAGTAGGCCCTACTATAGAGAAGACCGGGCAAGAACCTCCAAGGACGCTCGTGTTGGTTACATCATTCATGTTGAAATTATAAGCTGGGAAAGGTTCTTCCATACGCTTATGGGAAAATAACACAATGATATAACCTATCAATGAAGTGGTTCATCAAGAAGATGCATACATACATACATATGCATTTCCTAGCCAAAACATCCCACTTTGCATTCGACGTCAGTTCATGCAATTACTGTGCCCAACCCTCGCTCGCCGCATCGGGTCTTAACGCCTCCCCAAACTAATTAGCGATTAGGATTAATTTATAGACATATAATTATTGAGACGTCCATTGTGAATGGTTCAGTGCTGGCCCTGAATTTTATGTCTAGAGTGACGTTAATCCGGTCATAAGTAAAAAGAGAATACTTAGGGATTGCAAAGAGTTGATGCGGTAATTTATGGTTATTATTACCTGAAAATATAGGAATAACATTTTTAAATTTATTAAAAAAACATATAAGTATATAAAAATAATAGCCCACCGGTATCGCGAACAGGGTCCAAGCTACCGGTGGTCAGGACTCCTGAGAAATGAAACTCCTAACGATTACCTACTCTTCTTCATTATTATTATTTATTTATTCCAGAGAAAAACGCGATACAGTTTACATAATCACATCACAATAAGACGACGCTTTGCCGTCCGAAGTAAAAAAGCGTACGTTATCGTTTATTGCCCTTTTTTTAAACGGTTTTATTTAGCTTGCCCTGTTTGTTATTTATTTGGGTCAAATTTAGTACTTGAAATTGTATCCCCTTCCTGTTGGCAAATTGATCTGATACTTGGTATACGCCTTCAGTTTTGAAGACAATACAATTTAATTTAATCAGTATCATTACGCCGTTACAAAATGGCGTATTACATTACGTATTTTTCCGCAACCCCCTCAATATGGGTATCAAAATAAAGTGCTTGACTAGTAAAATACTGTTACACTATAAACAATTTCAAATCTAATATGGCCGCACGCACAAAATGCCAGATTTAATCAAATTTGTTTCAATATGGGTAGTGGGTATCAAATGAAAGGGCTTTACAAGTATACTATGCAATAGTCTATACTTACATTAAAATTGAAATCTAGGCATCACATCAAAACAAGTTCTTTATTTTGATGAGATGCCTAGATTTCAATTTTCGTCATATAAAATTCGTCAATTTAGAACCGGGATTCAAGCATGGATCCAAGTCAAGATTTCGTATCTTGTCGAGGACTGTGTGACGTTAGAGTGGCCAAAAGCCATACAGTTTCCAGCAAAGTTAAATTATGGGACAGCTGAAAGAAGGATGATGCTGTGCACAAAATGCACAAAATGCAAGGCGGCACTGTAGACCACGCAGTTGTGTATTTAGGCTCGAACTTGTTGGAGGACGGACAAGCATACGTGGCCCTGAGTCGAGTAAAGTCTTTGGAAGGATTATGTATTGAGGAGTTGGATTGCAACAAATTGTCAGGAAAGAAACCTAAATTCCCTAAATAGAATAAGAAATATTAAGAAACGAAATAAAAACTTGAAAATAAAATAATTTAAAAAGTTTTAAGTTAAACGGTTTGAATGAAAATAATGATGTAGATAATGTACTAAAAGCTAAGAACTTATTCGGTAGGTCCTAGGTACCATCATCAATCTAACGCATTGATTAGACAAAAAAATAAAATCGTGGTGCACGTGAAATTTCTATCAACAGTCAACCGTTGATAGAAATTTCACGCGCCCCTCGATATTTATTCAAACCGCTAAACGTAATTTTTTTTTTTTTACTCATGTGACGTCAGATTAGCAATAATGAGATAATAGATTTCTATGCGTCTGTTAAATATTTGCTACGATTTTGACCAGGCTTTCAACCTTTCTAACCTACGGATTTATGGAATTCATTCAGAACACTCCATGTCTCGGAGAGGACGATAATTAGCCGATTTTCACAGTGCAGTTTTTGACAGAATCTCGATAGACAAACAACCGATGCAAGCTTAAAATTTTGATAATTGGTCGCCGAGGCACTGTGCTATCTTGCTATCGTGGACAGACAGTACAAATAGGTGGATAAAAGCTAATCTGATCATGAAAATAACGAATTTTGGTGCAGGTTGGTGCAGTTTTTGAATAGTCATGTTTCTCGTAGAAAGTACCTGATTAAGGAGTAGAAGAGTATACCAACTAAGTGGACTTACTAAAATAAAAGATATTTTTGTTTTTAATATTATATTATAAAAGTTTCTCTAGACTTGCGTGATGGGTGATCAATGCTCATGACTTCTCTGTAATACTAGACTGGTAATATGTATATCATAAATATAAATCATATCATCTGCCTGCCTTTTCCCAACTATGTTGGGGTCGGCTTCCAGTCTAACCGGATGCAGCTGAATACCAGTATTTTACATGGAGCGAATGCCTATCTGAACTCCACAACCCAGTTACTGGGTAATACGATACCCCTTGGTAAGACTGGTTGTCAGACTTTCGGGCTTCTGACTACCCGTAAAGACTGGCAAAGATCTACGAATGACAGCTGGGACCAACGGCTTAACGTGCTTTCCGAGGCACGGAGGGGTCTCGGTATGTAAAGATGGTCACCAATCCACAGACCTACCGCGGCAAGCGTAGCTTAACCTGATCGATCGACCCGTGTGGCGGTATAAAATATGTTACCGAAGACACATGTTTTGAAGGGAAGTTTCTGCTAATTAATTATTACGTGCACGTATCTGGACGCACATAGCACTTTTTGTGAAGATTTTAACAGGATTATTAAACTTGTTCTTGTATTAAGATTTTTTTGAAAAACAGAGATGCAGTCTCAGTGTGCGTTCTCTTTTTTAGGATTCTTTTGACTTTCTAGCTTTTTAATTAATACCTACCGTAACTAATACGAGTATTCCTATCTTCTCGAATCAAAAATCAGAAACCTTTCTACAAAAATCAGGAACTAATTAGTCCTTTGAGGCTGAGCCTGGTTTAGAGATATACGAAATTGTAGAAAGGCGAATTACTATTGACAAAAGTCACATTAATACGAAAAAATAAATCAGATGATAAAGCAATTAAACTCGAACCAAAGACATAATATAGACATCTGAAAAAACATTAATGAAGCCAAGTAAAATCCATAAGAATATATTCCGGCAATCTTCTCTCAAAGCCAATGCAAACAAATCGCTAACATCAGCGGACTCCGACGTCTGAGGTCAATATTTCTATCCAATAACTCCAGTCGTTATTTATAAAACGCTGTCTGTCACAATTCACAGTAAATTAAATTCCGCCAAAGACAAACAAAATATTGAAAACCTTTCAAGATTTTGGTTCAGTCGGCGCGGCCGCTTTGCTCTATTTCTATTTGTCCAAAAATGTTGCAATTGAATGCAATTCGGTATGGAATATTGAAACCTCAGTGGGCGATGCGGGTATTCCTCCTGGCTCGGCCGTGCACGCACCGCGCGGCCCGAGGGTGGGCGACCGCCGCCCGCTCCGCCGCCACCCTCCCACTCCACTCTACCCCACCTTTCCTAAACCTACCCGCAAATACTACGAGTACGTACACGTTTGCTTGGCAACATTTCATGCTTAGTGTGTACAAATAATGTTCGGTAGCGCAACAAACTGTGCAAGGGAATGCCAATATAAGCAGAGCTACGGAACTAGGAGAATCAAACGATTCTCCAAAGGTTCGCGTTCTAATAGAGGTTAGCACCTCACCGGACAGCATGGTTGGCTTCATTTGATGTGCAATTAAAATACATGAATTCGTTTGGAAATTGGCGCGTTGTGCAGGCTGCGTGAGCGTCACGACGCCGCTGAGCATCCGTAAGAACTTTGTAAGAGTAGGCTTCCGAGTTGTGGGGTACAGCCATGTGGATGGGGTGAGACAATGAATAGAAACAAAAGGCAAGACTCTAACTGTCAAAGTTTTAGCTGAGACTTGGTAAGTGATGTTTTAAAAACTATACAACAATTCATTTTTCTCATCATGACATTTTAAAAAAGTCTACGTACTTCTAATTATGAGTCTCTTAAACCTCTTGAAAATAAACGATATTTCACGAACAATGTAGAGTGTAGCACAGTAGTCAAATGAAATGATTAATAATCATTTGTAGGAACTCACCAATGGAACGTTCAATAGAACCTACTTTTTCGGGTTCGAATCCAAATAAAGGTTGAAATAGCTAGTTCACATCGGGTTCTGTTTACCGTCAACCTATAAAATCATGACCTTATGTTTACGTAAACCCTTTTTAGGTTTATCGAATGCAAATTACGGCATAAATAATTAAGAAGAAGAAATAATAGCAAACTAATGTCGCAGGTCCTGGCAGTCAAAGCTTTCTTTAGGGAAAATTATCCTACTTCATAGCTTTAAAGGTTTGCACTTACAGCTGAATTGTGCATCGCTATTAAATTTTTATCTGTCGCTTTAAGATATACATATTGTAGCTACAGAAACCTTATAAGAAACTCTTACACTATCGTTTAAGGATTCGGTAACTAAAATCATGTAAAATTGACTACAGACATCCATCGTTTTGAATTTGCTAATGGATTCGGTGTATTGATGCCTTGAATTTACTGCCTAAGGCTGTGCGGATCTATATCGCGGTATCCTTTGGTTAGCGAGTAATCTCGAATAGTGATCAAAGTAAGTCACATATCGACGTAGGTTCATGTCTCGGGCGTTGAACACTTTTGCCTCTGTGACGGTGTATCCCTTTGGAGTGGTTCTGCGAAGCGAATTTGGACGGTAAAGCTATTTTGGATGTTCGAGTCGAGATTGAACACAAAGAAGGAGTGTGTATCTTGAAAGGATTGATGGAAATCCTCCGGTAGGTTTTAGTGAAATCATGTTCGTAGGTTTTGCATCATAAGTATTTTGCTTATATGAATTGTTATATTGCGAAAACTGAACAGTAAAATAGGTGCCTCCATCCTTAAATTTCATTCTTCAGTAAGATTTCTCACAAAGACTTGTTAGATACCACTAAAAAAGGCAGTATCCCAATTTACCGCCTGAAATCATTAGCCAGGGCCAAAATGTATTTTTTTACTTACGTGTTATGCCCAAAGCGTAACCATCACATTCTGTGTGCAAGTAAAAATACGTCAGAATTTCCATTTTTTTTAGAATTTAAAAATCGGCCATCCAGTTTCCCCATTATCGGGAACGGGAAACGTATTAAATTTTAAATTTATTATAAGTACTGTCTACATATTGTGTTTCTGCCTTGTACCCAGTTCGTAGAAATGAAGATAATCCTTGAGGCGAAAAATATGGACCATTTAGTTTATTAGGACACACGGTCCGAGGGCGGCTCTTGGCCTTCACGCGACCTTGATCCACTTCGGGATGAGATGGAGGTAAAAACAGACGGGATGTTTTATAAGGTTGCGTGCGGATAAGCATTGTTTTATTTAGAAATTAGTGTTCAGAAATGCGTGTTACTGATTTGCTTTGAAAAAACTACTACTACCATTGTTAGTATTTCCTACGCCTGAGCAATAATCACGAGATGACTTGGAAGATTGTTTTATTAGACATAGGTATGGATGAATGAGGGGCTTGTGGCTAAGAAATAACAGCCGCACTGTTCAATCGATCAGGTTATGCTACTCTTGACGCGGTTGGTCCGTGGATGGGTGACCAGCTTTACACACCAAGACTCCTCCGTGCCTCGGAAAGCACGTTAAAGCCGTTGGTCCCGTCTGTCATTCGTGGATCTTTCACAGTCGTTACGGTTCGGCGGAAGCCCGAAAGTCTGACAACCAATCTTACCAAGGAGGATCGTATTACCCAATGACTGGGTTGTGGAGGTCAGATAGGCAGTCACTCCATGTAAAATACTGGTATTCAGCTGCATCTGTTTAGACTGGAAGCTGACACCAACAAAGTTGGGAAAAGGCTAGGCAGATGATGAGCTATGGACGGATGAAAGAAATCTCCTCCCTAAGCATGGAATCCGTAGTTTCGGAAGTTACGGGCTGTTAGTTCTCTATATCGCCAACGAATATATGTAGATTAGCTTAGGGCCCAAACTAAGAATGAACGACACCGCGATTTGACATTCCCTACTCCCGGTGATTTTTTACCCGTCCAAAAAAGGAGTCGGATGTAGGGTTCACTTCAATGTTATTAGTTTTTTATTTTAGTTTTTTTTTTTATTAAAAATTATGATAGATAGATAGAGTAAGCACTTATTAAAATTTGATTTAATTTAATTAATTTAATTAATATTTAATTTCATTTAATTTAATTTTAATTTAATTTATAATTTATTGAATAAAACGTTTACGAAATTTGTACATTTAGCCAATAATACTTTAGAATAGGCAGATATGTCTTTTATGCACAGCCTTTTTCAACCACTAATAAGCGCTATTCTTCTTCATTTCGCGCCAATCGTCTCCCGGACAGTAATTTAGCTTTCCCGGACCTATCTTACAATCAAACTGTTTATAACAAACTGTACAGTGAGAGAAATTCATTGTTTATCTAATCGACACTACCGTGTTATAACCATGACATATAACTGTCGAAGAATGACAGTTATGATTTGAATATTTGGGCAATTAAGTTGGTAATCAATTTGATAAGACTGACACCGATGCGGTCGAATTTTTTGATGCCCAATGTTCTCCTGCCTTTTTCTTTAATTTTTTATTATATACAAGTATATAATAAAAAATTACAATAACACTAAAATAAACATATTATATACAAGTATATAATATGTTTATTTTAGTGTTAGGTTGTAAATTGTAATTTTTGTCTTTGTGAATATTTTTTTTAAATATACAACGTGTAACGTTAAATGCGCAAAACCTGAAAATAGTTTGATCAGAATAACGAGCAGAATTAATTGAACCACTTTTTAATATAGGTCAGTTTTTTCAAAAAAAATTCATTAAAAACGTTGCCGTGTCTATTTATTAATAGGTCAAGCAACCCAATGTCAGCGCGGCGCAGCGGCCCGGTGACGACTCCTCCCTCGATAAAGCGTCGTCGCAGATGCAAGAAACGATCAGAATGGCCAGTAAAACTAAAACAGCACTTAAAACCTTTACAATTTTTTTAATGACTTATTTTCTCTCTGAAATAGGTCAATTGAATTAAAAATCAGGTGGGGTGTCTGACTTTTTGCGCATTTAACGTTACACGTTGTATATTTGATAAACAATTAATAACTCTGATTTTACCAGTAGTCTTAAATTCGTAGTCTACATTGGAGACGGGCCAAGTTCAAACCTTTGATATTTTACAGACCGATAGTTTAATTGACGAAGATGACATTGTTAACAGTTTTTACATAACTCCTCGATAGTGTAGCTGTAATGCGATCTGACATTGAAATCTTACAAATGAATTATAATGTAAAGATGTATGTAGACGATTGAATTTTTCCGTAAATTCTTAAGATGCTTTGGCGTAGACGAAGGTTAGAAAAGCACTCATACACTTGGCATAGTCTGAAATAGTAGATATAATCTTCTCACATCTCAAACAGTTTTTTTCTGACTTTCGATCTGTTCTAAATCTTTGTTTCTGTAAGAAAGAAAGAAAGAAAGAAAAATGCGTTTATTGGCATTACATCAAAATAAATACACATTAAAACTATAAAACAGAAAACAAAGACTATAATGCCAAAAGGGCCTGTAATAGCTAATCATTAAATCGTCAATACCTGTCTGTCATTAAACATAGTATATTTTCTTAAAATGACTTATTAATACTGCTATGATACTATGTCTTGTTATATTTCGCAATGGCCTGCCAAAAACATGGGTTAGTTTTATTTGACTATAAACCTGTTAAAAATCGCGTTAGGATGACATCTGTCATATTTTTATTCACACTTAGTTTTCATATTTTGTAGGTAACATTATCTTGTGCTAAAATACAAAAGTGATATATGTATATCACTTTTGTAAGAACGTTTTGGGAATGTTTTGGGTTCCTACCTACTTACCTATGTAGGTAAGTAGGTAGAAATCCAAACCAAAACTTTCAATCAATAATTTGTATAATTGTGAACACGACTCGGATTGTTGGCTGCATCTGTTTTCCGCTAGTTTGTCGGCCCCTAAAGACAGAATAAATCGCGGTCCACTAAATCGCACACATTACTATAGCTATGCCTACGCGGTGCTCAGACGTGGCAGCCGACAGCGAACAGAATCCCCAAGTGCACAGATAATTCAGCAAAAGGCAGAATCCACAATCTGCCTGTGACGTTCACGCATAAACACTACAGCTCCCGAGGGCTGCCCGCACAAAGTCGGACTGATTCGCAATGCAAAACGCATCGGCCGCCCACCTATCTAATATTGCCCGATGTGTTTTGAATAATTGCTGGGCAGTGGGTATGCCACTGCCCGCTGATTGCGTCCACAAAGAGACAAGGGTCGAACAGAAAATGTCTTGCAACGTGCGGCGCAGTCCATATTTGTGGTCCAGCTCAGGTCACCGCTGGGTTGGCGACATTCAACGAGCCAAACGAACGGCATTGTCTATAGTTTCAGCTTATTAAGGCATGTGTTGTGCTCTCCCAAATGAACAGTGATGTCAGTTAGTCAGTGGGAAAAAGATTTATGTCGTAGGTGATATTTTTATTTGGGGATTTCATTCAAACTTCCACTTGTCTTATTATTGGTTTAAAAGATCGCTTTTAATAATAATAAAGCCGCCCATTGTGTCAACCCTTGTAAAATTTCTACATTAATATCTGTAATTTTAATGGTGTAAATACATAATAAAGAGTATTCTATATAATATCTACTTTGTTAGTTGTTACCACACTTAAAGAATTTTTTTTGTCAAAAAGTTTAATGAGGCTCAGTTAGTTTTAAAAGTTGGTGCTCATTATAAGATTTCAAAAAAGTACGGTGTAGCGGTGGCACCTGAAAGCCTTAAATTAGTTTACAAATAACTAACTTTGAGCTAAGTTCATAGCAGGGAATAAAGAAACAAGCCACAATCACTACCCACCCCCCGCAATCAATAAGTTACGTGGAAAACTGTCCCTGCATACAACACTGAAGTGACAAGACAATAACGCCCTGAAAAGAAAATGGCCGATGCATGAATTTTTTGCGAAGTGATTTAATATTAAGACAGCTATGATATTTATTGTAGGTAGATAATTCTGTTAAAGATGATTCAGCGGATTTTACTAGCGTTATTAAATGACGTTTTATATCATGGTATTTTATCTAAAATATGTTTATTTATTTAGTTTCGTCTGCTTCTTCTTCGTAGCACTCTTGTCAGAGCAGTCGTGGTCCTCATGTAGTTGCTTGTCTAAGGGCTAGTGATTCGCATCCAGGGCTCTGAACCGGTTTAAAAAGAGCGGTTAATTTCGATGAAATACCGGTAGATATATCGTTCCCTCATTAACCGGTTAAACAAGTGAACTGTTCCTATGTAACCCAAATGACAAAGGTTACCGGTTACATAAGCACAAACGGTTTTGACACCCAAATTAACCGGTTAATTCCGTAAGTCGTAAATATTTTTCGTCTACTTTTTTAACACTTCCAACAAGTTATAGTGACATTAGTACATTTAGTACCCCAGAAAACATTAGGAAAAAAAATGTTTGATCTGAGGACGTCAAATACAACCGGAGAACTTAAATGGTGCGGGTAGATTCATGTTGCGACTTGCTTAGTTAGGGGGCGGGGGGCGTTTAACCGGTTAATTTTCACTTTCAAAACCAAAATTCATGAAAAACCGGTTTCCCGCAAAAACCGGTAAAAACCGGTAAAGTGCAAACCTTAACCTAAATCGATTTCGGTTTGGGGTCAATGACCGTAACCGGTTAAGAATTTCAACCGGTTTCCGAGCCCTGTTCGCATCACGATTACTCGTCATTTGGTCCGATTTTTTATATTTTAGTGCCCTCACACAAGGGATCGCCAAGGGATCGCCCACTGCGGGCTTAATGTCAATCGAGTAAACCCCATTTTACGAGTATTAGTGGTTTCTTAAACGTAAATGGCTAACTGGATACATCATTCTTAAAAAGCGTGGTGGATTATGGCCACTCCCTCTTCCCGAGTAGAAGCCTGTTTCCCAACAGTGGGAACATTATAGGCTGATTATATTTGGCTACATTTACGCTAAATATCTTTGCCCAGCTGTATTACCGGGAACCGTGGTCGCCGAGAGTTAGCTGAAAGCATTGTTATCAACAAAAAGACCTATTTCAGTGGCGGGCAATTCGTCAGTACCACAAGCAATCACTGTGCGATTAAATAATAGAAGTACCGATAAAAGCCTTGTTAGAGGCTTTCACAGAATGAGATACGACCTGAGCTGCAGGATGACTGACAATTGCGTGCACTTGGGATCTCCAGCAAAATATACACAAAAGATGACACATAAATAATATAAAACAACAGAGGAGCGATTCTCGGAATTTTAAGAACATTCACGGTATTATCTCAATCAGGCATTACTTGCTTAAAGGGAGGCTCCAATCACTAATTCAGTTCTTGTAAAATGTTGAAGAAATAAATTATTTTTATTTGATTTGATTTGATTTTTAATAATAATTTAAATAAATGATTCTTCAAAAGATTCTTCAATCACTATCTGTCAAAAATACGTCTGCATTTTTGACAAGTATTTGACATTGATTGTCGCCGAGAAGAGATTCCGAGCTCATTTTGAGCGTTTTTAATTACGGGAACTGGCCTTCAGATATTAAGTAAATGTACTCCTTCACGTATAGGATATAGATATAAATATCTTTACTATGCATGCTTTGGCCTAGCATGCACGATAAAGGTATTTATTTGATTATAATAACAACTTCGCTAAAAAAGTTAAAATATTGATATTACATATGTAGTAATATGAGTTGTCCATCATCCCCGCTTTTCCACCTCCTGTAACTCTATAGATACTGCATTGGATCTCAGAAAACACATCGCAGCCATTCGCACCGGGTAGGAAAAATAAATGTCTTTTATAACAAAGAAAAACCGACATTTTGGGCGCCAAAATAAAAGCTCGTTGTCCTTTAGCCGAAGAATAAAACCCAGAAGGCTGTAAAGTACATAATTATTTCGTGTCACTTCTTTACCGTTTTCTTAATCTTGCCGCGAAGTGACTCCAGAAGACCAATTCCTGTAAGAAATCTAGTTGCAATCTTGTTTCATTGACAATAAACAAAAATTTCTGGAAATTAGTGCTATTTTTAACAGATTGAGACTGAGATTTTTTTTAATCACGGGAAGTGCCCTTCAGATCGATCTACTCATAACTTCATAACACAGTACTTATCTAGGATACTATAAAAAGGAGGTTCATATAAAACCACATTCACAAAAAAAGTAGACACTCTTTTACTTATACGTCAAAATGAACCCAATCCAATTCAGTTCCCATACAACAAAACGATTCGCGAAAACTAAACAAGGCATCCGCAGTTTAACATTGTGTAACGCAGCGCTCCCGGCGGTGATGTAACGAACTAAGACAAATTGTCTTATTGCATGTAATAGCTGAGCTTTCAACGTAACAACGAAGCGTGAACTACCTACTTACACATTATTTTATTATACACTCAGCTTTTTCCGTCCGCTATACTCAGTCATTCAATAAATGCCCGTTGTTCTAAACCCTTTGTTAACCCTTACTAGGTATCGTGGGTCAAATTTGACCCAGAAGCGAACATAGCGAACATTAAAGTTTTTCTTACATTTCTATTTTTTTTTATGTTTTAAGTTCACACTAACCAAAAAGTGCCAAAAAATTAGGTTAGTTACAAATGCGTGTAAAACAATTTTTTTTTATATTCTAAAATTAAATCAAGATAATTTGGTAAAAATATGTTTTTTTTATTTCATAACTAACCATATTTTATACAAATAATAAAAAAATCTACGTTCTACAACAGATTTTTTGGTATGGGTAAGATATGACCCACGATACCGGTAGTGTTGCCAAAAAAGGCGATACCAGCTAAGGGTTAACCTAGGCCTATTTTGTTTATGTAGTCCACTAAACTGAAACGTTAAGCCGACTTGATGGCAGAAAATTTGTGGGCGGACCTTGCTAGGACTTTAAGGCGCTAAATTATGCTTGACAAATGGGTTCGGATAATTTTTAGGTATTGCAACCAATTCTAATTGCTTAAAACACTTTCAATGACAACCTGAATCATTTTGAAATAAATTGCTAATCCATTGCTTCATATGTTCGAAAAATTTGTCTGCTCAACAACTTAAATCACGCAACGAGTGTTGTTGAACTGTCGTTGAGTGTTGTTGAAATGAAAGCCATTGCTACTGTTAGGGCTCTTTCCCACGGTAAGATCCCGTTTTTTGCAGGTACGGCTTTTTGCAGGATCCCGTTTAGAGTAGTGTACGTGTTTAAATATATATATTCACACAAGCATCCTGTTTACAGTATCAGACAAACAGGATGCTTGTGTGAATACATATATATTTAAACACGTACACTACTAAACGGGACCCTGCAAAAAACGGGATATTGCCGTGGGAAAGAGCCCTTAGTGTGTTACGCAATTACCCTGCAGATTACCAGCGCTTAGATTAAGTAGTAGGTACAGTTGGCGACAAAAGTCAATGATTGTTTCGGTAATATTAAAGTATTCGCAAGGAAGTGTTCTTTTACTTTTACCCTTCTAAAACTTTGAGTACTATTCGCAATTTTTTTTTGCTGGCAACAATAATTTTCATCCAAAGTAAACACAATAATATTTGAAGTCATTCATATTTTGCATTGTTCATCCTTTCCGCGGAAACAATGATAACTTTTATTTCTTTTTTTTTTTCTTTTCTAGTTTGTAGGTGTTCATTAATGGTGGAAAACCCACGGTAATAACATGCTGTAAAGGCAAAGAAATGGACACTGGACAAAGCAATCAGGTGGTTTAAATTTCCCCTTTAATTATGAATGAAAAACGTCAATTGTCCGCATGCTCACACTCTTTTCCTACCCTTTTTAATAGAATCTATTAATGGAACATTATTTAAATAGTCCTCTGTCTAACCCTTTGGGAAATTCAGCCGTGAGGCGTTCAATATTTAAAAAGCAACATCTTTAGTCATTTAATTTTATGGCATGTATTAAAATGCAATGGACATAAACAAACTACAAACTAAACAATAAACGCCTTACTAATAAACGTATTATACCAGATGAATAGTTATACACCGATTTCTCTCTTTCAGTCGTCAGTAATTTGACTTTCGAAAGAAGAAGACAAAGCGTTGTGTAACTATACAGACGCTATACAACGTTTATTAGTAAGGGGGTATGAGTAAAAGAGTTTTATCAGGTTTGGAATGCTACGATTTTCGGTCGAAAGTAGTTTTATTTGCAAACTGGTTTTTGCTGACACTTGAAAAAATATCAGCTATTCTAGATATGGAGCAAAGTCCTGGCAAATATTTCCATCGGCGGTGAAAAGAAGAAGATAAACATTGATTTTTGTGGACTACTTCAAATCTGGGCCATATCGTATTCTAATTGAAACTATCGAATTTAGTTCATTGCGTAGAAACTGCGTCGATATTAGTCCAAAACGACGGCGAAAATATAATAATAATAATATTCCACAACTTTCACACAACGCCATCTAGTCCCAAACTAAGCAGAGCTTGTGCTATGAGTACTAGACAACTGATAAACATACATTATACAACGTGTAACGTTAAATGCGCAAAACCTGAAAATAGTTTGATCAGAATAACGAGCAGAATTAATTGAACCACTTTTTAATATAGGTCACATTTTTCAAAAAATCTTTATCAAAAACCAACCCAATGTCAACGCGGCAAATGAAATGAAATAGGTCAATTGAATTAAAAATCAGTTGGGGTGTCTGAAGTTTTGCGCATTTAACGTTACACGTTGTATATTTCTAAATACATACATATTATAGATAAATTACACCCAGACAAAGAACAAAGGATCGTGCTCATCACACAAACATTTGTCCTGGGAGAGAATCGAACTCACGGCCTTGCGTATTATATTCAACAAACTCGGAAGTTATTGTAATTTTTGATGCCCGAAAAAAAATACTATTTGTCCGACTGAATACAGCGGCTTTAGGATTTATACTCATATTATTAAGATTGGTTTTTACAAAACATAAAACATTTAAGTATCAGAGATTTTTTTAGGCCAAGTCTCGTAATTAAAAACGCTCAAAATCTAGTCGCAATATCATCTCAGCGACAATCAATTTCATAAACTTGTGAAAAAATGTAGGGATCTTAGAGGTATTTATGACAGATTGAGACTGAGATCTGACTGTGAACGTCCTTAAAATTACGAGAACTGCCCCTCGGTTTTCAAATAGATAGTAATTAAGAGTACGTGCAGAATATTATTCTCAATTGAAGCCAGAGTCAAGTGTGTGTGTAGGTAATTGTAATGATGTCCTAATTGGCGATAGGCCCACCCCTACTTTGGGACCCGGCCTCCATCGCGCCACCGCTATCGGCAAACTACGGTATTCGATTTATAGGTATTTGGTACATCTCTATTGTATCTGTGAAGATTTTTAGGCATAACCTGTACAGGTTAAAGGAAGAAATCAGTAAAAGAATATTTAAAGTAGGACGAGCTACACAGTTTTTAGGAATCATCAAATAACCGCATCTTGTTGTTTTCGCTTTTTTATATTATTAAAGTTCAGAATATCTACCAATAAAAACTATCATTAGCATGTAACTCAAAAAGTGCCAAACAGAGAGCCAACCAAACGTATTCGCGAAAATTAAATTACAATATCAATAAATTATGCATGGATAAAATGCGTGAGCGCACTCATTTATTCATGCTTAAATTATCGATTCTATAATTTTTACGCGAACTTTAATCTAAATAATTAATATTGTTACAGACCTACATGACTGATGTCAATTTAATTGATGAAATGTATTTGAAATATCAAATGAAAATGAAACACAGATCGAAATCCCGAAAGTTGTTTTCTTTACCCTTTTATGTCCGAAGTGACCCGAATTTTTGACGTTCTGCCAAAAGAAGAAAAACTGAACATGTGATGCGAATCTCCTATAGAGACTAGAACAATTTTTAATTAAAAGACTATCGGGACTGCCTCGCGTCGTCCAGATACAATTTCATATTTTCCGAAAACAACGCAAGATCAAAAGTTAGCTAACTCACGTCTATCGCAAAAAGGAGATCGGTTACCGTGAACAGTAAATAGGAATGCAAAAGTTGTCCAACTGCTGAGCTCAAATTACTTACGTGTTTTCAATCAGTATAATCGCTTGGGGGAGTCCAATGGAACGCGTGCTTGTGGCGTTTCGAGCGCGAATTCTAACACATAATAATATTATTAACAAATCATTAGCCATGACTTCTAATCTAGGCATATGTATAGCCTCGGTTCGGCCTGCATTGTGGGGGGAGGCGGGTGGCCAGGCACTAGGCTCTACGGGAGGGGGCCACAGACCGCCGTTAGATCGATTCCTACAGTGGATATTATTCTGTGGTAATTAGAATTCGCGCTTCGAGGTACAACTTGTTATGGTGCAATGGCGTATAGATAGGTACGTGTGATTAGATATGAAGGTACTGTGCTGCTGTGTGTGCATTCGAACCGATTCTAATAAAGGTCGGCCGTTTGCAGAATGTCTGTGTTTGCGTGGCGGGTCTTAGTGAGAATTTAAGCGTTGTTTTTAATACGTACTTTTAAATATATGATGTTTTTTTCAGTATTTGTAAAACACCAACAACCTCTTAAGAGGTCATAGTACTCATCATTATGAACAACTTTTACTATGGGACGAAACCTGAAATCGCGAAAAAAAAAACAGCTTTTCCCTACATTTTGACGACTCGTACGAACATAAAAATGTAGGGAACAGCTGATTTTTTTTACGCGATTTCAGGTTTGCTCCCATAGTAAAAGTTGTTCATAATGATGAGTACAATGACCTCTTAAGAGGTTGTTGGTGTTTTACAAATAACCCTGTATAAATAGGTACTTACCTAAATGATCGCTAAGTAGAACTTGCTTTTTTTGAAAATTGATGATGCTAACAGTAGCAATGTTACCATCACTTTTAAAAAAAAGCAGCTTCTAAATGTCTTTCAGTCCGAATTTCAAAAATATGAAGCCTTAACAAAAGTTTTCTGTAGCCGTCTGAAACTAAATTTAAAGGTGAGAACGAAAAGCAAACCCTAATTACAGACTGACTAAAAAAAAAAGGTCGTCAGTTAGGCTTTCAACTCAAAAATGGGTAGCGCTATTCAGCCTCCATTTTTCCTCCGTGAAAATCCCTTTTTCGATCGCTTATCAAATTTGCTAAGGCTTTCGGGATTTTGGTTTCGTGAACTCCCAGTCTCGTATGTGGGCCGTCTACTTTTATTAGCCTTTTGGCGAAAATATAATCGTGACGTATTTTACAAAGCTCTATGGTATATTTTGACGGAGAATCAGTGAAATTGAATGTTTCTTCGGTGCATGCTGTATTTCCGGTTAAAATCAGTTTCCGTATGTTTTTTTCAAAAGGATGCTTATTCATTTTTATTTTTTGGCATATCATTAAAAAAATATATTATTGAACATTTAAAATTAACATTTTACCACCATTGGCCAAAAAATAAGCGAATCTGGCCAAAAGGTTAGATTCCAGACGCCATTTCCCTTTTAGCTAGATAGATAGATCTATCTATCTATTTCCCTTTTAGCCAGCCATTCCACACACATCATGTTCACATGGCGCATGCTTCCCATTCTTTCTTTGGTGCGTTCCAGCGGCCTATTTGACTTGGCAAAAAGAATCGTATTCGGCCAACAATAAAACTAGGAGAAATAGGTAACCCTTTTCGTTCGACTTCACACTCGCTTTGTTCCTCGTAACACACGATACTGGCAAAGAAAAGTGTACTTGTATTGGCGAATAGTGACACAAAGTTCATTAAGGCGCGAGGCGTGTTGGAGTGGCGGTGGCGTGAGGGTTCGATCGACCAGCCGACAATACTGGGCTCCCGTCCTAATATTTTCGATATGAGTGTGCGACGTACGCGGTTCTGTCGAACGATGCGAGCGCTTGCGATGCGTTTTTGATTATGAATGTGTAAGTATTCTTCGTTTCGAATCGATGATAAAACATCCGTCTTGTTAACTAGACTAATGTAAGTCTTAATGTGTTAGTAAGAAGGGAAGAATGTAAAATTTGTAGCGTTGATATTTTTCATCTAGTTGTGTTTAAAAATTATTTTATCATTAGCACAAATTTTCCCATAGTCCCACGTACTAAGGAAACAAATAACATCCCTTTTAAGCTGCCAACAAGAAAGGAATTACAAACAATTCGCTCTACTTTCGCAGTCGTTTCAGAAGAGAAGTATATTTTATTTGTTAGTGACAAAAAAAAACAGTTACATGCCATGCTTAACTAGAGATTCTTAAATTAGCACAATACTTAGAAATACATTTATACACAATCTATTCCATATTTATGTTACTACACATGTAACCCACGACAATGGTATCAATTGAGGCAACAAGAATATTTTGTGTCATCCATCTTCCTCCTGCTATTTTCCCAATTTATTTCGGGGTGGCGCAACATGTCTTCTTCGTCTATACCTCTTTATTGGTCCCCAGCTCGGTAGTCACTACGCTAGCCACGGTCGGTCCGAGGAGGGGTGCCCATCTTTACATACCGAGACTCCTCCGTACCTCAGATAGCACGTTAAGCCGTTGACTGTCATTATTGGATCTATGACAGTCGTTACGGGTCGTCAGAAGCCCGAAAGTCTGACAACCAGTCCTACCAAGGGGTATCGTGTTACCCAGTAACTGGGTTGTGTAGGTCAGATAGGCAGTCTTCCCATGTAAAATACTGGTATCCAACTGCATCCGGTTAGACTGGAAGCCGACCCCAACCGAGTTGGGAAAAGGCGAGGCAGATGATGATCTCGGTAGTCACCCGCTTTCTAGCCATTCCATCTTTGCCACAATCCATATATCGTTTCATTGCTCTTCCCCTACCCGTCCACATTCATACTCAAAACTTTCCTCACGATATTTTCCACAATCCTCGCATCAATGCCCATACCATGTCAAACGATTTCCACACAAATTTTCACTTTTGGAAAAATCTGCCTTTAAGAACATAAAAATCCATCGAAAAAAAGAAAAATCCATCATATTGAACCGGTGTTGTTATGCCTTTCTCAAGTCTTCAATTATAGAAAAATTCACATATTCATGAAGTAAATTTTCCGGAATATTCTTTCGAGCACTTTAATCTAGATAGTTACAAGTCCTTTAGAAAGGTCAAAGATAAATAAATCGCTGGAACAACAACAAAGCCAATTTATAGCTTGCCCTTGTATTCGCAGTCTTGTAAAATAATTGGTACTCACGAAATAAGTTCAACAGAAAAATATAATAGTGGATCCCATTTGTTTGTAAAACGCAGTGTACCTTGCTGAATTAAAACAAACCACGTTCTCTTGCAACTTGAGCTAATTCCACTAGACCAGTAGGATATTATTCGTTCCGACTTTACTCTGCCGCAGTAAGCAAAAAGGACGAATATTGGCCAAAAATGTAAAGAAAAATAAACCTTACTAAGCAAAACGGGCGTATCCATTAAGGCTCATTTTTCTCCATTCCCTTTCCTCAGGTGCTCTTTTACTTACGGCGGCAGTACTGTACAATGAATATTTGTTTTTGACGGTCCAATTCATTTTTCTATCATTGTGAACGCTTAACACTTTGAACGCCGTGATGGTCACCAGTGAGAAACAGCAACTATTTTTTTAATTATTTGGATAGTAATAATAAATAATTATTTAGACTATTTTGAACCGTATGAGCCAGTAAAATATAATGTGTAAAATTTGTCGAAATCGTGAATCGGCGTCAGCTCAGATGGAAGGTAAAGTGTAGTTACCGGTGACCACCACGGCGTCCAATGTGTTAAGAAGCTGCAAAAGGCTTCACAATTTCTTATTAAACCAAAACCTTTATACAAATAGTAGTTCAATAAAAAAAAAATCATCTTCAAAAATTTATGGTTCCACTTAGTTTTAGTGTGTTGTTCCACTGCATGGTAAAGACCTCCCTTTCATTATACCACTTAGCCCGATCCTGAGTCAATATGGACCAATCCATCATATAAGCGTCAAGTTCGTCCCGCCATATTGGCCTGGGTCTTCCACGATGCCGTTGGAAGTTTTCAGGAACCCATGCTGCGCTTCAGCATGGGTCTTAGTGATACTAGGAGAAATTATTCCTTTGTCCACTTTATCCCAATATAATAGTTTAGGTTTTCGCCCTTAAATTCCATCTCAAAACTTCAGCCTGTGTATAGGTAAATTATTCTTCGTAAAACTATCTGTAATTCCATTCCAATACAATAGCGTGTCAGTAAACCCATATGACGTTAAATGACAAAGAAATAACTTGTGCGTTACTTAGTTTCTTTCACAGAACCTTTTAGCTCTGCTTTTTAACCAGCTTTCACGTTATAGGCATACACATTAATTTTATTGGCATAGGTGTAGCACAGGAATTTTCAGTTTTGTCTAAGCATTTTGTGGCGAATGAATTTAAATTTTTGTTGTGTCAATGTTGATATTAACCCTTTACTGCATGATATATTAAATAAGTGACAAAACATTTTTTTTTTATGTTAATGTCTTTATTAAAGCTTCAGAATTAATTTTAGTGTATTTTTTTTATTTCTTATTTTTTATTTTTTTATTTCCAAGTGGTATGTGATGATAGACAAAATAGTTGTGTTTTATTATTGCTATACGCTAGTTTTTATTTTTTTTAGAGTAAAATAAACTTTAAACATGTCAAACCATATATGGTTTCCTATGCGGTAGGTAATTTAATTAAAGGGTAATAAATAAAATAAATAATTTAATAAATAAATAATTTAATTAACACCTATTTCCTAAAGGGTTAAATATGTTTCGGTTAGTTTGAATACACACTTAATTCGAAACATAGGGTACAAAAGAAAATATGTTTTTTTATGGAATAGGTCCGACAGTCGAAATCAAACCATGTCGAAGGAATTCCGAAACTGTCTCTCACAACGATAGTTTGGTTTCGAACTCTTTACCTTTTACGTTTTTATTAATTATGTGTAGTTTTTATCCATACGAAATCTAAGGCCTGGGAAAGGAGCGATTATCATACAGTATAATAAAATCCCAATTTATTTGGGGTCGGCGCAACATGTCTGTTTCTTCCATACTTCTCTATTAGTCGTCATCTCGTCAGTCATCCCCTTTCTAACCATATCATTCACATAGTCCATCCAACGTTTCCAACGACTAAAGCCAGACAAATTCTACACTTCGACTTCCCTTATCAAAAACCCACACTGCACCACTGCTTAACACAAAATATAGCACGACAATATCGTGGAGAAAACACCCCACTCGAACTTGTCTCCAACTCGTGCCAAACTTCGCCTGGTAGGTATAAGTGTCCGACATCGCGCTAGAATGTCGACACTCCATTAAAGTCGACCGCGACACCCGCTTCGGCCAAATGCGCGTAACTTCATCATATTGTCACCTTACTATGGAAACTGGTGAGGGAAGATACATTTTAGTTGTTGACTGCAAAGCTTTTTGTAACGGAGTCCAATTTAAATTTGTTATGGTAATACTTAGTGGGGTGACGTTGTTTGGAATGCTGCTGGTTTATTTTGGAAATTCTTGCAATTTAGAAAAACAATGTGCGATTTTAGGTTAAATATTGATTTACGAAAAGCAGATAACCTTTTCAATGCGATGTCCCAAAATCACAAAACATTAAAAAAACTTGCCACTTAACATAATACAAAAATATTATCGTGTCATTCGCTCAATCCTATCTTAACCACGCATAACTATCCCTGAAACGCTAGGCTACCCAAAAAACCACACGGAATATAAAGCGCAACCAGCGACTCCCACAAATCTAGCCGCCTATCGATTCGACGAGCAATTTAAAATCCACTTAAAGACAACCGCAGACTGCTAATCGAAAACTTCGTCGGCTCCAATGGGAACCTCTAATTGCTTGTATTAAAATAACTGACTTATGTCAAAGATATCTGGGGCGCGGCGTAAGTCGCCGCCTGGCACCAGGCTTCACATGTTAATAATCATTATGATCGCATCAAGTGTACGATAGCCCGGTCTTTCACTCACCCCCTGTTCGCCCGCGAATAGTGTTGTAATTGTAGCGCAGAAGAATGTCGATGATTCGTGTTGCTCTACCGCGGTACTATGGCGATGCAACTATGGAAACCAGCTTTAAAAAAATAGTTTTGTTAGAATTCATTGCAACTTCAGTTCATATATTTCTAAAAAATCAATAATTTAATAGAGAACAATAAGAAATCACACACAATCTTGGATTTAGCGTTAAGAAGTTTTAAGAAAAACCCACCTGTTTTTCAAAAAATAACATTTCATTGGATTGAGATCTACTCGTATCTCCCAAAATAAATTGGTAAAACTAACTAGCTATTTGGGAACCCTTAGACCAGACACAAGTTCCAAAAAACGCTGAAATTAGGATCTTTCGTTAGGAGGCCGAAAATTTTAGCGGTTCGAAAACATTCGCGTTTCTTTGTGTTAGCAGCACTAGTCGGGCCCCTCGGCCGAGGGAGTGAGTGAACCAATGTTTAGCAGTTACCGCCGCATTACTTCGCTGTTTTGTGTGAGCTAACCGTCTTGCGCTTTGTTACGTGTCAATAAAACGAACCGGCAAATACATGGATACCGCTTACCTATTAACTTTTTGGGTTAATTTTTCATGTTTCTATGAACATTTAACCGTTTTCCAAAGCTGCTTTTAAAAGGCAGTACAAAATGTTCTATTCTTTTTTTTTTTTTTTTGTTACGCTGTACTGTCCCAGTGTTGGGCAAAGGCCTACCCCAAATCCTTCCTGAAACCTTCTTCCCGCGCCACCTCGAACCGGCCCTCGTAGTACGCGATGTTTCTTTTTTATTAGCAGCAACTTCTGAATACAATTCCTACAACAGCTATTCCCACAACAATGACAACTAAACGAACCGTCGCTATCTGTTCGAATAGCCACAAGCTTACCATAAGTAATTATAACATATTGTAACTTGAATGCTCCGTTTACACGGTTCTGTTAGTCCGTTCGAGTGTACATTGGCTATAGAGCGATGTGTTCATGACACCCCATGCATCAGTTAATTTGGTGCGCTCGACATGATCTGATTCTGAATGTACGTCTGAACATGGCTAAGCCGCATCCGAATCAACTCCATATTATTCCAAAACACTTCCAGGACTTACGGTGAGCCACACTGGTTGATCCAATTGTTTCATTTACGTTCCGATTGAGATACTATTCCTTTAATCAGTGAGTCAGTGTTTGCAGAAGGAATGCATTAACTCAAAATTATAATTTTACTACTCTCTCGGAAAATGCTTACTTAGTGAATCTCCGCAATCTTCTAAGGGATATGTCTTATCAATTCCATATTATGTTACACCTTCGGTGGTAGTGGGAACATTCGTTGGAATGATAACTGCTATCAATAAATAAACATAAGATAATTTTAATAAAATAAGATAATTTTCCAGGGGTGGGTGTAGCTACTCCAACCCTTTGAGAATTACAGGCGTAATGTTATGTTCTGTTATAATTTTCCAGAAAATGCTTAACACATTGAACGCCATGGTGGTCACCGGTGAGCGACAGCAATTTTTGACCATTATGAACCGTATGAGCCAATAAAATATAACGTGTAAAATTTGCCGAAATCGCGAATCAGCGTCAGCCCATATGAAAAGTTCAGTGGTGGTCAGTGGTGGTCACCGGTGACCACCACGGCGTTCAATGTGTTAAAAAGGTCAAACTAATATAAGAAACGTTTGTAAAACTGTAAAGTAAAAAATAAAATGATCATTTTACATTTCAAAAATATGTTATACAAAAAGTCGCCAGACTGTGATTTCAGTCAATCGTTCGAATCAGACATGAAAAGTGAATATTAAAAAGCCTAATTTAATTAATGAGTAAACAGTGCATAATATAACTGCTGGCCACAGGCGCCGCGCGACACTTGCCAACATCGCGACACCTTTTAAAATGGCAAACGGCGCAATCTCCGGTATGATTCGATACTCGTATCTCGATTATTTCCCGACCGATTTTCCGACTCGATACCGAATAAAACTCGATTTGGCTATATGTTGTTAATAAGTTATTCGTGAACCTTGATTCATGGGCGTGAGAGAGTTGATTCGATTTTATATCGGCGCTGTTGATTGATTTGTTTAAACATATTTGTTTTAACAGTTTTATTTGTTGATTGATCTTTTTAAATATTTGTTTCATTTGTTTTATTTATTGCAAATAATAGTAATTAAAAGTGTTCAGAATACTCGTAGAATGTAAACAAAAAAATATACATATTAATATTCTGAGTATTTAAATTGTGAATGAATATAATATTAAAGCAATTATTTGTAAAAAATATTATAATTTTGTGTAAAAAAATATTCGGGGCAAAAATGTCCTTCGACTATAGACGTAAGCTGGTAGGCTGCAAAGTAAGTGTCAATCACAGATTTATTAACCCTAGAAAGATAATCTACGTCCGCAAGACATTAGTGAAATTAAATTTCGTTGTACTTAGTTTTTTTATTATTATTTTTATTTAAACAATTATTTCAACCTATAAGGCATGATAATACTTCCTTAGGCTTACTAAAAAATCTTAATTAACGAAGGTACATCTGACAGACGTATGATTATCTTTTACGCTAGTTGCTATATGATTATCTTTCTAGGGTTAATAAACTAGCTTCTGCCCGCAGCTTCACCTGCGTAAAAAGTAACTTTCAACTATTATCCCAAGGGAACACATTACCGGGATAAAAAGTATCCTATGTGTTAATCCAGGAAACGCCTATCTATGTGCAAATTTTCATCCAAATCAGTTCAACGTCATACACGTGGTTGAGTAACAAGCATCCAAACATCTTCACAAACTTTCACATTTGTAATATTAGTAGGATAAAATAAAATATAAAAATAAAAACTTTATTGCTCAAAAGATTACAGAGATTTTAAATTGGCGCCAAACTAGGCAAGCCTGTATCTTGTTAATCAGCTCACAGTTCCAATATTATTTGTTCAAACCACTCTTTCTCGTATCTCATGCCACCCAAGTTCCACCGAAGGACGGTCTCAAGCCAGGCAGAACCATAACTCCGTAAGCAATTAATTCATATCCCATACAAATATTAAATTACATTCAGCTCTGTCACTATTGCAAATGTCGTATATTAATTAATGACAAACGTTCTCAAGGCATATATTGTACATTGTATTTTAATACGTAGTAAAAGTTCAAACAGTAGATCAGTCTGTGGTCCTCTTAAAACAGAGGGGCAATTCCGTATTATTCAGAACGTTTTCACTGAGCATTTTAATCGTCTCAATACGTCAAAAATTCTTAGTTACCTGAATTCGCTCAATTTTTTTACGAGATTAGGCCTTCCTAATTGCGTAATCCGAAATATTTTTTGAAGATATTGCTAATCCAGTGGCTTCATGTGTTCGAAAAATGTGTCTGCTCAACAACGTAAATAACATAATGTATGTTATTGAACTATCAAAATGAAAGCCATTGCTGCTTATAGTGTGTTACGCAATTACCCCGCGGGTCTAACTTTGCTACAGTATAATATTAATATTTTTCTCTACTTCGTCTTTACATACGTGTTAAGTTTTTTTTTTTTTTTTCGGATTGATCATGGCTACGACTACTCTATAGAAACAACGTATTTTAGCATCATGGTGACATTTTGAAACTTTCCGTCTAGCCAGTTTTTCAAAACTATAGGAGATTGAAACATTAAAAAATCCGGGAATCCGGAGAATCCCGTTTCCGGGCAGGAGGTGCACTAGATCAGGAATTTTAGAAAATGTAACAGAAAAAGCAAACTCCTTATTAAGTATCTGGATATGTTTGATGTCTAAATTAATAAGTTCCGTAGATTAATTAATGATGACGATATTTTTTTTCTCCAAAAAAACGAGTATTTTTTTTTTCTTCATTAGTAAGAACTAATGAAGAAAAAAAAAATACTCGTTTTTTTGGCAAGAAAGCAAGAGCTTTAGAGGTCCGTTCATCTTGCGAAACAGAATACTACGAAAATAAATGTCGTATGACAGCTCAATTACTGTTTCAACTCCACAGTTCATTTCGAGATGTGCATTGTTTGAACAACAAAGAGCATGTATTTAATTATTTTACCTCACATTACTTTGTATGCAAATGAAGTGCGTTAGATTAATATTTATATTGAATGTCGTTCTGTCTATGACGGCCGACCATGTAGAGTAGGACAATTTAAAAGGGAGGATCGGGATACAACGTCTATTCACGGGATGCGACGGAACTGGGTGAACAGCATGTCGATTATGTAAAAATCTCACCGTGAAAGTTTGCGTGGAGTGAGCTGTCAGTGTCATCCCACTGATGCTAGGGATTGACCAAGCAATCGAGATTTTAGTCATATTTTTTTTAATGCTAATCCTATTGATATTTTATATAATTTCAAAGCTAGTATTTTAGTTGCCATTTTGGTATTACAAAGTATGATGTCTGTACTATGGTAAACCTGTATCACAGGCGGTATGAGTTCTTAAAATTACTATTAGGTCAACTGATTAATTAACAAAATAAAAATGAAATGGCAATTTGAGGTTGGGTGTCAATTTGTTTGACAGTTAATTTCCCATAATGGTCAGAAAAACAAGAGCTGTCTCCACGAAATTTGAAAAAATACCGTTATCTTGATATAAAACAAGAAAGATGAACTATTGGCTGGCTACTTGTCGTTAGGGTAATCACTTAATAACGTTTATTTTAAAAAATCGAACTCTGCGCCGATCTCGACCCGTCTCCCGCACCATGCATCTACTTTTTCATCACTCGGCTCTGGGTGCAGGATATTAATGAATTTCCTCGTCACAGCGGCTCGTGATTAGTTCGTTAATGCGATTAGTTGCCTCCTCCGGTTCGCCGGTGGTCATTGTTTATCGAAGCGCGACGCGCAATGCAGAGCCCGGTAGCCGCCGAGCTATAATATGTCGCACCACTTATTACGAGCGGTAACAATCGAAATAATTAGTAATGTGGGTACGTAAGATGGGATGTCTAGCTAGATAATTGTGCAACCATTGTTGCTCTAGTGCTGTTATTAATTACGCATGCGGCTTATTCATTTATAACGTCTACCTTCGGAACTTGTTCTGTGCAGAATTATATAAAAGTTAATCCGACGATATGCTTGAAAATTCTTGACAATATGCTACAGGAATTTGAGTTCAAAGTAGTGATACAATTACGAGTAGTTACTTATTCAAATAAATTATTCTAGTAGAAAACCGATAGCTCAGGACATAAAAATAGCAAGTCGAATCGAACATCAAAAGTCTAATTTTATCAAAAATCAAAAGTCATTTATTCAAATTAGGCTAAGAATCAGCACTTTGCGAACCTAAAAATTACATAAGTCCTACAAAATGCCGCCCGTCACCTCTTTTTGTTAATGATTGCGCCTCTTTTTGTGAACCTCAAATTATTCCTATTTTTGGGTCACAATAATATTAAATAGCCACGTGGGTAACTTAGATGTAGAAGTGGCAAAAAATTTTAGAGGTTTTTCATTCATTTGAAAAAGTAGGTATCCATCACAGGAAGCGCAAAAAGTTTCAGAGGATAACTTAAATACTATTTTCCATAAAAATTAAGCTTCATATTTTCATAATAATAACTTAAAAGTTACAGCAGACAGTTCAAACAAACTATTATTGAAAGCTTTTAATATTCATTTGGCACTTATTGGCAATAAAGCTCGGGCCATTTGAATGATCTGTACATTGTACTCTCGCATCTCATCCATCAATAGTAATTGCCCGTAATGGATACAGTAATACATGCATCAGGACATCGACTCGTCTTTGTCATACTATATCAACTTTTACTTTTAAATATTTCTAGGAACTTTTTGATAAAAGTATTGTTTTGTGTCAGAATTTAAATCAAAAGTTTTTTTTTTATAATGTGGCTGGGAATCGGCACTTTATGATCGTCAAAATTACATAAAACAGCCCCCAAAACGCCCACTCTTCAGCACTTCCTAGTGCTCGCACATCACAACTGTATCCCCAAAGGGTCCAAAGGCCCCAAAGGGACCCACATTGGGCCAGCTTTGTTTAAGCCGCATGTAATAAGGGGCGAGCCTATTGACTACACGGAGAGAAAATTCTTAGAAAAATTACTGTGCTCGTCACTGTAAAGTGAGTGCAAGTGACATCTACAGAAAATTTTCTGAGTGGATTGGGAAATAATCACTATTTGTCCAATAAATTTTACTGTACAGCATAAGAATTTTTACTGTGCTAGCATGGTAATTTTTCCATTACCACTCAAATGTACTCAGATTATGAGACAGCACAGTAATTTTTCTAAGATTTTTCTCTACGTGCATCAACCGGACAATTCAGACTTCGGACTGTTACTAATAAATTGCAGTTGGGGAAACCCAATAATTCTTTGTACGACCCGGGAACCGAATTATCAGACCCAGGACCTCATGTTTAACAGTAGCGGTAGCGATCAAGGAGGCAGTTTTGTGACTTGACTTGATGTATAGACTAGCCTCTGTCCGCGACTTCGCACGCGTCGACGTCGGAAATTATGCCACGGGAACGTGCTAGCGGGATGCCTTCCCCAGGATGCCATCTATGTCCTTGCCAAATGTTATCAAAATCCGATCAGTGGTTTGGGCGTGAAAAGGTAACATACAGACAGAGTTACATTCGAATTTATGTATGTATAGTATGGAATATGAATTTGTTAACGTGTGATAACTCCACTTACAAAGAATCATAGTGTGGGGCTTTCAATACGCAAAAAAGTTTGAAAAGTTGATTCATACGCTGCCAGTCATAAGGAAGCCAGCAGAGCTTGACCAAAAAAATATATCAAATTCGAGGTCAATTTCTACACCACATTGCGGTAAGGTTTCAAGCGTTATGTCGCATTGTTAACTTGTAAGTGACCAATTAACCGACTACTGTATGTATGTACGTATATACGCATTTTCGTATACGGTTTTTATGGCCCTCCCATGAAGCTAACCGAACCGTATAGAGATATAAATCAACTTCATATTGTGATTTAGCAAGACTCGTTACTGCACAGTACGGCAGTATTTACATAAAAACAATATTTTTGTGTGTATATTTATAGCAGTAATTCAATATTTTCGTACCACTACGGCTAATAGGCTGGCTCGCGTTGCCTCGGGTATTAATTCATAAGTCATAACCTCTTTTATTTGCTTTTCGCTTTTTTGTATTTATTATGTTTCCTGTGCGGTTTGCTGTGCAAAGTTACTTAAAAATAGTTCCCGTTGAACGAACGAAGTTATGATTGTTCTTACTGAAAATATGAGATCTTACAACGCTTATATGTCAAGCTGCGGATTGAACTGTAATATAATAGATATTTGGATGTGACGCTTATTGTTAACTTCATTGAATATTCTATTTCCTTCATTGAAGTTTCTCTGAAAACTTTTCTTGTGTGCGTAAAAAGGTATCTCTTTGGTAATTGGTCTATTAGCTCATTAATATGGATGTCCAAAGACACCTATTACAAATAGCCTGTCGGGACGTATATATTATACAGATACAGAATATACGTTAATTTTTTCGAATAATAAAATGAATGGCCGTCCCGAACCACCTGTTATTCAGAACAATGTAATTACACGTCATTGTTTTGTAATAGTTATGAAAGGGACATAATTGAGATGTACAGTACTAACTTATAATTGCTTTATTTATTTTAATTGCCACTACCTTTGTTTTTTTTAATAATTCGGAAGGGGGAAAGAATAACCACCATTTTTTTTTTCGTATAAAACGTTCAGTGGTGACCGTTATTTTATTGTTTTGGGGTTGTTTTAATAAGTTGTCATCGCGTGATGTTGTCGAATGAAGGGTATTACCGCCAGGTGTCCTGAGTAATGTCGCTCGAGTGATGCCTGCGTCGGATTCAACGCCGAGCCCGCGTCGGGCTCAATGGACACTTCTTCGGCTTCCGTGACGTCACAGTTTCCCTTGACTTTTACAGCTAAGTGCCGTAAGAAGCCGCTGACAGCTGACATTTCTTTCTTTCTTTCCCACTCATACTGATACAGCAATTATGTGGGTTTTATTAAAACTAATAGAAGCCTCTAATTGCTGGGTGTAGGTGAAGCAATGATCTGTGTATTACCACGCCCGTTTGTTTACAGTTTGGCTTTTTCGGATAAGGATTGTTGACAGGCCTTCACTGTCCTCCCATATCTATTAACACTGTAATTTGAAAACATAGACAAGCCAATTATTTTTAAAAGAGTAACCGAGGAGTTCCTTGCCGGCCCTTCTCCATAGGAAACGACCAATTGGAACTGTGCAACTAGCTTCTGACGTTTCATAAGTGCCCGTGTAAGTTTATGTGAAATACATATATTTATTTATAAACGTTGCTTAAAGTTAAGAGACGTTTAAACGTCAAAAATGTATACCTACTTAAATAGTCGTTAATGATAACATAACTTTAAGCAATGTTTA
Organism: Eremobia ochroleuca; assembly: GCA_949629135.1. Lineage (NCBI taxonomy): Eukaryota > Metazoa > Arthropoda > Insecta > Lepidoptera > Noctuidae > Eremobia > Eremobia ochroleuca. The sequence goes on along the minus strand of OX451384.1, from coordinate 28,546,459 downwards.
TAAATAAACCCCTTGATGTTTAACTTTGTGCGTCTTAATTGTGCAGAGTAAACAAAATATAAATAAAGCAATTAAAATAAAAACAGAATAGCTAATAATATCGGAACATATTTTTTTCAGTTTTAGACCATTATGCCTGGTTTCCTCTCAATGATTTCTTATAAAGATTTAACCCGTTAAGGCACGTTATTTAAACTACTTTACAAGCTTCATTATTAAATTTTGATGCCAAATAAAACCGTACAAAAGACAAAACTCGCTCGTTTTAGAGCGAAAGCGGTTCCAGGAACTACGGTTGTCAGTATTACATGAAATAAACTTCCCTCTAAGCGTAAAGTGAAATTATTTAACCCTAAAGCATTTTCTGTGCTTCCTAAAGCACCATTTTTACGAAATTAATTATTCACGTCTGTTGTGAAAAAGTCGTACTCTAGTATAGTTATTGTGCTTTAAAATGTTGCCATTATTCGTTAAAGCAAAATCGGCAAACCCACTCCATAAAGGTTTCATATAATTTAATTTTCTTAGACGTTAGAAACACGAAGAAGAATGTTCCAAGTGCCCTCGAAACAACAATACGCCCTCAATTATATTGTGCCAAATTTAATATTCACAATAAATCGCGAATAGTTTCTATATTTGTACCAACATGCTCACGACATGCGACCTCCGCGTCTCAAATATAAATAACTGTGGTGCGAGTGTGTGTGCGAGAGTTGTGTGTGTTTGTGTGTTTACAGCACACGAATTACATTTCACAAGCAAGCGAAACAATACGAGCTGTTTGGACATGGCACACAGCGCGAGCGAAGCGATGCCGAGATATATTAGGACTGAGGAGTGATACAGTAGCCGTTCAGAGCCTTAATTCACTATGACCACTCAATGATTCCTTACTTCACTACACGTCAAGCCTTAGCTAATCACACCATTCTCGCATTCATTTCGCGCGGTTTCGTTCATTGTGTCATAGAGAATACGGCCCCAGTCTATTCTAGGTGCGTACAAACGCGGCGCATAAAGATTATCCTCTATTTAAATATTAAGCGTTTTCAAAGCTTATGAAAATAAATACAACCTATCCTCAAAGGTCACATCGAGCTGCAGCATATCGCAACTCGCCTGAACACTTACTAACCATAAAAAATCCATTTACATGTCATATATTTGCAATTCATCAAAACACAACTCTTCATGCATAGGAAATATAGCGACTATCAAAACATGTTTTCAAGACATCCGTTATGTGCATGTGTGATGTTTGCATTACAATTTTAAATTAAACCAATAAATCTCAATAGGTAATGTACAGTCGCGGTCCAAAAATGTTTGTCACTTTTCCAATTAGATTCTTTATCACACTCTGTGCAGTCAAGTCTAAATATTCTATATCTAGGTACAACTATTACTTTTTAATAGTTGTGAAGCAACTAATCAAAAAGATTATTAAAGACTTTCTGATGATGAAACTCATTTCCTCATTAAAAATTGTACACATTGATATAATTCGTCTCGTTCAATGGCCTGCTCGGTCAGCAGGTATAAACCCGATTGAAAATCTGTGGGGCATAATGGTTCAATGTTCCAATTGATTATTTCTTCCTATTTTTGCATTTTTAGTTAATATTCCATAGTTTTTTTTTTTACAAAAAAGGTTTTCTATATATACAATGTTGAAATTAAATAAAAATTCTATGCTCTATACCTAATCAAATCATATATATCATCGCCATTTTGACATGGATATGTGCATGCAATTATAACCCTTAAGATGGTAAGCATTTCCAGACCACTACTATATGTGTATTCATCAATCACTTACGACGTGCAACTCTCTTTCTATTATATCAAATAACTTCGCATCCAATATCTCGCATGGCATAGCTTTTAGTGTAACGCGGAATTAAACATTAAATGCATGAAATATGCTCTGATTTGAAACAATGGCAAAATATACATATAATAACATCAATGAATAACAATGGAGTATAAATTATCATTTAAACTGTTGTATATTTTATAAAATATAGCCCTTGTGTTTTGTTTAAACAAATACACAGACATATAATTTGTTGGAGTGTATGTTAATCGCGAAAAATAGAGGTATGTGTCTGCTATGGAGGTGTATTGACATCTGTTCCGAAAGGGTCAAGGTCAAGGCCCCTTCGCGCTTGGGACAGGGAGGGAGGTACACAGGGGTGATCGATTATCCTCTTAAAAATGTAGGTCTATCTTGTCTCCCGCGAGTGTAGTAGAAGTGGACGAAGGCATTGTATCAAGAGCCTCTTGTGAGCTTTTCACTATGCCTAGCAATGTTCCCTTTGAAGTGAGACCGTGCGCAGTCGGTAGTCGCTCAGAAAGCTTGAAGGGGCCGTTAACACGCTGAAATTGATGACACGTACACACAGCTCCATTAAGTGGTTACCCCCCAAACAGACATGTGCGTTCAAATCCGTGGTAGGCCCAAGTTGGTTTTTGTATTTTACAAAAACGTTTTATTATAGTATTTATTTTTTTAAAGTCTATTTTAATATTGTTATTTCAATAAAACGTTAATACTTTTATTATTGCGTATAACGACAAGCAATAATAGGGTTAACATTTACGAAGCGTTAATTAACGTCTAAATAAACCGGAGGTTTGAAGACCGCTTGCCGTGCAAGAGATTGGAAGTTCAAATCTGAGATTTGATTGGATTTGATTTTATTTGATTTGATTCGGAAGTTCAAATCTGAGGCACGAAATGTGTTTTTTGTCAATCATTATATATTTTTTAATATACTTAAAGCATTTCTCTATTTTGTTTTAGTAAAATTAAAAAGAATTTAAAAATCAAGAAAAATAAAGCTGGAAGAGATTTCTTATGAAATAAGCATCACCTTTGTTTTTCAGTTCTGTTTTTCTTGTCTGCTTACATATGTGTATACGTAAATGTTAAAATAAAATAAATAAATAAAAATAAAATACTTTAATAATCATTTAATAGTATTTATTATTGCTATTATTTAACAAAACTTTGATTTTATTTTGCTGCAAAAATGTATACTTTACAATTTGATTTGATAATTTACAGTTATGAACAACTATTTTTGTTCTCATATAAGTAATTAGAAATAATTAAAAAAAAAATAATCAGCAAATCGTAGGCGATTATTCTTCGTCGTTTTAAGTGACCGTATACATCAAACGTTGTAGTTATAACTTGATGGCATGGATTAATTTTGTAAAGAAAACGTAAGTAAGCAAAATTAATGGGCACCGTTAAATTATAACATCTATCGATTAGACAGAGACCTAAAGATAAAATGACTCGGACGATAGTAGATAACAATTTCATCGCAGGGATTAATGATTTTTCAATTTCATATGGGCTCGCTGGCTAGTTCGTTAAACTGCCGGTATGAGTACGACGACTCTCGGTGATGCGACGGTTCGAATCCAAGTCGAAACAATGAATTCTTTTTGAAGTATTCTTTAGATTATTCGTAACGAATTCAATGCTGTAGCAGTGTTAACATTTTATAACTTGAGGGGTTAGCACATACTGACGCTGTGTGTACCAAATAGTCATCATAAACGACAGTTTTATTTAGACAACTAACTTTCAGACAATCCGACGGCCTTTGTAATTCAACTGTAGTCTATTTGAACGAAGCATTTGCAATGTTGTACACATCGAAAATGCTTCGTTCAAATAAAAAGTTTGACATGTAAAATTTTCTCATGTTAAATTACATTCCCGAGCTCTCTTGCTTTGGCAGAAAAAAAAAAACAGAGAATGTAAATTTGCACTTTGTGTTCCCTACATTCGTGTGAATCCTGTTTTTCAGCAATGAATGACGCTAACGTGATACCAAGTGTAACCTATCATTCAATTTACAATTGTCATTTTGTATCCTTCCTGGATTCAAACTCTCTGTATCGCTAACTACGAATAGTATCCATTTCAAATTCAAAATTCAATTTGCGTTTGAATTAACCTTTAGGTGGTAACAGAAACTAGTTTTGAAACTCTCCTGCTTTACTTCTACTATTGTAATCTTTCAATCTGCCTAGACTTTTCCCAACTAAACATAGTTCGGAAAAGGCTAGGCAGATGTCAGCTTCTAGTCTAACCACCAACCAAATGAATACTAGTACTTTACATGGAGCGACTGCCCATCTGACCTCCACAACCCAGTTACTGGGTAATAGCGGTAATACTGGTTGCCAGCATTTCGGCTTCTGACGACCTGTAACGACTGTCAATGATCCACTACTGAAAGCCAGGACCAACGGCTTAACGTGCGTTCTGAAGCACGTACCAACCAATCACCAACCCAACCAAGCATGACCAATCCACGACCAACCGCGGCAAGCGTAGCTTAACCTGATTGTGCGGCTGTTATTACTTAGGCACAAGCCCCATTGCAAACTGAATAACTGAAATTAAAACAGCTGAAAAGTTTCAAGTTCCTGCGAGATTTTAATAAGGTTCTATTTTTAGAAGCGCATGTTATTCGAGAAAACTTTCCTTGTTGCATTGGGCACTTAACAACAATAAACATTTACATAATTGTGATACTTTTCCCGATATCTTGTGGCGAATAAAATCATTTCGATTCTGACATCCAGCGCCGTCGGCGATCAGGTTCCGAAAAGGTCATAAAATAGTCTGTTGTCAGGAACGGCGGTGGCATGAGCAGCAGCGGGCCCGCACGGCCGGGCCGGCCACGTCCCGGACACACGACTACCGTGGCCCGGCCTCACGACTAACTTGTAAGATGATTTTTTCGTGATCCGACGTTCATTGTTCAGTAGCTGTTACGATTCGATTGAAATTGTTTACATCGCCAACTGCGGTGGGCCGATATACTCATCCTTGTATAGCTACGACTACTTTGTGTCGTGATTTTTATTGTCACACGTTTTTGGGGTCTCGTGAGGCGTGAATGTGTGCTTGTAGTGCGATCATGTCGCGGTATTCGCTGTGCGGATTCGTGAGCGATTTAACACCGTGATTAGAATACGTAGTGTCGAAAACTGTTTAACTGTTTGTCTCTGCATCACCCAAAGGTTGACTGGTACAAAATGCCTATGGCATTAAGTCCGCTTCTGTACATTTATGTGCTTGAAATATTAAAATAAATAAATAAATGTTGTTCATCTACATAAAATTACGTAACGTAACACAGCACACGTTCACGAAGAAATTACCGTGCAGAAAAACGGGCAGATCGAAATGAAAAATACCGATACGTAACAAACAAGCAAAGTAGTTGATGCCACGACAAATACTTGCTTTTATAATAGACGTGCATTCCATTCAAAAGGTATTTCAAAGAATTTTCCACAATACGCCTGTACCGTTTAGTTATAAGAAAACGTCAATCGTAATGGCCCTCGTACGTTATGGAAAGTAGAGTACAATAGCAACAATTTGTACTCCACGAACGGAAACAATGTACGAGATATCTTCAGGTGGGTACAATCAACCACTAAAGTCGCGAGCGCTCAACCCTAACAAATTCATTATCACTTTTTAAACTCTAATTTGAAATGATCCTGTGGCGATAGCCATATTCAGAGCGAAATTCTCTAATTGAAACTGTCGGTTGCTCTTTAGTTTCCGTCGTTGATTGTGAACTTTCTTATCCTGAAAACGTTTTTAATCACCACTGACTTTTCACTTTATCTTCTGTTTGACGGTTCGATTTATTAATAGGCTCTGTTATTAATTGCTCACTTATTGCTATGGAGACGTAAGTTGCTATAGTGACATTTGAGGGTTACAAAAACCGATGTTAAAAAAGATACATGTATGCAGGTCGGTATGACTTATACTCATCATAACCAAGAAAAAAGAATGTGAACGCAGCAAAGGGATGGCAAAAACTAATTTCATCCATCCGAATTGTTCTATATTTAGTGGCACACGCACTTGTCCACAACAAGTTTTTTAGTTCACACGTCAGTCAGAATTCTCGAGGTGATCACAAAAACATTCGTGCCAATTAATTTCGCACAGCCGTCGCATTTTCACTTGAATTACAAATGCAATTCATAATACGTTAAAAATAACAACCAGAAAGAACTGGGCAAAAGTGTTGAACGACAAAAAAGTCTTTATTAGCGCCATTACAATTTTTACAAGGCTTTTATTGCACTTTAGTAGGCGAGTGTACGTGCCTTTAGCGAGCCTCTCGGCCCTACACTTAATGCAGTTATGCAAAACACTGCAAATATCTCGTTTGCCTCCATCAACTTATCCGGGCTGCCCTGTTTTTTTTTTTCGCGTTTTTACATTACCTACGTAAATTACATTTTCATTATCGTGTGGATGCATGAAATTCTTCAATTTCGTATTTTTACACTCTTTTTCAAATCTATTGTTTCGTTATAAAGCAAATTTTCTACGTTCCCGGTCCACGGGGATGCCTTTGTAATGTGTGATAAAGAGGATCGGAATTTTATTGCGCGGAAGTCATAATAGTTCGATTTAATTGAATGAAGAGTTTCTTCACAGAGGAAGCTGTGTTGAATCCTCTTTGTTTTTTTTTTTTTTTATGAATCGTTGCCCCACACTAGGAATTTCTCCTGTATTGTGGGTGCGTTTACAAACATTTAAACTCACATACACAAACAGCCAGACCTGGAACAACTACTTGTAGGTCATACATATATTTGTTCCGTGCGGGAATCGAACCCGCGACACGCAGCGCAGCAGTCAATAGCTTAACCGCTGCGCCAACCGTGCCGTCAAGAAGGAGCTCTTCCTTACATTAACGTCTTCAGGTTTTTCTAAAATGATAACAATAAATGCTTTCCAAAATAAAAGAAGCACGACGATAAGGCGAGCTGCCTTTGTGAGTTTATTGTTGTATATAATAACATTCTATATAGTTATCTCCAAGAGTACATCCTCGAACTAAAGCGTCATAATAACCAGGCACCAGCCAGCATCATACATTGCTAAAACACTACCACAAGAAATTCTCAGTTTCTTATTCATAAAAGTAATTTTCGATCCGCCACTTATGCAAACATGCCATTGTTTCGTATCTGGCAATATTTTCTACTATTTCGGACCGTTCCGCCGGCAATTTTCCGGTCGGCTGGGCTGGCTGAGACTCCTGCACCCGGAAGACTGTGCCTCCCGCATCACGCGTGCTCTCATTTGAATAACATTAGTACTACAAACAATTGAAAACGCACTACTTGGAAAAACGTTATCATTTAGCTCTATCTTAAGCCTAATTGACTATGGACCGTTGAAGAATCGTATCTTGGTTGCTAGTTATAAAATAAACATAAATCTACATGTTAAAAAAAAATAGTTTCGTGTTGCCAGTGGTGAAAGTGTAAAAAAAAACGTATGCTGTATTCAAAAATAGGTGAAACTTCCAATCTTGTTTCTATAAATATGTAAATCTCAATTATGAATCTAGTCCACCCTATGATTTGGGATTCATGGAAACCATAACAGGCAAGATAGTTGCAATTCAATTGGACTAGAATCGTAAGTGGCCCCGCAGACGTTGTGTCACTGGCCTTGCAACCTTTACAAGTACATAAGTTGGCCATCGTTTTAGGGGACCAAGTTTTTATTAATTCGGAAGAAGTTTTAAGACGCTTCTGTTATCAATAGTCACTTTGCTTTAACTAATATAATCGTAAATGATCTTATTCTTGTTACGAATCTCCAATCAAACTCAATTCGCACAGTAGTGAAACGAGCTACCGTAATGTGTCATCCGTCTACGGCCAGCTAACTAGTAAACAAACCGAATACCTGGAAACTCAGAATTATTAATTCAAAATTACGCCTTAGAATTAGGTTAAGTAAGGAACAACATACAATAATAATGTCACCTTATGTAACCCCATAACTACTAAAACTTGCATGGCGATTATTTATTCAGAGAGCGAGTGACGTCCAAGGCAGGGCATTATAATTGTGATCGCTGAATTGATTGAAAACATCGGTATTTCAAATTTAGATTTTATTCGCGCCTGCAGCGCAGAGTTGGTAAGTGTATTTATTCAGTGCTGCACGTTCATGTCTTAGTATGGTAATGGAAGACGCGGAGTTTTTCTCATGGAACGTATAGTTATTTTGATGAAAGTATTTAAATTTTTCACTTCTTTTTCTATACTGCTGATAAAAGAAAATTGTTGAGATTACTCTTAAGGATTTGCTCGTCGAAGCAACAGCAGATCTCTTCTGTGAAACTAACGTGTTGGAGGTGTGGAGTATTCAATGAGTGAGCAGCCGGTCACCGTGGACACTGACAATAGCTTCCACCAAATCTCGTAAGACAGGGTTTTTCGCCCAAGTAACACATATTATAATTTTCATAATTAGCACGACGTCCCTGATTGCTCGCCCGCCCCGAGGGGGGTTCCTTAAAGCTATAAATACGGCTAACAACAATACGTCGTTCAACGCACGGAATTTCGCGTCGCTACTGGATCCATTGAAACGCGCATTTTTTATTACTTATTCAGTTATTGGTTGATTATATACGTACAAACAAATATAGACATGTTCTTTTATTAATGTGCGTCGAGATGTGGTCAATTGTGGTCATATTGTGGGCTTGAAATGACTTGGCCGTTGTTGCGTTTTATGAACGGTTCTTATGTTTCGGTAGCTGAGCTTTGGTCTGATTTCTCCTTATTTCGAAGTAAATAAATAGTTAATTTCCGAAACTTTGGTTTGAACTACGCTTGCTCATTGCGGTTTCAAGCCATTATACTTGTAAGACCGTCACGATGTTTCCCTAGACCATCTGTCAGTGAATCCCAGACGAAAACCACAAAGAAGTACTTACGAGTCACACCAAACGGTGAAACAAATTTTCGCAACTTAAACTTTGCACACAGGGAAGTACGTATAGTTTGCCCAGAAATTAACTATACGACACTTTTAATACCAGTGAAGGTTTTCAGGATTCCTGATGATATCGAGAAAATTATTACGCATTAAATCGATGAAAGTGAGCACCATAGCCGTTAGATTGAGATAGCTGTCGCTCAGCGGACGCCGGCGCCGGCGCCGTATCGTGTATGCTAATAATATCTACATTTTGTCCAGCTTAGTGCTGACATGGATTAACTGCCTGAGCATGAAAGATCGACCCGTGCGATCGACTCCACTGATGTGGCACCTGTCTTTTAAATTACTATTTCATTATTTGAGTAAACTATTGGTGCTTTGTCATATTTTTTTCAGCGAAAAGAACATTTAGGAGGTAGTTAAAATACAGTACTTTTCCAACAAAAGAAACCTACAAAATAATGTAAAATATTTCTTTATAATCAAGATACATCCGGACAAACAACAGTCAATTATGAGACAAAATCCATACAACAGTCTTTTGAGACCCTAGAACTGATTAACCCAACTCAATTACCTACCCAAAAACATTTTCTCTTTTAATAATCTACCGAAACTGAAAAAAAAGGTAGACTTCTCTTTTATATCCTCATTGTAATACAAAAGATTGTCAGCATGAAAAGCGTGCCAAAACTGAGGTTTTGACATAAATTAAAATTGCGATTCAGCACGTCGTTCTGCGATGTACTGAATGTACTATGTAGTGAAAGTAAAACATAATGCTAGAGGGAAAGGTGTAGCCCGCAGCCTCCTAGGGGTGACTATTATGCTTTCCTTTTTTTGCACACGCATCACCCTCAATCTGAAGCATTTTGAAGGATATTGCTAGTTTATTACCTCATACTAGCGACCCGCCCCGGCTTCGCACGGGTGCAATGCTGATCACTACATAGTAGTCGCTTCCCGCTGTCTGTCTGTCTCTATGTATGTTTGGATCTTGAAAACTACGCTACGGATTTTGTAGAGAAACACTGATAATTTTAGAGCCATTATTTCTCGTAAAAAGTATAGGATAAAAAATCGTTATTGTGGGTTATCCCTAAGAGATACACATATACTATTGTGAATTTTTTGTAGACCGTTTTAAAGTGTACAATACTGTAGTACATTATTTTGATCTATCTCGTAGGATTCAGCCAGCGTTTGCAATGTAAACGCAAAAAATGTGTTTATTTACGACATCACATTAGAAACCTCTAAAATTATCAGTGTTTATCTACTATATTATGCATGTATTATACATATAAACCTTCCTCTTGAATCACTCTATCTATTAAAAAAACCGCATCAAAATCCGTTGCGTAGTTTTAAAGATCTAAGCATATATAGGGACAGACAGACGGAAGCGACTTTGTTTTATACTATGTAGTGATGTTCGAAAAATATGTCTGCTCAACCAAGTAAATAATGCGATGAATGTTATTCTGCTGGTTTTCTTACTCCAATGATACATGTTTTATTTTATCATCTTGACGAAATGAAGCAAACTTTGGGGACAAAGGACTACAGCCAATCACAACTGATAGTAGAGATGTGTGGTTATGGATGGTGGTCAGTTAAGTCAAGTCGTGTCCTGGCACATAAGCTGTTCCAACGCTCGCGGATGTAAAAGCTCTTCTGTGGAGATTTCCGTTGGTTACCTTTTAATAGCAATTGTTTGCCAAGTACCAGTGGTCCAGGGCACCATAGCTGAAATCAAAATTCTGCTTAGGGCGTTGCTTGGACGACTAGAATTCATTTTGCCAATTTCTCAAACGCAAACCTTATAACTGGCAAAAAGAGGGCAGGCTTACGTTAAAAAAAATCAGACCTTTACTTTCATTACTTTTGAATTTTAGATAAACTAACTAATATGTACATACATAAGTACTGACACAATCACTGCGCACTCCCAGTAGGTACATCATGAGATCCAAAGAGATTGATCTGATAGTATCAAATAAGCTGCCATTATTTGCTTAAAATCAACTCTTCTGCTTCAACTGACAACAACTTAACTTGAACGGAAACGGAAAACGAAACATCTGAATCTTAGCTCTGTTCGTGTGTAGCCCAACTAGCGTCAGATAGTTTTTTTTTGCGTTAGTAGCGATGCATGGTCACAAGATAATGATATTAGTGACAGTGTTGGGCTGTTGATGATCGTAAACCCTAAAAAAGTACCTTGGTTGTAGGTTTCTCTTCAGCAAAAATAGTGAAAGAGAGTTTTGTAAGTCCAAAAGAAACAGCTCGCAAAAATTTACAAGATACTCGTAATGGTCTTGCTAATTGACATTCACACTGCCCAAAAAAGTAGTTGACCAAGTTTCACCTGAGCAAAAAACCCTGATCATCTGATTTCGTATAAAATGCAAAAACATGGACGTGTCATCCCTGTGGCACAAGAGGCGCGAGGCGCCGGCAGCTGGCGGCGGGCGGCGGGAACCTCACAAATATATAACAATAGTGGAGATGAGAGTGAGTCGCTAGATCAAAGCCCGGCCACGCCGCCGACGCGCTTTGTTTACGCCAACGCCGGCGAACCATCGACTAATCAACCAACTGATTAATTTAATTAAACATTACGAGAAAGTTCTGTTTATTTTACGTTTCCTCGGGCCCACATGCGAGTTCAAAGGAATTACGCCGGGAATGTAAACACGGGGATATTGTTGGGACGCGAGACGAGACGTATTGTGGGTTGTCGACGCCTCTGCGACACCTCTTTACTCTTGCGGAGGTTTAATAGGCGCTGTCTGCACGCGAACTGTCCTCGACTTTTGGATCACTTGCACGTGCCTTCTATCCTTCTTCAAGCTGTTACATTTCTCTAATGAAGTGCCGAATCACGTATTTCCTCCCTTTTGCTACCTTTTGCTTTTTTTTTACTATTGCTTCCCTATTATCTTCAACCTGGGGTGTGCGGTAGTAATGAACAGTTTTCTTCTTCTTCTTGTGTCGATGATAAATATTTTGTCTATCCAGTACGTAGTGACCTGACAATTCATGAATTGATTGGTTTGCTCGCCGAAGCTATCACTCGCGTTGTCCTCGCCTACCGATAGGTGGTGGAATGACAAGCTTTGTATACTAAATTTGTATACTATGCCTGTAAAGTAAGCTTTGCTGACACAGCTAGCTCATACGCAAAAGTCGTGCGGATATAGGTGCACTTCATATTATTTCGTTATATATCTAATCAGCGGTCCGCCGCTGCTTCGCACGGCTGCTTTGCACGGTTTTTACAACTTGACAAAACATCGAGATTTCTTTATTATATGCAAGTTTAATATTAATATATTTTACACATACACCTTCCGGACTAAATTTTCCAAGTGATGGTGAAAACCGCATGAAAATCTGTTGTAGAGTTTGGAAGAACAACGCAGCTACAGAGACACGAAAAGCTACTTTAATTTATAATATTTATAGATAGAATAGATAATTTGGTTATCGTTGTCCTTGCAAGGCACATAATATTGATATTGGCATATTTAATTGACAAAATAAAAGCAAATAAACTTAATCTTCGCGTGATCACTTTAATTTCTTACGTTATGTTTTATCCTTACTGTGAAACTTAATGACCTGCATCCCCTACGGGAAAACGCTCCACATTTTCTTATAGTTCAACACCCACTTACTGCCACGTCGGCTGTAACAATATTAATTAATATTAATAAAGGTCGGACCTTAAATAAATCGAAATTTCATTCGTCGACGGCCATGCTCGACAACTAATGCCACAAATTGAACGATAACGTAATTACTAATCGCCTGTTAAGACGGGGCCCGAGAATTTCCGCGCCCTGTTTATAATTAATTTACTACATTAGTACTGCGTATGCTCGTCTGTGTGTCTATTGTTTTGTTTTAATAATGTAAGCGAATCTGGCGCCTCGTCTTCCTCTTGTTATGATAAAATCATCTTATTTTATTTCTGTTTTCCTAAAGCATATGGGGTGTAATGTTAAATCATTACTACTCGAATGCCTCTCTCCTTTGCCGAGGTTTGTATATTAATAAGGAATGTGAACATTTTTGCCTCATGATTATTGTGCCTGTAATGATATTCTGTAAAAATCTCACCGTGAAAACTTAGGTGAAGTGAGCTGTCAATAAAGTGTCGATCCTTGAGTGTCGTATTTCCTGGTGAAATGACAGCTGACTTTAAGATTTTCACTTCACGTAAGTTTTTTTACAGAATAAATGATAAGGACTGTAGGGACATAAGTATTTACTTAATATAGGTATGTAAATCCATATATTAGCTCACCTCATCAGTATTTACTTCGCTCAAACTTCGGTGACATTTTAACAGAATACACCAGCTGAACTGCAAGCGTTATGTTAGTTCATGATTAAAAACGAAACTAGTAAATTGTTTTTGTAAACTCGCGGAAGCTTAATGCATAATGTCAATCGAAACCCAATAGAAATGGATCGGGAAAAATAACAGTATAGAACAAAATGAACAGCGTAAAAAGCACAAAAGTTTGAGCGGCAACTAATTAAAAAAACAAAAGCAAGGACGTTCGCTCGACGTGCGGGTAACTAGCTTCCCGAATTATACAACTCGTTTCTTTTTCTCGCGCGTTTTCGCTTTCGTCCGGTTAATTAGGGTTAAGAAGGTAGGTGTGTTGCGTCACTGGCGCAGCTCGTTTTCATGGTGGTGTTTAAAGCTAACCAAAGATTTAAATCGCTAGATTTACCCTCATCATACTTTGTCACGCAACAACGTATCCATACTGAGAAGAGCTCTCAAAACGGTGAAGGAAAACTTAGTATGGAAACCGGCATGTCCTAGAAACAAAAAATTCGAAGAAATTTGACATCTACCACCCCGCATGTGTGGTGCGCGTGGTGGATTACGGCCCACTCCCTCTCACAGAAAGGAGTCCTGTGTCCCAGCAGTGGGGACATTATAGGTCGACCATGTCATGTTTATTTTATGCTCACAGATTTATTAATAAGCGTTTCCATGAAAATTAAGTCACTGCGTCATTGTGTGTCATCTTTTGACGTGGAGAGCGAATCGTAACGATTTAAATCTTCGGGGCTAACACTTGAGACGTGAAAGCGCGCGAAATGTTCTCCACTGTAAGTTATTAACGCATAGGACACGTTAAATGCTGTCGGTAATTAATACTTATGTGACCACTCGTTTGCATTTTAATGGAAGCTCAAGTTCAACCTAACATTGTATGTCGAAGCACCAAACTGTGACATCTAATTTCAGTGCACTTTACCCCTTCATATAAAAGATGTGTGTTAATGCAGATACCGAAAAGTCGTCGTATTTGATGGTAATGGGTGGGTCAGCAGTCTCGTGAATTGCCTCCAACTTTTTAATTTTCCAACTTTTTCGGAGTTTGGGTGATAGGATTGCGTTTGCCAATAAAGGTACCCAATAAAGGTTTTGTTTAATGATTCGTTTCGATATTGACATATTAAATTGCGTGAAAAAAAATTGTGTGACAAGAACTTTTCAGTGAAAACAGCAAGAGGTGAGATTAGTTACCTAGGAGCAAGGCCATTCCACATCAAAGCAAAGTCAGGAAAACAACGTTTGTCTAAGTTGTGTTAGAAACTAAATATAATATCAACCTGTTACTGTCCCACTGCCGGGCAAATGCCTCTTCTCAAACAGAGAAGGCACGAACATTGATCACCGCGCTTGCTCGAGGCGGGTTGGTGATTTCAGACGTACTAATATTAAATTATAAGTCCAAGTTTCACTAACTTTTATCTACTTTATATTATTTCTTTTTAAAATTGAGCTTACGGTTCCTTTAAGCGTCTTTTTCTCTGACCAAAGGCTAATTCTCTTAATTTACAACGTCCAAAATCTAGTCGCTGTCTCACCTCGGCGACAAACAATATGTCAAAAACTTGTCAAAATGTAGGGAAATTAGAGGTATTTTTGACAGATCAGACTGTGAAAATTACAAGAATTGCCCCTCTGTAGTTTAAAATAACAAATACAAGAAAAAAAAAGTATCCTGTATACATATAATATAGTGGTAACTGTTATCTACATATTTTTTTAACGGATCTCCCCTTTAGTGGTATTTATTCTCCAATATGAACAAGCACATTACCTAATTCAGTATGCTCATATGCAAGGAAGTCAGGTTTGACCTCCTTCATCGAGCTTGTAATTTCGGTACGGCACGGGGCACGGGAACCTTTGTAAATTAAAAATAAATGTTCGTCAAAGTTGTCGGTATATAATTCAAGGCGCCCTCTAACGGGCCATGTTGTAATTTGAAGCATTAGACAGGGCTGTCAGCTGATATTCGATCTACTATACACAGTAAAAAATAAAATTAGGAGCAGAATTTGAACGAAGTTATCTAGTAAAAGGTGTTGAAAACGTTATCATGGCTGTTTTCAGGGTATTGCTAGGAATTAAAGAATGCGAACGATTCCAATCTCAGTCTCAATCTGTCAAAAATACCTCTAATTTTCCTTCATTTTTTTAAGTCATTCCACGTTTGACCTCACCATCGGTAACGTAGCCATACTTCGGCATGTAAAATAAAAAAAATAAACCCCCCAACAAGTCTTCAGCCAAATTTAGGCACTACAGCCTCATTCAAAGTTTATAAACAGAAATGAATGTCCTATTTGAGATATATATTTGGCAGCCCTATCCGCCGGTGGGGGTGTGAGAGGGTGAGAGAGGGTGAAAATTAACATGTTTGTCTTGCTTACATCGTCGCCAACACTGAAACTACGCCTAAGTCAAATAAATTTCCTCCCGTTTAACATAAGCGTATATACTAATGTTTTAAACAAACAGCACTACGGGACGACGTTTGTTCCCAGTAATTAATGCTAAGAATTAAAAGATTTCGTGTGCTGTAATGATTTTGTGTTTGTTTTTGACGTATGTATTAGGTATGCTACATTACGTAACATCATGCCTACCCAAATGTCCTTTCTTTGGTATTGTTTCCTGCCTCGGCAGATTTAAGGGGGCCGTGAGAGAAGGTTATGCGCCGGACCTTCTTCCACGATCCCTGTGGTCGGAGTTCAGTGTCGGAGTTCAATCGTTGAGCTCCAAGTTGAGCTGCACGATTACAGACAAATGTGTGCACTGACTGCTGACAGCAGCTGTTATGTGGACAGATCCAGGCAATCTGTGTGGTTCTTTCCTCAAAAAACCATTTCAGACATCAATCTACATGGTCTTCACGTGATCTGACCAAGACTATGTCTGGACTTTAAAAGAGATTGTGACCTCTGAGTTTGTTTCGGCCTTTCTTCTCAGAGTAATCAGATAGGAAACGCTGACCTTATCTAGTTTTAAAAAATATGATTGACGCGTAAAAGTGTTTGTAAAAATCTACTTGGCGAAATAAAAACATTTGTCATGGTTTTATTCCACGAAGGGATCAGCTGTGGTGTGCAGTGCATCTATATTTCGCAAGTTTTAAGTAGTGCCATCATGTAATAGACGGCGAGCTGATTGCCATCAACGGGGCACAAATCCAGACTTCAGGCTACTAGTGAGAAATGTCTTATGAAGTCTTTGCCGAACCTGAGAATCAGGCCCAGAACCCCATCTAGTGAGACACTCATTGCTACTTTGTAATTATTTTTTTAATGAATTTTCCATTTACGAAAAAGTTTTTTTTTTTTTTGTTATGAATAGAGAGGGAACAGAGAATAGGGAAGCCTTAACCATGCAATAGGTAATTAAAGGGTTATTAAAAAAAAATACCCTTACGAATTAAAATACACTGACAAATAAAAAAGTACAAAAGAATACACCAGCCGTGCGATTCTGTAACTATCTCACCGTGAAAGCTTGGGGAAGTGAGCGAGGAGTGAGCTGTCATTCGCTAGGGATTAACACTATTAAGTGCTCACTTCACTTATGATTTCATGGTGAGATTTTTACAGAATCGACCGGCTGTTTCCTTAAATTATGTACAGCATTTAGATGACATAACAAGTGAAACCACAATTGCCTTCTGGTATAAAACTTGTTAGAATTCTATGTGTTTTTAAGATGATTATTGCACCTGTTTTCAATAAGATCGAGTCTATTGCCATGCCATCAACCGCCAGTGGCACCATCATCCAAAATGCCAATGGAAGAATCCAATCAAATTGAGCGATCGTAACTAAACCCAAGACTCTGCGTTCAGAGTCAGCAGTCCCTCAGATACCTGGACCGCCGATACAGGCATACATGTTACAAGTTTTTCTCTGTTTTCTACGAATAAATATACAGTCTGAAATGACATCGACGCGCAAACTGTAAACATGAATTCAGCAAATGATTCTAGACCAACGCAGATTATTTTCGTCGGTTATCAAAAAAAAAAAAAAAATTAAGGAACAGCTACTTTTTTTTTTAATTACCGACGAAAAATTTTCAACCCACGGCGTTCAGTATTATGTACTGAACCCATGGTCCGAAGTTGCGCGTCGATGTTCCTGTCACCCTGTAAATTACTACCTCAAAGACAAAGAGAATTGTTTGGTTTGGTTTTTTGGTTGGTTTGGTTTGGTTTATTTGGTTGGTATGTAAGGATAAGTTCATGGCACACCCGCCGCTAACAGCGGCATACGAATATTTACAATGTGAACCTAACGTACACGTGGGTGTAAAAACTTAACTATACTACTTATACTCTAATAAACAATACAAAACACTTATAATATGGGCATTATACTCTAATATACTATACAGCGTGTAACAGAAGGGGGGTATCAACCCTGAAGGAGGTGAATGTGCTCATGAAACTCAACAACTTTCCCCAAAGAACATAGGTCGAAATATGAAAAAAAAAATTTGGCCCTCCCTTACAAAACTGACTACCAGCTGATTGATTTACTATGGGAGGGCCAAATTTTTTTTTCATATTTCGACCTATGTGCTTTGGGGAAAGTTGTTGAGTTTCATGAGCACATTCATCTCCTTCAGGGTTGATACCCCCTTTCCGTTACACGCTGTATAACATAAAAACACAACAATAAAAACATTTCTATTACACAACTAAATAAATCTACCTTATTAAAAAATTAAAAAAATTACTTATTTACCCTTATGTTCAAAAAAAATTTTTATTGTGTAAAAATTATTTTGGAGAAGCCATTGTTTAGATTTTTTGTAACAATTAATCGGTAGCTCTCTTATTACTTTTGAAATATAATTATATATTTTAATGAACATAAGGTAGCAAATCGTGAGGTTGCAAATCTATTGTTTTCGGGTACTGTGGAGAAGAAGTGAGAGTTTTTCTTGACAAATGTTGTTATTTCTAGAATGTAAGTAGAAGATAGAGTTAGAACCTTTAGCTTGTTAAAAATTGGTCTAGAGCTCTCGTATGGAGGCGCCCCAGTTACTGCTCGCAAGCATTTTTTTTGTGCTGTGAAAGCTCGTACGTACGTGTGATGAGTTACCCCATAGGAGTATGCCGTACCTCAACTTCCATTTCTATTTTGAAAGTAGCTAACAATACTCATACAGTCAATGAAGAGATTACGACCATTGTCATGCGACCCTAGCATACAATTTCCTACCACACATTGATAATGCATACTTACAGTAATAATGCCCACTATCAAGATAATACGTATCGTTTCCACTGTAAAATTAGCTTCAGTTAACCTGAAATTATTGTAAAGACTCCTACTTACCGAATTGTACTTTATCGATTTAATACAGTAGTACAAAAGCGTTTAGTTTTATCTATACATATGTAAATGCAAATAAATATAACTTTGCTATTTTTGTTTTGTTATTTTATATACGTACATCTGTGCGCTCTAATTATTAATCATAGTTTATGTATGCAACTGTTATTAGAAATAAAGTTGTTCTTAAACCTAAAATGTTATTTAATTGTATGTTTGTAATGTCAAAATAACAGATTTATACTAAATACATATAAAAGTATATAAGGTATTTATAGCAAAAGAACATTTTTTTTAATTTTTTGTTTGCCTGTCTGTTTGTTCCGGCTAATCTCCGAAACGGCTGGACCGATTTTAATAAAATTTGGTATGGGGTTACTTTGAAACTTGGGGGAGGACATATATAGGATTTTATCGACATAGGTATGACGCGGGCTAAGGTAACGCTGTGTCCTCACCAGCAGCTATGCCAAATTCAAAGAAAATCTGTTAGACCAGACACGCCATTTTTGTATACACGGTGACATTTATTTACTTTTAAAATTAAAATTATCGTTACTTTTAGCACCATTCTCTCTATGACTTTTAGTTAAGAACTTACACATACAGACAAGAAAAAAAAATCGTTCTGTATAAGTACATGGTGGAGTTATATCGACCCGTCATACTGATCTACTTGCCTTTAGAAACACCCCCCAATATCCGACTGTACATTGATATTTCATGCATAGGTAAGCACCTTGTCTGCCTACCGCAGTATAGGACAACTCACTGAAGCCAGCAACCAACTGTGGGTTGGTTGGTGGTTTCACAGAGAAATTGTCCAGTATTATAATGAGATTAATCCCCTTAGCCAAATCAACGACTAGTATTTAAACGTCCCACTTGACCACATTTCTACAAGTGATTCTAATCGGTAACGGATTTTTGGAAGGAATTATGGGCACACTATAAATTAGCATAGTTTCCTTTGAACTAGACAAATGAAAAGAGAAAGAACGAAAATTTGGGACATCCACTGGAAATACAAGCAGTAAAAAAGGAACATTTGATATTAACAAAATTACATTAAAAACAAACAAAAATGTATACAACAGTAAATAAAAGACCTGTGCGAGGCCAAAAGGGAGGGGGATAGAGGAAGAAGATGATTCAACATTTTTCGATCATTGCACTAACAGTAAAATTATGAACAAGTTGAATGACATGCTTTAACATCATTACAAACACGTGGACAGCGTAGCTAACCTATAAATAATAAATATTCTGTTCACTTAATAGTGAATAGTATCTCTTGTACCTCTATCATAATAATATGAATAGCGGAAAATTGTGTATCTCCCTCGTAAACAACAATAATTTCACGACAGAGGTTTATTCCGCTCTTTATAACCCAAAGTCAATGTAACAATAATAAAACTTAAACGTCCCTTCTAATATCAGCTTTAACATCATGAGAAATAAGATTCATTTCAGAGTGACAGACGTTACTGAAAATGTCACAAGATTATTTTGATAGCAATGGAAAATAGACTTTGGCTGGTGAAAATAAGGTTGCTAATGGCAAAACGTGATTTGTAAAGTGATATACAGAGTGCGACGATTTATCAGGAGCTGCGGTTTTTCTATAACAATGCATTGTTAAGTACTTGTCTGTCCTTATGAAGCGACAGTTGGTTAATGATATTTATTATTATTATATAAGTAGGTATGTCGTCTGTCGCCTGATTGAACAATTCTTGCATAACGGACTTTCGAGAAACAGGCCAAGTCCGTTACAAATTAGGGAGTCACCATTGTATTCTTACGGGTTACGAAAAAGTCCGCATTCAAAATTAATCTTTTCCCCCGACCTACCCTGTCGCGTCGTATCGCCTGCCTGCGGTTACTTCGTTTTCCCTCAGCGTTCTTTCTTAGTTTTGACTCGGCTCTTAAGAGTCCTAGAGTGATGTTAAATAGCCTTTCTAAAGGACCAATCCTTGCTAGAAAATGGAAGAAGAATTTTTCAAATCCGACTGGTATTCCACATTAATTAATGTGTAACAAACAAACAAAGTCTTTAGCTAATATTATCTCTATATCATTAGTACAGATGCAGCTAAATTCAAAAGAAAGAAAGAAAACATCAAATCTAAATCCGACTGATCATAATCAAACCTCAAGCACAAATGAATTACAAACACCAATTCCATAACAATATTCTTGTCAAAACACCCCAATAACCAAATCGACCCTTAGTTAACACACCAAACTTAGCTTAAAAACGTTTCAAGAGAAAAAAAAAGCAATGGCGGCCACAAACAATGGGCCGGACCGCGTATGTGTAATAGAGAGGTAAAGTGCCTATCAAGCTTCAGACGCTGTAAACATATAAAATGAAGGCGCTTATTGTTCCTTCAGTAACAATAAGAGAAGCATTTTTCCACAATCGAGTGAGACCATTTCAAGTGAGAGGAGTGGAAATAATAACCGCTGGATACCGCATCGACGCTCGTTTAAACAATCAAACGACGAACAAAAAGACACTAATGTGGAAATGGATAATGCAGGAGCGACGTAGGGGCGGGGCGCCACTGTCGCAGGCTTTACCCGTGATGACTGTGTTGGCGCACTTTCTAGTGTTGCGGATTGTGTGTGAACTATTCTTTTTTTTTTCTGTTTCTGTGTGACTGCTTGCGGACGAGGGTGTGATGGTGACGTTCATTAGTCAGTATATTGAGAGAACGTTCGCCGAATCACGATCAACAGTAAAAAGTCGTTTTAAGTAAATGAATTCTTTTGTTAATTTTGAGTCAGCACATAAATCTGCGGTATGTTTCGGCGGCGCCTCTCGCTACCGTCTATCACAGTGACCCTACACTACGCTCTATGAAGAGGATGTGTGATTAGTTTTATCCTTCGCCCCTCGGAGCGCCACCCCTCCACCCCCCTCACTCCCTTGACGCGCCCTTCCCCGCCATTCTTCGCAACAAATGAATCAGCCTATATTAACGGGAAACAGCATAAGCTTTATCATAGCAAATTGAAAGGAACTCGCAGGACACGGTGCGTTAACAATATGGAATAAAATAAATATGGGAAACTAATTGGTTTTAAATATCGTGGATGATGTTTCTGATCAGCACCTTAATTACGTAACACACTAACAATCAGAATCTGAATCATTTTGAAGGACATTGCTTATCCATTGCTTCATTTGCTCGAAAAATTTCTCTGCTCAACAACGAAAATAACGCAATGAATGTTATTGAACTGCCAAAATGGAAGCCATTGCTACTGATAGAGTGTTACGCATTTAGTCCGCAGATATAATAAGCAGTAATAGTAGCAGCCGATGTTACAAAACTGAAAGTCTAAATTAAATTAAGTTAAGTTAGTTAATTAAGTAAATTAAGTTTAAGTTAAAATAAAAAAAACACTCCCGGACTCCTAAATCGAGCCATCCTACACTTTTCGCATAGAAGTCTAAAGCTTTTTAAATGGTCTTGAATTTTCGGAACAATGATGACACCAAAATGATGGCCAGTACCGTATTTCGCCATTAAAACTGCATAAAAACTTTTTCTTTGAAACTCATTATTTTGACGTTTTAGGACTTGGAATTGCTCGTTGGTTCGATGTAAGAGTCCGTCCATCTTGGCCAGAATCAAATTATGCAGGCATAACGAAGCCTAGCCTTTTCATACTTGACGAATTTAACAATTAGCTTCGATAATAATCGCCTATCTATAACTAGGTGTTTTCAGCGATGTCCAATATCGAATATCCTTCCAATTCAAGTTAACGGAAGGAGACACGCAATTACTACAGTCATTTAAGTTTGTAGCACCCCTGACCACCAAGGACCGTCTTGGTGGTCAGTCGGGCTACTAACTTAGACGAACCGGGGTCACAGGGTCTAATTATTTGGATGGAAGGCAAGACCACTGGCCACCCTTACAGTAATATCGACATGTAATTATGTTTACACAGTTTATACTATAATTAGTCCTTGGCAAAGGCCTTAGCTTAGTGAAGGCGAGATAATTAAAAGCTTTCTCATTAATTTTGAACTTATAGCTAAACTGGAGGGGCCTGTAGTGTCGATCGATCAAGTTCAAGATCAAGCTACGCTTGCCGCGGTTGACCCTTGGATGGGTGACCATCATACCAAGACCCCTCTGTGTCTCGGAAAGCACGTTAAGCCATTGGTCCCGGCTGTCATTCATGGATCTTTGACAGTCATTACGGTCGTAAGAAGCCCGAAAGTCTGACAGCCAGTCTTACCAAGGGGTATCGTATTACCCAGTAACTGGGTTGTGGAGGTCAGATAAGCAGTCGTTCCATGTAAAATACTGGTACTGCATCCAGTTAGACTGGAAGCCGACCCCAACATAGTTGGGAAAAGGCTAGGCAGGTGATGAGATAAATTCTAATGAGCTCGCGATGTTAACCATTTCGTGTGAAAGGTGTCCAAGATGATGACATACAGTGGAGAGTACGTATGAAATACTTTACCTTAGCTTCGGGGCCATCGCCACTTAATGACCAGCCGAATGTATTTGTAATAAAAGAGTCCGCTTTTCCGACCGAAACTATTGAACCAGGGACATTCTCTTTTTGGGCTCGCCGTATGTTCGGCCACTGGCCAGCGACTGGCAGGGCACGAGTACCTTGATTATAAAACGGCGAAATTAAATTTCGCATAAATCGTACGCTAGGGCCGACTGGCGGACTTATTACGCGTATACGTACGTAGACAGTAATTGCGCGGTACCGCGGAAGTTTATTATTGCGTTTCGTACGCAAAGTTTCGATTAGAGGGGCGCCACGCCGCGCAGCCGCCGGAATAACATAAATAATGACCGACTAATGCGCTGGATTGCACTCATTTGCTATCTAGGAAGTTATTCGCGCAGATGGTGCTAGATTTTTGTTTTACGCAAAATATGTAAACTGTAAAGCTATGTTAATTGAAAGACTCAGTTTTTGCTATTTTTTAATTCAGCCAAAAGTTCTGCCGCTAATTCTTACTTACTTACTTTAATAAATCCTTTTGCCGTCTGATAAAACTCGTCTGAATTTAATGTCATTAAAGAAGAACATTCTCATTGTACAGATGGACACTGACGGACCTAATTCAATAATGCCACAAATGTGACGTGATCTTAGAAACTAATTACATTAGGTACTACATGACCTTTATCAATGCAAGTGTGATAATGAAATTGGGTACTATGTTTCGTACTAAGTATGCTTTGTGTTGTAAGTAGTGATGAATATTATAATAATACAGTTTTAAACTCAAAGGACTGGAAGTTTTAGAAAGAGAATCAATATATATAATATATGGACCAACACATTCCCAGACGAGAGGGATCTTGTACATTAGCGGTTAAGCTTGTAACAAGATTTAAGGATGAGCTTACAAATCTCCGATTACGCCCCCTTACCCTCGTCAAACAGCTGCTTACGTCGATGACGTAGCCCGGCTCAACAAGTTAGCAATACATGTTCCACCGACCCGACACGTTGTCACACCTCCGACACGCGTCTTACGTCACACTCACACGTCCACAGCGACATTTTTTAACACTATCTTAACTCTGTCTCACGTCCACAGACCGACTACTTGATTTCTTCCTATCACGGCTTTTGTCTCGTACAAACAGAGTATTATTTAGTTGACCGAGTGTACCTAATATAATAATATGATCGAGGCGGTCGCGTTCAGCCGCACCTCACCCCCCTTGCACCACCCGCGCCTACATAAATCTATTTTATCGTACACTGGCAATAAATTTTATTTCGGGATCTTTAATTCTTTGTTATTGAATTGGATTTTAGTGTTTTATTCGGGTAAACAAACAATACATCGGAACGTTTCAACCGGTACTTAGGGCACGTGTGTGTTTCGTAAACACGACTAGCGGCGCGCGCGTCGTCGCCCGGCTAACTTAATAAAAGATTTTATTTGTAGATTGAACTGCGTTCCGTTATTGCCGCCGTAAAATGGCCGGCTTTTGTCTGCGTTCACAATTAAAACTTCGATAATGTTTAGTTGTAGCGCTGGGCACAAAGAAATGCCGCTCTTTGCTCCAACAATTACAGGGTGGACGTAAATAAACGTGCGCTTGAGCGTCGGCGCGGTGGCGCGGGCGGCGCGTCCGAGCGACGCGTGATCTACAGTAGCGATCGATAAAATGTGCAATCGTAAACTTCCTGTACGAGATGGGAAATTGTAAATTAACTGACAAATTGTTCTTTTTCATCTGACCGTTATTATTATTGTAGGGTAATGAAGCCGACTTGTTAAACCTTTGTTGTAATTGTGTCGGCACAAGATTTAGAACGCTGTTTTATATACTTTACTACCTATGTGCGGTGTCCATTACTTCGTTAATGAAAGGAAATAAAGCTCGATTTTGTTTCTGATGTTTGTGCCAGTCATTGGGAAGTGTGAGTTTTCCTCTCGTTGTATTGTTTTCATTTCACATAAACGTTATCCGTTCGGTTGATTTGTTCTGCCCCGTACAAGCCCAAGCGTAAACAATTTCAGTGAAAAATGATATTTTTATTGCGTTTGACATCTCTTGCCACATGATGTCGTCCTGTTAGCGAACCAACTTTTTTCAGCTGATATGTGACACGAAATATTTAAAAAAATATCTCTGTGGTTTTACGATGGCGACAGCCGCGATGGTTCATCATCACAGGGGCTGTACTTTTGGTGGTCCTATCAAAATTAGCGGGGTAATTGCGTAACACACTAAAACATTGGCTTCTTCTTCTATTCAACATTAATTGCTTTATTTACATTGCTAAGCAGATACATTTTTCGAATATATCAAGGAATGGATTATCTTTTAAAATTATTCAGTTTGTGATTGAATATTGTGTGTTACGCAATCAGGGTGCAATTTCGATTCATCTATGAAACTATTAATAGATTATTCTGTATCAATTGTATCTAAACTTAAGTGTCTAAATCCTCTTGGTGTTACAGGCCAGATTCTAAAAGGTGCTTGGCCTGTGTACCAACTTACAAGTTTTCTTATTTGTATCTATAGGCTATTAACATTTTTTTTTTAAATCTATGATTTCTAACGGCTTTTTCTTTGTTTGCAGGCCAAAATGATTGAAAACTCGCAGGCCTGGCTAGGAGCCTCCACATCGGCAGCAATTGCAGGTTTGTTATTTATTTTTAATTCTATAGGTAACACTTGAAAATTAATTATTGAAATTTGATAGCAAAAAAAAAGCGTCATCCGGTATAACTTTTGTTATGTTGTTTTTATGTGAAATGCAGCTTTTTTGTTGTGTTACCAGATTTCACTGAAAGCCTATTTTCAGTCAAATCAGTCGGTATTAAGCAATATTTTTGATTGTGGTGGCTATTTTGTTCACCAAATTACATTTCACAACAGCTAACTTAAGATCTGAAAGGTTACTTTAACTTTTACTTAAGTAAAAAGTTAGACCATTTATTTTGTAATTGTTTTTACTAATCCGTCTTTTGTTTTCATTTACGCTTTTTTAATTCTGTTTTCGTTTAAAATCCGTATTTTGCTGATGCAGTAGAAGTTCGTTTAATGGCTGATTTTTCAATCAGCAGATAATTTTTATTCGTAGAATAAAATTGACGGTTGACAGATTTTGTATAGCTAACTGTCAAAAATTCAAAAGTATTCCTCGGATAAAATTATCTGGGGTTGGAAAAATCAGCCCTTAGTAACATAACATCACGCATACATTCCCCTAAAGGGTAGGCAGAGGTGTACCTTAGTACACACACATGTCACCAGTTATGTTTTTAAGTCCCATGTATTACATGGGGGGAGGTTATTGCCAGTGGTCTCGGACGTCGTAGAGTGAGATCGGTAGATCGGTAGGTATTTGACTAAAAAATACAATATTCAATCAAATTCGTTTATTTATTAAAAAAAAAACTTACAGACTAATTTATAACAATCATACTTAAGTATATTATGTGAGCCTATATCGGTAGAAATACCGAAAAATCGGTAGGTTCCAGACCACTGCCAACAAGACACAAATCCAGACTCAGGGTTGCTACTCAGAGATTTCGGTTGGAAAAACCCAATAACAATTCACCCGACCCGGGAATCGAATTAATTCATATTGAAAAAAGAAACACCTACGTGCGTGACTACAATAATAGAAATTCTGATGACTGTATAGTTTCTATCGTCACTTTATTGACAGTTCACGCATTATAATACAATAATAAACAGCAAAACATAGTCAGTCACTGTATTTTATTGCAAATACTTCTCATTGATAATAACTTCTATTCTTTGCTGTCATTATAACGTGAGAAATTAATATAGAAACACTATTATATTATCTCAATACTACATTGTTCGGGTTACGATGGTCGTACTTATCTACTGTTAGTGAAATTTATAGTTTAATGGCATTCAAACTGGCATTGTCGTTATGTTGTTTGATGTCTTACATTGTGAACGTACGACGTACTTGTTTTCTGGGTTTCTCGTGGCTGTTCTGTCGTATATAATTATGGTGTAGTGTGGTTACTTACCCCTTTTACTAAATATGCAGATGAATAGTTACACACCGACTTCTCTCTTTCAGTCGTCAGTAATTTGACGTTCGAGAGAAGAAGACAAAGCGTTGTGTTCTATACAGATGCTATACAACGTTTCTTAGTAAGGGGCTATGGTACAATAAACTTATTAGGAGATAAATTATAAATGATTTTATTTTTGTAAGTAGGTCTGCACAAACACTTATCATATTTTAAAACCTAGGTGATATCGGCGTATCTGACTACTCTGAGAAGAAAGGCCAAAACAAACTCTGAGGTCACAGTGTCTTTTAAAGTCCAGGACTCACTTTTTAAAATCTACAGACAGATTAGTAGAATTCTTATATGATAGTTTGAAGCACATGTTCCATCTTGTTCAGGCAAATTAGCAACTGTGCTGTATTTGAATTGTTATATTCCCCTTCCCCCCCCTTCCCCTTTTATATATTTTTTTTTAAGGTTAGCTCAATTTTCGTTTATAAGTATTGGGAAAACGTTCAGATAATAACCGCTAGCGTGGTAGCTGGGGTTTTGTTCCAATACAAGGGTCGAATGCTAAATATTTTTTTTTTTTTGTTGAGTGGGCCTCTACACAAAAAAAAAAACATGATAAAATAAAGGGGCATCAAGTGAAGGATTTTGAAATACTTTTCTGGCATGTTACTTTTACTTTTTTTCCACCTATGTAGAACGCAAAGGTGGTAGAAAAAACCAGAGGCCCAGGGCGCTCTTAGTAAATAAAAATAAATACTTTTTAATTCAGACTTTGGAATCCATACAATGCAGCACTGGTCGATGCTTCTCTAAATGACATCCAAACGAAAAAATGTATTATTTTCATAATAATTTTGGCTGAAAAAACTGCTTCAGCGGTACATTTTTTTAGACTGAACAGCCCATAGCCTTCGTTCACAAAGAATGAAAATATTCCACACACCCACATATCTATTTGTTTTGCCACCTATCTCATTCATAGGCATAGCACAATCCTTGGCGCTGGTATTCAACGCACGCATTTTATTCAGAAAATCTAGAACAAATCGAAACCGATCTAATCTGTCCAATCTTCGCAAGTATTTTCAATCTACAGAACCGACTATTGTGTATTTTAATGTTTATTATAATGTTATAATGAAATTATATGATATAAGTAATAGAAAAATGGTTGAAGTGTCGTTGAAAGACTGATAAAGTTTCAATGTCACTCGGACATGAAATCTAAATCATCATCGTCATTCTTCTTCCCTTATACTAATTTATTTGGGGGTAGACGTCACTGCTCTGGCGCGGTTGGTCTGCCATACTTCTATATTAGTCTTCATCTCGGTAGTCACTCCTTTTCTAACCATATCAGCGTTCACACAGTACATCCATCGTTTTTAAATAAAATCTAAATGACTGTTTAAAAACTACTGCATCAAATTGATACGGATTTGTTTATGTTTGAAAGTTTTTGTTGCCCCACCCTGTCAGATTACCACGGTCATAGCACACGGAAGCTGAAGTCTCCCATGTGGACACAGAGTCAGCTGCAAGAAGCCGTCCAAGCCGTCGTCACCCAGAGGATGAGGTTCACACAAGCCGCCACACACTACGGCATTCCCAAGGGAACATTATACGATAATATACTAGGAAAATCTAAACGAATGGCCGTCTTAGACGAAGCTAGTCTCCTTGCCAGTGAAGAGAGGGCCGTGTTAGACTTCTGCTGCGAGACCAGCGTCTCTCCTTACAATAGACGAACTAAAAAGTCTCTAAAAGAAATACTGCCTTACATAGAAAAGTTGAGAAGGATAAGGGACCCAGGGTTCTCGTTCATAGGTCTGACAGGGTTCAGATGGTGGTGGGCTTTTTGTAAGAAGCATTCTATAGTGTCTCTGTACTATGAAGGGCCGCTTAAGAATAAAAACCCGAAAGTTAAGACTGAGTTTAACCCAGACGATGAGTCGTGACTAACTGATTATTACAGAAAAGCTACAGGTGGCGCCATCTATGTTTCTGTATTGACGACTGAGTCTGATCCGCGACCGTAGTAATATTGATGATTATAATTATTATAATTCTGTTAATATATATTTATTATCAACATCCAACCTGATATTGACCTGCAAATTGTAAAAAACGTTAGAAAATTTGAATTATGTGGGCTACCCTGCCTTAATCCAGAGAAGGACACTTGTCAAAAATTCGTTTTTAGTCTTAATTTGAGTTCAGGCAATGAATGCAATATCAATAGTTAAACACATACCATTTCTTCCGTTAAGAACTTTAATACATTTTATAAAAAAAATAACTTGAGTCTGTAGCGTATTTTATTAGCACTAAAGTGGCCGTAATGTGTAAACATTAATATGTATATATAATCATTGGCATGCACCCCAGGCTGTAGAGTCATCGCCACTTTCATGCCGTATCATAAAATATAATTTTTTGCCATAAATAAAAGGCACACTTAGGCTCTCTGTCACATTTTTCTTATAAATTCGGCGTTGAACACCGTTGAATATTATTTACACAAAATTAAGAAATTTAAAACCGTTATTTTAAATGATTGTCGATTAATAGCAAATATGATTCCCAATCCATAATTAATTTTGATTAAGAAGCCATTTTTATTCCGTAAAACGACAGGTGTGCTTCGTAGTTATTAAAATTTCAACAAGCATAATTGCAGAGACATATTTTTTGTTCTCGATGGCATTTTATTATCTTATTTATTACATCGCCAAAATTAAGTTGTAATTTTGTCGTCTATAAACAATTATACTTTTGTTTTATACGAACGCGGTAGTACCACGCTGATGGACTTCAATGGATTAAGCAGGATTTGGTGCCAAACCGCATTCTGGCACAATTTAATGAGATATAAAAGTACATTTCAACGCATTGATCAGTAACAGGTTGGCAGCCCATGTGACTACAGTGACACGAGCGACCCTAAAGGGCTCTGCACACATTCCGATTTGTGATAATGACACAATTAAAATCGCTCACATAAAAAATTGATGTGTGCAGTGTATATTACTGACATAATCCACATTTTACTATGACATTCCCAAAATCGGTGATATGGGGTCGTCCATAAATCACGTAATCACGAGTGAGGGTGAAACGAATGACCACATGTCTACAAGGCTATAAAGAAGAGAAGATGGTTTATTAAAGTACTTACCTAATGTATATCACAGCTTTTTTCTAACTACTTAAAAATATTTTCCGTAAATTTAATGTATTCCAATGTATTAAAGTAAATATTTGGTTTCCTGAGAAAGCGATGAACGGTCACACAATAACCGCTATCCAAATACGCAGTGTTTTTGACACCATAATGTCAAATGTAGGTGAAAATGATGGATTTTCTTGACAACCGTTATAATATGACGATCACCGCTCTTCTAGGAAACCCTAGCTTTACATGGAATAACTAAAGAAAATCGTGACGTAGTTCATGGACGACCAAACACCGATGGCCGATATCAAAAGATGTTACAATGTGAATATCGGACCAATAAGAAGTCAGTCGTTTGCAATCACCCTTACTTGTCAAGTAACGACTCCTGGTGTGGACCAGGAGTTAAGTTTCTTTAACAAAGCAGAACGAAATAATGAAGTAATCCCTCAGGATTATCTGTTTTTTTTTTTTGTTTTTTTTAATTCATCACAGCTGAAGTGGAAAAACGTCGTTACTTTTAGAGGCCACTGTATGTACTCAATGGTTTTTTTAGAATTTAAGACTGATACAGATTTAGTATAATATTTAATTATAGGTCAACAAATTGACTGACTATTACTCTTTAGACCCATGTAAATGAGCGATGCTGATTTTGATTTTCGCAATTTAACTTTCTTGTATTCTTTACACATCATTTTTATTTTTACTTCTTTTATTCTTTTTTTATTATTTCTTTTATTTACTTTTTTCTGTTTTTTCTGAAGTGGTTATTTAGGAATATATTATATTAATTTGAACAGGTATAATTAGAAACTTAAGTTCTTGTTTTCTATACCGTAGGTAAAAAAAAATACTGCCATTTGTTTTAAACTATGGAATGAAGGAGATTCTTATTTGACTGTTTTTTTTTTATAAATATATATTTTTAGGTTAGTAAACTATTTAGGTAACAACGTCCTCGATGACATTTAGAATTACTTTAATTTTCTCATAAAGTAATCGAAAGTTATTTTTTGTGATAGCACTATATTCTTTTAATAAGATACTCGTAGAACTTAGGTATAATAGGTGCGGTAAAAACGTACGTACGTACGGTTATAAGTACGGGAGGGGACCGTGGCTAAATAATTACAGCCGCACAGGTCGATCGATCAGGTTAAGCTATGCTTGCCGCGGTTTGTCTGTGGATGTGACACATTGACTGACTATTACCTACTCTTTAGACCCATGAAAATGAGCGATGCTGATTTTGAGTGTCGCAATTTAACTTTCTTGTATTCTTTATACATCATTTTTATTTTTACTTCTTTTACTCTTTTTTATTATTTCTTTTATTTACTTTTTTCTGTTTTTTCTGAAGTGGTTATTTAGGAATGTATTATATTAATTTGAACAGGTATAATTAGAAACTTAAGTCCTTATTTTCTATACCGTTGGTAAAAAAAAACTGCCATTTGTTTTAAACTAAGTATGGAATGAAGGAGATTCTTATTTGACTGGTTTTTTAATAAATATATATTTTTAGGTTAGTAAACGATTTAGGTAACAACGTCCTCGACGACATTTAGAATTACTTTAATTTTCTTATAAAGTAATCGAAAGTTATTTTTTGTGATAGCACTATATTTTTTATTAAGATACTCGTAGAACTTAGGTACAATAATAGGTGCGGTAAAAACGTACGTACGGTTATAGGTACGGGAGGGGCCCGTGGTTAAATAATAACAGCCGCACAGGTCGATCTACCAGGTTAAGCTATGCTTGCCGCGGTTTGTCTGTGGATGTGGATCTTTACATACTGAGACCCCTCCGTACCTCGGAAAGCACGAAGAGCCATCGGTCCCGGCTGTCATTCGTACATCTTTGACAGTCATTAGGGGTCGTCAGAAGCCTGAAAGTCTACAACAGACTGGTTGTAGACTATCAGGCTTCTGACTACCGGTCCCGTCGTTACCCGTTGGTAAGACTTTACCGAGGGGTTTCGTGTTACCCAGTAACTGGGTTGTGGACGTCAGATAGGTAGTCGCTCCATGTAAAATACTGGTACTCAGCCGCATCCGGTTAGACTGGAAGCCGACCCCAAAATAGTTGGCAAAAGGCTAGGCAGATGATGATGAGGTACGGTAAATGAGGTCATTTATTCTTTTCATTATTATCCTGTCCTTATAATGAAATTACTATGTGATAATTAAATGATTGTTGTAGATAGAAAGTCGAGAAGAAATATCAAAATTTCGTCCTTTAAATGATATAAGATAAGAAGAATATATTCACACGAGTACCTACTACACAACAAGCTGTCAAGATGTCTTCAACTCGGTTCATTATTAAAGCTGCCAACTGCCATAGTAATTAATTGGTGGCAAGTTTTGAACAGCACCCTAACTGCGTAGCACACTGCCACCCTTTACTGCATGATATATTAAATAAGTGACAATTTTTTTTTTATGTCTTTATTAAAGCTTCAGAATTAATTTTAGTGTATTTTTTTATTTTTTTTTATTTTTTTCCAAGTTGTATGTGATGATAGACAAAATAGTTGTGTTTTATTATTGCTAATGATATGAAAAACAAACCCCATTAGGATTTATACGCTAGGTTTTTATTTTTTTAGAGTAAAATAAACTGTAAACATGTCAAACCATATATGGTTTCCTATGGGGTAAAGGGTTAATCTAAATCTGAATCATTTTGAAGGATATTGCTAATCCATTACTTCGTACGTCCGAAAAATGTGTCTGCTGAACAATGTTAACAACGCAATGTAAGTTGTTGAACTGTCAAAATGAAACCCATTGCTACTGATAGTGTGTTACGTAAACAGCCCGCTGATATATAAATATGTGATTATTATAACACTATCTCCTGCTCGCGACTTCGTCTGCGTGAATTTTCTTGTTCCCCAAACCATCCCGTCGCACCGCCTTTTCGCCCAGCATTTTTTCTGACTGTTTTTATTTTTGTTTGGCTTCCGGTGTTTTAAATACTCAATCATCATCTGCCTAGCCTTTTCCCAACTACGCTGGGGTCGCCTTCCAGTCTAACCGGATGCAGCTGAATACCAGTTTTTTTACATGGAGCGACCGCCTATCTGACGACCCAGTTACTGGGTAATACCGATAATAATACCCCTTGGTAAGACTGGCGGTCAGACTTTCGGGCTACTGACGACCCGTAACGACTGTCAAATATCCACAGCCGGGATCAACGGCTCAACGTGCTTTCCGAGGCACGAAGGGGTCTTGCTATGTGAAGATGATCCACATTTTAAATACTCAATACTAAATCATTTAGTAATTCCACAAAGTATATGCTTAGTTGGTAAGTAAACGTTTGTTGTAAAAATCGCGGAGCCTGTCGGGCACAGGAAAAGAAAAATTTGAAGGAAATAGTCTATAGCCTTCCTGGAGAATTGGACTATCACATGACTAAATAAGTTTTCAAATCCGACTGGTAGATCCAGTGATTACCCCCTGCATACAAACAAACAAAGTTTACCTCTTTATAATACTCGTATTATCTATGGTAATATTAGGATAGTTAAACATAATATAAGGGTATAACAGCCATCACCTGTAACTTGGCGTGTATCAGAATATTTTATAAACACATGAATAATTAAGATGTTTTGACATTTACCCGAGAACCTTAAATGGTATGTCAACGTGAAGACATGGTGTGTAATTTTCCATTAAAAATTATGGTTATAACTAAGAACGAGGTAATATATTTTTAAGCCTCAATTTTCAGGCATCAATCAAAAGATACTGTCTTCACTCTGACAGCTTCATATAATTTAACAATTGTTGGTCAATGAACGGTTATTTATGTACCTATATTACACACTCACACACACTACACACACGCACTACACACACACACACCACACATACGGTACGGTGAAGCTCTCTACGAGCTTCAGGGTACCGGGAGGAGTCAATTAAAATACGGTTTATTGTTCAATAATTATTCCTAGAAATCATTCAACGTATTTTACATAATTTTCATCTTGTCTTACAAAACTTGTAAACTTACTTCATGTTTGTCTCGTATTTCTTGCCAATAACTTTTAACTGAGTCGCGGAGGTTACGTGTAAGTACCGAATAGGCTATAGTCTATACAGTACACAATATACTGGATGCTTTTTTTTATAGGCTCCAAATATTTTACAGGCTAGTTCTACTCATGAATATGAACGACTTTCACTGTGGAACCAACTCTGAGACCACAAGAAAAAAATCAGCTGTTTCATACATTTTGGTCAAGTAGGTATTGAACTTTTGTATTAAACAGCTGTTTTTGTTTTCGTAATTTCAGAGTTGGTCCCGTAGTGAAAGTTGTTCATATTCATGAGTAGAACACCCTGTAAAAATTCGGAGCCTGTAAAAAAAAGCATCCCGTATTAAAGTTAAGGTTCGCGAGATGAAACTGCCAGCTTCTTGCGAATGTGGCAAGAAGCTGGCAGTTTCATCACAACGCTAATATTTTCTCATTGTTTGTTTTATTTGATATTACTATATTCATGTACTTATTTATATTTATTTGTGCTTGTATTTATATGTATTTAGTTACATATTACATTTATAGTTTTAATAAGTTTATGCGTATCTTTATATTTAAAATATTTATTCCTCAATTTTCATGATTTCACCTACTACTGTTTGTCTCTGCATCACCCAAAGGTTGACTGGTAGAAAATGCCTATGGCATTAAGTCGGCCTTTGTATCATATATTTGATTTTAACGTATCAATTTATTACAGTTGTACCTACAATTAGTTTTAATTCATCTTCATAAATGAAGATAAATACTTAATATTCATTTGTTTATACAGTGGCAGAGACATCGACCTAAAAATTAATATTATAAATAACATTACAGTGACGTCATTCGTATCGTAGCTGAACTGTACCCAAATTGCGTAACACACTATTACTGTGAATTTGAATCATTTTGAACCATATTGCTAATCCATTGCTCCATATGTTCGAAAAATGTGTCTGCTCAGCAACGTAAATAACGCAATGAATGTTGTTGAACTGTCAAAATGAAACCCATTACTACTGACAGTGTGTTACGTAATTACCCTGCTGGTCCATCTTAAGTATCATCTTCATCTGCCTAGCCTTTTCCCAACTATGTTGGTTATTCAATGAAAGATCTAATAAAATAGATGTAACTACTAGGTAGCTACATAAAGAACTGAATCTAATACTTTACAAATATATCATCATCTTCCTGCCCTTGTCCCATTTTATTTGGGGTCAAGTTCAACAACATTCATTGCGTTATTTACGTGTTGAGCAGACAATTTTTTCGAACTTATGAATCAATGTATTAGCAATTTGCTTCAAAATTATTCAGATTCCGATAGACAGTGTGCAATTAGATTGATCCTTTGTTACAAATAACTAGAAACATAAACAATTAATGAGAAATTTCACACCGTGTTCTAATTATTCACAACTTGTGCTCAATAAAATACTTTAATATTAATGAGGGGGAGCCTTATCGTGATACTCACTATAAAGTTATATGTTTAATTGATAGTACGACAAAAATAATATCTGCGGGTTGTTATCAGCCGGGCGTAATAAGCCATCGAGTATTTTTTTTAAGATTTGCTAGATAACACGAAACCATATAGTGTTTCATGTCTTCACTGTAAATAGCAATAATAAATACACACGCGGCCAATAAAACGGGTAACGCGATATTTTAATTACTTCAAAAAATAATTCAGATTCTTTTGGCGCGTTATTAAAAATGGTAAGTTTATTATTTTCTCTCCACGGCTCCGTAGTTATTCGATAAAAAATTACTGCTTCTTTGTGAAAACTTTATTTAGTTCTCTATTAAAATAGTTGGAATGTAAAGCCGGGCTGCGCTCGTGTTTTTGCTCGTCCGTCACTGTACAAAGTTTATGGTCAGAGCTCCTTAGTTAGCGGAAATATCATTGTTAGTACACATTTTATAAAATAAAACGAGAACGTTTTATTTTATAAAATGTGTAAATGTGTGTCTGCTTAAAAGGCGATTCGATACATAACATAAATGTATTTGTGATATTGTATTATATGATGGTTAGGAATGTTTTTCTTATTAATTGACCTTAAATTCCTTAAAATGAAGAAATAATGATCTGATAGACTAAGCGCATGGATCTGCAACTCATATATATTTATTAATTATGGTTATTTAAAATTTTGTTATTATAAATGGCTTCCGATTCACCCCCACCCACCCTTACCCTACATTATTCAAATACATATGAACAATTTGAGAAAGCGCTATTACGAAATACATTGTTATGATTGTTTGGTGTTGCACACAAAAACTGTTGTTTAATAAGTATCCCATCTTTTATTACCCGTGTGCCTATAGACAACTACTTCCATAACAATTACGGACTCATTGCAATGTAATTAGTTTTGGTACTCTTTGGCAAACCCGCGGGCAAAATTTCCTACCGAAAAGAAGGTTGCAGGTTCGCAACATTTTATAACCTTCATAATTACAGAATGCCACTCCTGACAGGAAACAGAAGAATGTTTTTGCCGCATAAATATTTTTCAATGAAATACACAATTATGTTTTATCGCTAAATATAAATTAAACGCACGCTCGCATTCTCACTTTTTCTTGCATTGCTACACACAGCCCCACCTGCGCGGCTGCGTCTGCGCACCGCTCTAGTGTGTTTTTACTATGCACTTTATAAGTAAATAAATTGTATAATTATGTCATAGTTATGCCTATTTTCCAGTCAAAACTTACTATGACTGAAGATATGTGGCATTCGTATTTTTTCGCTAAAGGGTAAAAAATAAAATAACTTTTTACTGATGGTAGGTAGAATCCAGTTGCTTTCGAACATGCTTTACACTTTTCAAATGAAACGAATTCGTAAAATGCTTAAACGCAGGCAGAATATTCTTTTTTTCTTTCTTTTTTTAAAAAACGTTGCCCCACACTAGGAATTTCTCCTGTATTGTGGGTGCGTTTACAAACATTTAAACTCACATACACAAACAGCCAGACCCAGAACAACTACTTGTAGGTCATACAAATATTTGTTCCGTGCGGGAATCGAACCCGCGACACGCAGTGCAGCAGTCATTCGCTTAACCACTGCGCCAACCGTGCCGTCTTGAAGAAGAATACTAAAAAGTTTTGATTAAAATCAGATACTCTATACTAAACATTCCATCGAAGCTTCAAGAAACATTTTCAGCCAATAACAACTAAGACCGGGAAAGAATTTTGTCTGTAACATGAAAGTACGTAGTACTCGGAATTCATTGCAAAGTGAAAACTAAACGGTTTTATGAAAATGGTTGATTACTTCTAGCGACTGTCTACTGTCAATTAACGTTGTAGTACATTCATTAGTTTGTTCGTCAAACTATGCTCAATATCTAGATAGTCTTTAGTCACTTTCAAGTATTATTATCATACTAGTTGGAGAAGATAATACGACATTGGCGCCGATTCTCTTGTTCCCAAAGGAAAGGAAAAGAACAGAAGATAAATGTTAGTTTAGTCCTGTCCTGTCCTGTTTTTAGTTTGTTTTGCGAACAAAGGAATCAGCGCCATTAAATATCTTATGACGTTCCCAGTGCAGACTGGGACAATATTCAAAATTTATACAAAAATTCAAAGATTGGCAAAACCCAGTTGGCCCACCGCTACTATTTAGTTTGCTTGAAAAAATCACTTTTTTATTTAAATTTTAGGATTTACTTTATAGTTCCAAAATACTCCCATGCTTAAGTTTTGTCATTGTTTTAATTTATTGTCGTATTGTTGTCTCCGCGTTGTATTTAAATTAATTTTATACAGTGTTCTATGATTCTTTAAGAACAAAAATAAAATAAGACGTCACAATAACTTTGGATAATATTTTGGTGTACTTATGCGTTGGTGTACTTGTGCCATCCAGTGTATCCATACATCCAGATTTAATGTTAAAGTAACAAGGAAGCTTATGCAAATTCTTCTAGTTACATTCATCGAAAATTTTAAATTCCAATATTTTGATTGGTCTAATTGATAAGAAAAACCGCTTTTCTTCCAAAAATAAAGAAAGTTTAATTGGAGTATTTTTTTCAAATTGAGGTTATTTCAAATTAAGATGATTTCAGAGTGACTAACACTATTGAAAAAGTTTAAAAATGTTTGAAGTTGTAGCGTAAACTGAACTTTATTGTGTGTGAATTAATGTTATTTTTCCAAATACTCATATTTGTTTATATTTTTGGCAAATAAATCGCGAACGGTGATTAGTTTGAATTGACCAATGTATTCATTAATATTATATTATAGTTAATACAGAAACAATATTGAAACTACTGAGTTTTTGAAAACATTTAAGTTTAATGAGACCTAAACTAAGTTTAATGAGACTTAATCGTCACGAAGTGGCCTTATGTTAGTAATAAGTTTTACATTTCAAACGGTTAAGTAATTAACTTGCTGTAAGTTAATTAGTTGACCGTTTGAAATGTTTGAAAGTAAAATAGTATGTTTATTTTTGACATTCTTAACAGTGTTATATTCAATCACCCTTTTTTGCAAGCCATTACTTACTCTATTTTCTTAAAAAAAACGACTTTAATGGCACATTTTGAGAAATAGGGTGATTTTTATGTAACAAAAAATGGAGTGTAGAATTTTTTTCTGCATAAATTAGCCATTAGCAAAAAATATGTACTTACTACTAAACGGTTCCAAACTATTAATTCTGTTTATTGTTTTACTCCCTCATTCATTGTCTTTTTTTATAAAAAGCTTCATAAATACTACTATAATCGACACATAAAACGTTTTAGAGTCCGTTTACAGTTAATTTACCTCTGACAGCAGCAAGCCAATAGCAACCTTATCGCAACGAGAATAAAGTTCAACGTGATTTGCACAGACTGGTCAATAGCTGCAGCCGGACAGCAACCTTAACGTAATGATTTTAAAGATCACTGTGATTTTGAAAGTGATGCAAAATCAAAGGTAAAATAATTGTGGAAGGACTGTAGTTACAGTTAGTTACAAACAAAAATTCGTAAAGCCAGGAATATACTACACTTGCCAGAAACTTGCTCGAAAGTACCTTTGCAAGTAGGTAGCTTGCAGGCTATTGAGCCATAACAACCTGTGATCTGATGGTGACAGTCAAATTATTATGAAATGATGCAAGCAAATGATAACTGATATTTATTTCTGTAAACTGATTAAAAAAAAAACACTAATACACTGCACGTCAAAATTAAATGATGTTTTGATGTTTTGACTAGATGAGTACGAAGCTACTTGCTCACTTTCGTGCAAGTCATTGGCATGTTACTAGATTTAGTTATAATAAAAACAAACACATTCCTTTCTCAATTTTCTACTTTTATATTTTTAATTGTAAGCGATGGCAGCGCCATCTCTCGTCCTAATGAACAAGACTGTATTTTTTATACATAAAATCTTTAGTTTTACTTGTACGCAGTTTTATTTATTTCCCGCTAATTTTTATTTGTTTTTCTCGTAGTAACAGGTTCCTTTTGGAGGTCAGTATGTAGTGTTTTTTATTTTATATTTTTTGACTTTTCCGGGCTATTTACCCTAATTATTATGTTTATTACTATTAATAGAGCGGAGAAGTGATTGTTTTATAGTGTGCCTTTTTTGATATCTAGATAATATTGTATTTCTTTTTAATTTTGTGTATTTAACAGGCGGTACAATAAAAATATAAAACGATTCTTAAATTCAATTAATTTCTCGTAAGTGTGCAAGCTCTCGTAAGTAACATCCTGTTAATACACTCGGTGGTAATAACACAGATTGCATCGTAAATAATAATAATAATATTCCACAACTTTCACACAACGACATCTAGTCCCAAACTAAGCAGAGCTTGTGCTATGAGTACTAGACAACTCATAAACATACATATATATTCCTAAATACATACATAACTATTATAGATAAATTGCACCCAGACAAAGAACAAAAAATCGAATAAAAGTTTATTATAACTTCAATTGTCGTGTACCTATATTTCATGTCTTCCCTATTAAGCTTGAACAAGCTCAATTTAAATAGATGTTACTTATTATATGAATGCAATAGGGAACGATCCGGGAAGTAAGTCAGTATGCTTAAGTTTACAGTATTCCTTACTTGGTGAGCAGGTGTTAGGAGTCCGTGTTCATGAAGATCAAACGAATTTATAAAAATAATAGGTACTAATGTATCAACATTAAAATGTTCTATATCAACGATGGACAAAAATATTTTAAAAAATGTCGAGTGTCATTACAGGACCCTCACTTTCCTTTCGCCCAAATTAATTAATGCGAAAGTACGCACCAATAAGTAACAGCATAATAAAATTAATAACACAACGTGAACTTTTTAATTTTGCATACATACGTAACTCGAATAAAATGCAATTTATAATGATTAAAGCTGATTAGTCGGTAGCGGGACGAGTCAGTTAATCGACTTCCAAGGATGAAGTCGATATACTCGATATCGTGAATGGAACTCGACTCATGCATAATAGACTGCTTAAATTATCACAATCGATAAAGTTCTTGAATTGAGATATAGAACCGTATAAACTACTCGTAGATGTAAGAGGAACCCCGCTCGGCTCCTTAAAGCAGCGTAAGCAGCTTCGACGCGCTTTGCGGCGATTCTAACTTATATTATTTTTACTCAGGATACTTCTCATACTATATTTCCAGATAAATGCAGTTTTAAAGTTATATCTGCACCCTAATTGCGTAACACACTATTACTATCAATTTTAATCATTTTGAAGCATATTGCTAATCCAATGCTCCATATGTTCAAAAAATGTGTCTGCTCAACAACGTAAATAACGCAATGAATATTGTTGAACTGTCAAAATGAAACTCATTGCTACTGATAGTGTGTTACGCAATTAGCCTGCTAATCAATTGATCGATGTCGACCCTCGTTACATTAATCACGGAAATGATTGTTATAAAATCAAGCTCTATCTCGTCCCCAATTTGTTGCACAATTAATCCAAATATTAACACGAATATTTATCACCTCTGCAGATAGCTACCAATACCAGCTCCAGTCGATGTGGCAGAAGTGCTGGAACACCCAGACTTTGGTGCACAACCTAAGATTCCGCGAGCGTGGACCACTCAAATCCTGGCGGCCAGAGACCATGGCCGAGGCCATCTTCTCCGTGCTGAAGGAAGGACTCTCCCTCTCACAGGCAGCCCGAAAATACGATATTCCGTACCCGACGTTCGTCCTGTACGCCAATCGAGTCCACAACATGCTGGGCCCCAGCGCGGACGGCGGCGCAGGTATGTACAGCCATTGTTCTATTTCAAAGCTCGGATTACTGGCGAAAGCCCCTTGTAGTCTACACCGCGTAACATAAGTCTCGTTACGATATTGACCATTACTTTAATTGGAAAAATTTCAGCGTCAAGACACATTTTTTTTTTTATACTGCAAGCCGCGTCCGCCAGTCTGATCCCGGCTTAATGACGATTGCAGATGTACGCCATTTTATAATAGCGAAACATCTCCGGTTGTCATGAATGTTGTCGCAGGTCACTTTATAATTAACAATCGATTATGTTCAACAGTTTCATTCTTAAGTAGCGTTAAGTATAAATGAGCATTCAATAAATTAACGTCAAATCTTTTTATTTAATTAGTCTAATTAATAGTTCCTACTCTAATACAAATTATAGATATAAAAAAATTACAAGTTAGCATATTATTCTTCCTCATATCTCGGTTTTATACCATGGAATATTCAGCTTGGATGCAAAATACAAAATTAATTCCATCTTATTAGCTGTTAACGGAAAGCAAGTGGTCTTTCGACTTTATTGAGAAAAACCGACGTTTAATCTGTCAACGTCTATTAACGTTCAATTTAAACAGATATAACTTTGAACATTTTATATACAAAAATTTTAAGTAACCTGTGATACGACATTCTGTAAAAGCCTTTTAAATGATAATACGCTTATAATAGGTACTGAATAATGTACGATGGACATGTATAATTATAAGGTGTGTGCGAAATATTATAAAAATAATGTTTTAGCATTGCGAACTTATCTGCTATGCGAGTGCTATAGTAATATCCCGTATTATTTGTGACTGTGTGAAACATTATGAATATGTATACGTATTTAATATCTATAGTTGGCTGTTTCTAAAAGAATGCTAGCCTTTTATGGATACCTACCTACGATACATCTAGAGGTACGACACAAGAAAACGTTTAAAGTTTCTAACTAAATTCATTCGTGACATTCTGTCTATATGTCACCGTATGATTGTGGACACCGTTAGCTTATAATCTAACTCGCGAGATTGTGAAGTGTCGACAAATTTTGAACTGTACCATACTGCTAATATTATAACGAATTTATTTTTGAGAGTTTATAATCTTTCCATGTCAAACCATCAAATTGTGAACGAACCTGCACTTACCGACAAGGTTCAGAATCTGTCCGATTTTATCACCTGTAAATTTGTGAATTGTCATCTGATTAGTCGCTTTTGGCGGTAGCTGAATTGGTCGCAGTAACTAAGCTAGGGCCCAGACTAAACGGGTTAGGTTAGGTTTGAACTGTAACCAAAGGCGCGCGAGCCGAGCGAGCGAAGCGAGTGATAGTGTTCCGCTTCGCCCAACTCCGCTTCTGTGGAAACCCACAGAAGCGGAGTTGGGCGAAGCGGAGCAGAGACTTGCAGGAATCGACTAATCACAATGGTTGAAATCCTCATCGCGTCACTCGGCTCGTCTGTGATTGGACGATTCCTACACGTCTCCGCTCCGCTCCGCCCAGCTCCGCTTCTGTGGAAACGCACCCTTACCGCGGTAGCGGCCGGCAAGCGCAACTTCCAAGTTGGTCGCAATTACTTGACTATTTAGTACCTATTAACGCAAAGCGCGTACCGTCGCAAGTTTGATACCAGTTCACAACTTTTCGGTTTGCCATGGATAGATTATCAACTATCAACAAATAATGCGTTAAATTGTAAATGGTTTGTTGCAGTTCACAATTTTTCGACAATTTATTAATTCGTGAGATAGATTATAAACTAACGATGTTCATAATCATACGGTTACATATACAAAGTGATAAATACTGAGATTGTTTGTAATTGAAATGTTAAATTAATTTAAGTATAAAGTTTTCATGGTGCTATTAAATGGATTAAAATTCAAGGTGCGCCATGGGTTAGATATAACATTACTTCGCGGTTCTGACGGGAAATGTAATAATCGTACACTGTCCCGAGCACCTTCACTACTTACATACTGAAATAAAAAACCGGAGCAGGTCGGACTTCTTTAAATACAAGATGCTTGTCAAATGTTACATTTATCTCATTTTAATCTAGCCAAACGAATTTTCAAATTACAATGCAATATTGACACCAAGTGACGTGACTAACGACTTATGATAGTGCAATCTATTAATGTTTCTTCATCTTGCTTCTTCGCTAAGTTCAAACGAGCAAAAACGTGCGACAGCGCGCATTTGAAACTGGAAGGGGTTCAGATAACGTGCGTTTACGCGTGTTAAGCCCTTCAGTATCTATGGTCAATAAATCAATCGTTGGATGGAAATGGTGGTCGAAATGGATTCGCAAACAATTAATCAAATCAGATGTCTGATGAGGGGCGTGAACGCGCGGCCATGATGTGCTACTTTTCTTAGCGCGTTAACGATTCTATTAACACTTTTAACGCGTCCACACTCTCGTGGACAGCTGCATGCGTGATCGTTGCAAGGATGCATAGGCTGGCGCTTCCAAAGCGCATCTCAGATTTTCCTCATCTGAACTTAGGCTTAATTAGGTAATTAAGTCCAAATAATGCATCCTTTTTTGTGCAGGGTTATAATAAGAAGTAATAATATTTTTCTTTCTTTTTACTCTGCGGCACATCTAAAGAGCTCACAATCGCAAGTAAGTTAGATGTAATGTATACTTAATTAAAATTAAATGTTTCAATGTGTCCGTTTGTTATTACCTTTAATTTGGCGTAGTTTTCTTGTGTCGTGTTGGCAGCTTACCGGCAGAAAGTTGAATGCACACAAATATTTATGTCAAGTAACATGAACTGCGCTTATGTATTGCAATCGTCCTATGATTTGTTGAAATCGACAATGCGAGCCATCTCGCAACTCACGTCTCGCACAGTCGATACTTCCTTTTACCTGATTACTTTAACCCCTATTCCCTATAGACTGTTCGAAATAATTAGTACCTTACCTGCAACCTAATAAAACTCTAAATGTTTTTATTTATTTATTTCACTTATTTCGAATAAGCTATAACAACCAAATACATAACGCCATAATACCTTACGTGTTCACGTTTTACTATTATGCGACTTTCCAGATTTAAGACCCAAGGGAAGGGGGCGGCCACAGAGGATCTTGCTGGGCG